>JARJEE010000014.1:13607500-14181941 GCA_030180105.1 Hyles lineata
TTGTGACAAAAGGTTTAAATGAAGTTTGTGTGAAGGTCGTATTTTAATACCGGGATATCTTTCCATGAAAAGAACTGTATTTAGGGGGGATTATGAATTCGTGTTTAAAAATGATAGCACAAAAGCTTTTCCTACGACTTTTTCCTTTTTTTGACTGATCCATTTAGGTAAATCCAAAAATTATATATGCCCCATATCTGGGCTGGTTGGTTCATGCTCTGCGGATTATCAAATATAATGCGCATTTAAAATTCAAATTGTGATAATAATTGGCGACTAATTTCGACGCCGGATAAAAACATTGAGCCGAACGTAATCGCGTGAGTTTGGAGGCGGGCGTCGGGGCCACACATAAATTGTAACATTACGCATGCTAAATAAAACGAATGTTAATTGCGGCGGCTAGGGCACATGAGATATTTGGGGTCACCTGAACAGTGTTGCCAGGTACCCTTATGCGTGCTAGGGTTATCAATATATTACTGCACTGCTCTCTGAAATTCAACATTTCCAATAATTGTAACTTATAACATTAAAAACTTAAGATTTGTGTACATATTAGATTTTTAGGAAAATGAAATATTCATTCATACGAACTTGTTTCATAAAATCTGTAGAATGTTTAATTTTGTTCAACTAAACAAAAATTCTAGTTAGAATTTTTCATAACTCTAGAAAAGTTACTATTAAATTATAGAAAATAAGTTGTACTCTTACTTACATCTCAAAATATCTACAAATAAAACGTATTCTACTCCATTTTACATCAAGATTACGTGCCTCTAGTAACCCCAGTTAAGATGTACCTCGAGTTTTATAGCCTCAGAGGAAGAGTTAACGGAGCGAGCAGCTCGTATTTAAATGTTTCTGATGCGAGAGTGGTGTCGCAGTGTCGCGGTGTCTGAGAGTCGATGACGTCATGTTATAGTGGTTTATGACGAGGAACGAGCTGCACTCGTGTACTGCTCTACTGTTACATTAACATTAAATTACTTTATATGTAAAATATTTTGTGATGAATTCAAGCTCCGTGACAGCCTCCGTGACGCAGTGGGTCAGATGCCGCCTGTGAAACGAGAGGCGGCAGGTTCGATCCACGCACCGAGGGAAATGTTTGTGCGGCCCACACATATTTCTTTTAGGTCTAGGTGTTTGTGAGACCGAAAAGTCTCTCGTAGTTCCTGATACCCACAATACAAGATTCAATCTTAGTGTGGGGTCAGAACTATGTATGTGACTGCTGGGTTTTATTTATTTATTATTTATTTTATTTGTTGTTTAATTTTACTTTACTGTATTAACCCATATACACCGAAAAGTCAGAGATGTGCCCTGAGATTTGAGCCCGCGACAAACGTGAGCATGTTGGCAGCCGCGTCTGTTTATCAACAGGCCACCACGCGCTTCTTTGAATGAATTTTATATTAGGACTGTACTATCCAATAGGATTTAATAGCTTCGGTAAATGTGAAAACGGCTCACCTAAATGTATTTATCGAAGACAATGAATATTTACAACCTTGGACCGTAAGTGCGTTGATGAGAAAGGCCAAAGAAAAAAGGTTGCTGGAGAGAGAGAGAGAGCACGACAGGAAAAGCGGTTAGTGGGACCACGGCAGTCTCACACACAGAATGAAACAATTTGGCAAAGCCGTCGCTTCACGTCAGTTTTCTGCAAGACAAATAGTACCATCCTGGTCCTAGCTAACTAATTCCTACAGTAATCTAAGGCAACAACAGTTTTACCACTTATAAAAACATTTTCACGCCCCCACCAAAATATAAACACAAAATAAACTTTATATACATCATTTTCAACGGTAGCTAATTGAAAAAAAGCTGTACTAAAACACGAAAAAACTCATCAACAAGATACGGCGAGGTGGAAATAAAGGATGGCATTAACTCGTCGCAGGGCTGAGTGGAGGCACGACGAGTGGCCAATAAGGCTACAGATTACCGGGCGGTGTGTTTTTTAACAAGCTATTCATTAATTCGCTCGTCTTGAGCTCAGCACCATTACTATTTAGTAGGGGAATAGCTGAATTAAGGTATTCTAAAGAGCGAAAGAGTGAGTTTTATAAGGCTTTTAATTAATTGTCCATAATGCAACGCCTTGAAATTTTGTTAGGAATGGAACGGTTTGTCTAGATGGAACTCTTTTAATGACAGTGCAAGCAGTTATTTTTTGTATAAGTGCAATTTATGATTAAAAATATTTTGTACAGGCTGTTAAATGACATAGATGAATTAAATTGCAAAATATAGAATTGAATGAGCTATGTAGCAAACTACCAGTGTAATATATGACATATACGTCCACAGTAATTTCTACAAAAACAATAAACTCAGCCATAAGCAATATTCACGATATCCAGCCCCAAAAATCATCTCATGGCAATATTCTCCTTGAAAATCTAATTCCGTCGCGTAATCTTTCAGATTATTCCTCGGTATCCCGCTGTGACAGGTAATTACGACATCTCTTCACTAGATAACGATCGACCAAATTTTTATCCGGGTATTTTACGACGTGGTATATTTTACCCGGGCGGATCGCTGTCCACCATTTATTGTCCGGGATTAATACGTCCGCGGCTGTTCGTCCGGTTTTTATTACATTTGTACGAGTGCGAGACGCCTCACGATCAATAAAATCAAATTGGAATGATTGATCAATCGTTATTCCTACAGACATTAAAAGAAACAACATCGCTTGTTTTTAGAGTGCTGTTTTGTTTTGAAGAAAAACGGCTTGGCATGATCGTCACATGCCTAAATTTGAATATAATTATCTTGAACGTCTTTTTATTATTATTGTGAAAAAATAATAGGTACAGGAGACGTAAAACAAAGATAGATAGATATAACTTGGAAAAACAGGTAAGGTATTCTTTGTAGTTGGCACGTTACTTATTATTCATGGAACTTCCGTAGAGTAGTATAGATATTTTTTATTAAAAAAGCGTACTCCCATAATCCCGTAAATCCCTGGATTTATTAACACTAAAATATTTTCTCTGCGTTGCAAGAAAACCCATCTAATCCGGCTAAGGTGGCTGACGCCCACTAAATTAACTCAATAGATACCAGGAGCGCAGAAGTGGCGTAGCGGTGCACACACGTCGATTCAATCACGCGGTCATTACTGCAAGCGTCACCGGCCCGCCCGCGCCCCAGCGAGCCCCGCCCCTCATCGCATCTCAGCAGGGGCGCATAGGGGCAACGTGTGCCAAATTGCGAATGCATCTCCGGTCGTTTATGTTATCCTGGTACATTTATTGCATATTTATGTCTCCGTTCCCACGTTGACTCCTTGCCCTTTATGGATGATTCGCAAACTTACCTGGAACAAAAGAAAAAATGTTAAGCTGACGTTTCCTGAGTTATATTTATACAAACTTATTTTACTGAACCTACTTAAACCATCTTACAAATGAACATCACGCAATAGCAGTAGCATTGCATTGTAGGTTATTTTGTGAATTAAGTCTTTTCAACTTTAAGAGATCCGACAAGTAATAACTTTTTATTGTTCAAGGGACACTGGCTCTAAACTGAATTTTGACAGGATTTAAACTACTTTTCATGATTCATTTTAATACTGTTCTTTATATTGGGTGTAACCTTTTTGATTTCACATATGTCTAATTCCGAAATATGAAATTTACTTAAACGTAACAACCTTTTAAAAATACAGGCCGTATAGAATGCGAAACAGACACGTGAGTCCGTATATAAAATGAAAACATACCACACGCCTCCACAGCGCGCCACCCAACCGTACCCAATACGCAACGGTATTTGTCGGGCATGTATCAAAAATGCAAATAGAAAAAAAAACAACACAAAAATTGGCGAGAGCGAAATATTTGGCGAGCATTGAGTCGGGCACCGGGCGCCGGCCACCAGGGCAGCAGAATCACGTAACAAGTGCCGCAGTGCAGTAACCGACTGCACAAACTGTCCCCCGGGTGCCATTTTCTTTTTGCCGCGCACACATACAACACGCAAAAAATAAGCCGCCGTTTTGTACCTATTTCCTTTGGTGCCGTTTGGAAACTTAATTAAAAATTCTTTGTGAATGCATGGCGGGCAGTGGACTGTACGCTACCGCGACCACCGTGTACGTTTTCACTGCATTACTGTTGGAGGAGAAATCCACCGGTTCACCTAACTGCATAACACACATTATATGGGTGAAACACCGAGATAAAAGTGTCCCAGTTTATAGAGATTCACCAACACTGTTAAATATACCATATGGCTATATTCTTATTATATAATATATATGTATACATATACATTGTTAAGGGGCTATAAAATTATTATCTATCGGAAAGTTAAAAAAATAATTAAATACAAGTGAAATATACCAACCGAAATAGACCAGCGTTATAGACTAAAGCCTACATTAAAAAGGCTTTATTTTAGGCACGTCGTTAATATTCAAATGAAATATTCTGGTAATATTAGTTTAATCTCAACAAGTACTAACCTCTTTTTCTAAAGGTTTTTCGAAAATTTGCTGCACAGATAAGACTCTTTATTTATAAAAAACGTAGCGTGCATTTACTCTGTCTGTATTAGAGTACAAACGTTTTTCAAGTTTATCTTAAACGAGATATGTCAGGTTTAAAAAGCATTCCGTATTTTTTTAATTAAACCGTTCCATGAACACGGGGTCAATGAGACCGAATTCAAATTAATTCCCTCAGCCGTCGCTTGTAAACTGGCAAATTGAAGTCACGGTCTGAACGACCGCCGAACCGACGTGGAATAATACAGAGAGCGTAATAAAAACGCTGTAAACATCCTCTAAGGGCGGCACGAAAATGAAAAGGAAGCGATCCAACGAGCTGTAAACTGGCGACTTATTAATTTAAAAGATCTGACGCACATAGAAAAAGAAACGCATGAGATTTCTCGTCAGCCTGTATTAATCTGCGTAATCAAGGCAACGTCCTCAAAAAAAAAAACGAGCCGACCATGTAATAAAACCCGGCTTCAATGCGTAATCTGGAGCGGACCGTCAAAAGATGCCCTTTACATTCATGCTGACCTAACACTAGAGGGGAAAATTCAAAAATAAGCTGGCGAGAACCTCGCGCCACGCGCCACGTACGCCTTTACTAGACACCACCACTATTCGTACAGTTTTTTAATCCCGGACACATTTAAAACCCAATAAAAATAGTCAATATTATTGGAAAAACACAGTTTAAAAAAAATACAGTGTAACTCAATTTTATCAAACTATTTTTATACCCTCATTTGAATTTTGCCTCTAAGAGTTTTTTCAGCCCCATTGCAAACAAAACTAAAAACAAATATTAAGTCTTTTCACGCGATAAAGTTGCGGGGAACCAAAATTCTGAGACTGTGCCAAGTTTTAAGTTAATACTGTTGGTTGCTGGGAAATATAATATTTATTGCGCACTCTTAAATAGACCACAGACCGGATTTGGCAGAAAAATGTTTAAAAAATAAACCTGAAATAAAAAAATGCAATAATAAATATACAGAACCTACAAAGTAAGACTAATTACAGTTTATCAACTGAGTTCAGCAGTATAACTCATTCATACATTTGATGATGAAACGAATGAATGCTTGCTGTAATCTCGTTAAAAGCAAAATAAAGTTTTGAAAGCAGGAGTGAAATATTCGTCGACACATAATTCATAATAAAACACATTTCTTTGTCAACTATATAGGACGCATTAATATTGCGCGAGATATTAGGTTTTTATTGAAAAAAAGTGCGTTGTTACAGAGGTAGGAGCGACCGGCGCGGGCTGGCGGGGCACGCGCGGCGTCACACTGCGTGACGAGGGTTGACGACGTGCCCGTTGCTAAATTACGCGCAACCTCTTCGGTGCGCATGATTTCCCGGTAACTGTGAACGGCATATATTGCTATTTTATTGGACGCACACGTCGTTGTCAATACGCACGAGAAAGCAAAGAGCCTATCCATCCATGTATGTATGATCTTTGCTAGGATTAGTGCGTTCATTTTATTTATCTTTTCGAATATCATTAAATAAATACACCCAATTGTCATCGACCTAATCTGACCTTATTGGAAATCGCTCAAGCTTTTGTATACAGCTTGGATTGAATCGACCGACTTTGTTTTGCAAAGCGTTGCCCAGTTGACTTCTAAACCCGTTATGACACAGAAGCTGACAATTGACTAATGATTCCACGTGCAAAATATCGCTCTATGAATTTTAAAACGGTATCGATAAAGCACAGAAAGCGGCAATCAATAACTTGAATCACAATAGTTGGATGCGACATCGGGTTTAATAAACAAGAGCGAGCGATGTGCCACGGCTCGGCAGCGGGCAGTTTGAACGTGTCTCGATAAATAACGCGCGGACGGATGGCTGTAGCTTCATCGCACTCTCATCCATCTCTACTGGAATGTCCTCACGTCGTGCTGGATTTATACAGGCATATTTGGGGTAGAAAGGACCTTTACGTTAAACGCTGACCTGTGTTCACGGGAAAAAGTTGCACGGTTAAAAGAAATATTCCCGCCAAACAGCAATGTGAATGCACTGTTGTGTTTTGGTTTGAAGGACATTGTAGCCAGAGAACTACAGGACATATTGAGACTTAACATCTTATGTCTCAGGATAGCAAGCGCTGTGGAATGCCAAGCATTGCTTTGTAATGCATACTGTTTGTTTTGCTACTGTTGCATGCTCATTCAGTGCAATAAAAAATAAATAAAGAAATAGTTGACATGTTTCAATACAATTTCAATACAATGTTTCGTTATTTGCACTGGCAACTACAATTGATGTATTGCATTAATCCTAGTACTAGAACGAGTAAGACAGAGCGCATTAAGCCGGCTTCAAACCCAACCGCCGTGACTCGAGTGAGCAACGTTCCGCAATTTTTCAAAAGCCGATTTGACACACAGAGCGAGATAAATACCGCCATTGTCTATAAATCTCAGCAAACGGAATTGAATTTCGATTGTATTAGAACAAAAGTCCGTCCATTCGTTTTGCGATGGCCGAGGGAAAGACAAAGTTAATGACTTGGGACGTCACTTGGGGCTACGCGGGGATGAAGCGGGGTGGAGGGGTGGCGGGGTTGCAGGACGCGGCGAGCGCGCTCTGCGGGGATACCGCCGCGCCCGGGCGGGACAAACATGACACTTAATTGATATTGACATGTGGAATTGACGTTTTAGTGACAACCTCGGATTTGGATAAAACGGGGAGGGTCCTATTGCACGTTCGGACTTTAATAATAAAAGGCTGAAAAGAAACTCCATTTATGCATTCAAACGAAAACAAAACGAAATACGACTACCAAAATGACCATAAACAAAATTACGCGAGTTTAGAACCGCAAAACCTTTTTATAAAACAAAATATGCATAAGCGCATTGGCAGTACAAACAGAATTCACAACGGGTCTGGCTCTCAAAAATTATTCGGTGCGCGGTGTATCGCGACAAAACTCATCTAACTTGGGGCGCGCGCACATGTGAATAATACGGACATTTCATCGGGAAATTCGGGCGAAACTCGCAGCTTTACACCGAGACAAGTTTTTCGTATTCACAGAGTCAGCCGTGTGTGCGGGGGGCTTAATTTACTTTGTCTCGGTACATACGACAAATAGATGCGCGTTTTTAATTTCTCTTGTAGTTATTTCTTTCTTTATTATACGAGCATATATATTCTACTTTTATACCTTTTTTAACGAATATATTCTACTTTTCAACTCTGGTTCTGTCTAATGGTACAGGATACACCTAAAGCCCTTAATCATGTTGTAGCAATAGCAGGTTATTGATCTCAAAGATATATAAGTCCATATACGTCCCACGGTAAAGCACGGGCCTCCCTCTACCATCAAGAGTACGATTCAGACAGGTATTTATACATACATATTTTATTGTCACGCCTGTATTCCATAGGGTCGCCAGAGCCTATAGACCGACACTTTGCTAGATCCTGACATATAACTTTCACTTCATCCACTTTCATCAACCTCTTCATGCATTCTCATCGGTTCAGGGTAAATTTGACCTGACCTTTGTGGAGGGTATACCGGTTTGGATGTAATGTTCGGTGAGGGCTCATCCATCCACAATCGCATTGTATATTTGCTTGGTTAGGTTTCACCCATCCTCTTTACATGACCAAACCATCGTAACATTCCTTTGTCTATTCTCGTTATTACATCCTCTTTCACTCCACAAGTTTTCGTCACTACGCTATTTCGCACTCTGTCACACAAACTTACACTACATTTTTATTTATTGTATTTATACCCTAATATAAAGGCGTCTATAAAAGTTGTTCGACTTGGTCAGCTCTTCAAGATACGGAGTTTAAAGACTTCTCAAATTTATTAGAACTTATCACTCGTATATCCACGGGTGTACATAATATCGAACAATGAGAAACAAGGCAACACGAATCGGTTTATAATGTATTCCGTGAAAGGGTTCAACCGCGAGTAGTTTCAGAATTTCTCATGTATCGAACCGAAACAATAATGTACTATGTCGTAGCTCTAGGTTATCCGATTGGGAAAATTCCGAGGAATTAATTTGGGACGGGGTTAGGGTAGGGTAGGGGTATTCCATTTAAACTACTACCTAAGTCTTTATAAAATAAAAATAATATTTTGTTTTTGCTAATAAATTTCAATTTGTGAATCAATGTATACAAGATAGCTCCCAATATCTCAGTTTTCAATCTTATTTTTTGTCGTGATGTACCTACTCACTCAGTTTCATGGCCCAAACAAAAATCCTTTTTAAAACAGTTCAAAAACAAAGTAAGTATGTAGCAACTAAGGATAATTTGTCACAACGACATGACAAATGCACGTTCAATGTACCAGGGCGCCATAGCCGTGCAAAAGATGCGCGACAAAGAGTCCGTGACGTGGCGGCGGCGGCGCGTCTCGTAGCAACATATCAACTCCATACAAGTTGTGCGCTTTTATTTGCGGATGTGAGCCGAGCCCGCACCGCGCCCCGCGATCCCCGCCGCCGCCGCCGTGATTGAAAAACAATTTCCTTCACGACAGACGTCTATTCTGTCAATACGTTGATGTATTTATTTACGTTTATGTCTTCCTCCGGTGGGGAGCGCGGGGTTGTAAGGCGCACGTCCCCTTTGTGCCTTATTATTTTTCCATTTTGTATACACCACAAGTTTAGCGTTAAATCTGAGACGATTTCTCGACAGCAGTTTTGTTTTGAGCCCCGACGCAAATGCAGCGAGGTACGCAACTTTAAAGCGTTTGTATGTTTTACTATTTCGTTCACTTTTAAATCCTTGGAAACCGCTGAATGTCAATATTTATAAATAGATATTAAGTTTTAGAATTTCAAGCGAAAATAATCATATACTTTTTATACTTATTATTAAATTCTAATGTGTCTTAGTTGACGCCACGAGTAGAGAATGGACAAAATAATTACAATTTTTCTAAAACGTTACTTAAAAAAAGATATAATGATCAAGCATTTAATAAAATGAATAAAGTAATCATTTATGGAATATAAAAGTTATTTAGCAGCAATTAACTTATTTCACTCGAGACATAAAAAACCTAAGGCATAAAAGCACTTAAGAATTATAAAGAGACGCATTTTAAATGAAGGAAAAAAATAAGTGTCGCGTACTCAACAACGTTGTTATCCTCCATTGAAAGACACTGGATAAATGATACTTGGTGATTAGATATAAACTTAAAGAATGGGCATAAAACAATGGTTACCATAATTATGATATAAAATACTGAAATAAATCCATTTCTCTTTCTAATGCTTGTTTAATAAACAAATATATATATTTACAATTTGTGCGTCTATTTATGAATTAATTTAGCTTTTATAAAACAGAGAGAAACATATTTTGGCAATTAGTCGGCGTTAGCGTCCAATGATTAATACCAGGCGTTCATAAAGCATTCAGTAATAACGTTACAGCGGCGCCTACTGGAGATCTTTGTAGCTCGACGCATAATAATTTCGCCGCCAAATGAAATTAACTGGGCGGCGGGACGGGCCGGCGGCCGCGGCTCTACCGTAAAATACAAAAATACACAAGCTCGTTTGTTCCCCACTCCTTTTCATGCTAATTTAATTTGTACCCGCGCCGTTCGGACCACTTTCGGTGCGACTTTACGCCCTGCGAAATGTTTACATAAAGTGATATACGCGAAAAAAACTGTCGCGGAAATTAAAAAGAAAGTAATTAGAGCCCCCACCACTCGGAAGTATTCGCGACAACGCAAATTTCCGCTTCAGTTATCACGAAACGGGGAAGAGTCACCAGTCGGAATATAATAGCGCCTGTATTGTACCGCGGAATTATTTGTTTAGGAATTTATTCGCACATAAACGAACAAAACGAAGTGTTATTGTCATGTAAACAGATCCAAACGATTCTGTTCGGTATTAAAACGTTGTTACGAGAGGTTTAAAATTATGTTTATATTTGAGAGCGGATTAATTTAAACGCAGTAAGTTGATATGAAACATTCGGGGAGAAACATCTTATCTTGCCTATTACCCTGGTATATTGACGACACATTTATTTCGTTTTATTGTTATGTTTTTCCTGTTGAACATAAAAAGAGAATGGTGAACAATATTTCTATTCAAATTCTAAAAACAAATGTTAAAACAAATATTGTTTCTTTTTGCATAAAATAGTGACTGGTGGAAATTGGAAATCTGTTAATCCACCGACACGAATTAAGCCAGCGTGGCTGAATATAACTGGAACATCCGTTCAAAACTTAATCCTGGTATTGGAGGCATCCGATGACACTGTCACGCGATACAACCAAACCGACACAAAATGAAAACACCAGCCAGTAACCACGGCTTTTGAAACTCATATGTTTCGTCCGTATCAGAATAAAAAATGCGCGTATTTGAAACGCGTTCACTGAAAAAAAGAATGAATCCAATAGAAGAATGAATGGGATCGTACAAGATATTTACAAATATTTACACAGTACATATGTATATAAATATACACAATAAGTACATCGTCTGTTACGGTGCAAACCACGAACACGTTTTCATTAGTCTGAACACCCCACAACTACTGATTTCCACAAAGGATAACCCCAATACGCAAACGATACAAATTATCCAGCTTCATGGGACACGAATTCCCGAAATCCAGAGTAGCCGATTGGAGATGTGGAGCGAACATAATCACATTTGTATGGCATGAACACTGAACAGTCATCACATTAGGCAACGTCCGCTATATACAACGCGACGAAAAAAAAACTACGGACGTGGAAACCAACCGAATGTGTGTATAGGGCTGTTGTACAGTGTATATATATTAATCAGGGTTACAATTTAAACCTCTATACATACAAATTATTTAAAAGTGATAGTAATAACACACAGATCCCGGTAATATTTAGGCAATGCTTGGCAAGCTATGGATAAATGCTGCGATATAAATTAATGGCATTATTTACGTCGCAGCCTACCTCTTCTAAAATACAAAGCAGGTATGTTGTTGTTGATACTCACTATAACGGTGAAGGAAAACATCGTGAGGAAACCTGCATACCATAGCGATTTTAAAGAATTTCAATGGTATGTAAAGTCCGCCAACCTGTACTAGGCCAGCGTTGTGGACTTTATGGTCTAACTACTCTCAATCCTACTAGTACTCTCGATTGTAGAGTAGGCCCGTGCCCTGCAGTGGGACGTATATGGGCTGATACAAAATTAAAACACGGCGGTAGGTAGTATATAAAACAAAAGACCCCGATTAACTTATTTATGAAGCACATAATGTACTGGGTTTAGGAAAAAACCATCTCACAAAAACTGTCGTTTATAAAAATTCATATTCATTTTGCCAGCAATATTGACAGTGCGCCAGACAAAAAGCCTTTGTGATAAAATTTCTTCGAATTTTCACTTTGAACGAGATTTCCTGGAACACACGCCGCACACAGGATCCCATTGTTCGCTGTATGTCACTCGGAAACTATACACACGATTGGAAGGCAGATTATCTTAGTGTCTATATACCATTGTGTGTCAGACGCTTTAAAAAATACAACCATTAGCAGGCCGGCATAATTTAGCAGGCCGGCATAATTGTTTCCATTGGCATGGGACTGCCGTCCGATACCAATGGATACTCTGCCTGGGCGGCATTGGCACTTTCCATCAGGTGCAATGCCGCCACTATGCCAGGCCAGTTTAAAAAAAAAAAAAAAAACAACCTTCACTGCATATAGTTTACAAAGGAAAATAATTTACCCGCGCGGGTAGCAACCACCATATTGTTTGAAAGTGAAAAAAACGTCATACAGTCGACAGGCTCAAATTTTAAGTATTTTGATGTCCTTTACGATAGTATTTTCTGACTGCCTGGATAACGCAGTTGTACTATGGTATGATTGCAAAGCGTTGGGTCTCGGGTACGAATCCCGGATCCGGGCAAAGTGATATTGGATTTTTATATTGATTATATCAGCCCGCAGTCAGGAATTTGTGCCTGATATGGTGTAAAGCTCACCCCCTATCACATTGTGGGACGGTAAATATAAGGCGAAACGTGACTGACATAGTTGCACCTCTGCCTACCCCTTCTGGAGAAAAGGCATGAATTTATGTATGTATATAGTATTTTCTTAGATTAGAAAACCTGCTACACTAAAATTCACCCAAAGTTCCCTTTTACTTATCGCACAGATAAGAAACAAAACAATTCCGCATTACAGACCCACCGACAGCCCTACACAAAAGCTTATCGAAATCGGGACTGGCGCGGGAGCAGTGTGCCTCGATTACGGGATTAACGGGATAACGGGCTTTAGATTATGGAGATTTTACCAAATTACCTCGTGCATGCTCCTTTTGTGTCGCCATTGGACGGCAGACACGTTACACGCTTTAATTCATTCTTTTCATCCATTCTACAAGTCCGCCGCAGTGTGAAAACGCTAGCCGACTAGAAATGAGTAATGAAACGAAATGTTTGTTTCAGGACATTCAGTCGTTGTTACATTGTGCGAGAATTACTGTGACTAAATTTATGAATGCTGGTGCATTGTGAATATTTTATTTGTAAACAACTGATTCGTACTCATATGTCTGGTTGAATTAGTTTTCTATAAGACGGACTAAATTATCTCAACGAGAGATCACCATATATCAACAATGAAAATTCTGTCTAACTTGCACTATATTTACCTCTCGAACTATTTTGTTCCCTCAATCGTTCTGGCATAAAAATATCGTATGAAACATTTATCTTACTATGTACTCTTATCTTCAGTCTAAGAATCCACACAAATCCAGATGCGGGTATCTTCATACCATAACCGCAATAAGTTTCTCGACCGCAAGAACTCGGTTGTTACTTTGCGGGGTGCGCTATAATCAAAGCGAAGCCAGGGAAGTTCATTTCCAACTCAAACATCGTTGACTATCGTTTCATTACTTCTATTAACTATGAAATTCCAACCTATCGGTAATTCATTAGTACGTTTTGGTTTTAAATTAAATAATATTCTATTGAAGAAACGTAATGGCTTATATATTTTTATGTTATGTAATTGTTAAAATAAAATTTCATGTATTAGCCTTAATTCTAAGCAATTTATAATTACCTATTCTAGGAGTTGACAAGAAATCCCAAAAACGAAAACATTACAATTCTGATCAAAGGATGATTACAAAATAAACATCTGGTTCGATTCAGTGCGTCCTGAACTATCGGTACATTCATATTCGCCAGGTCACCGTGAACAAAAGCCGTCGTAATATGTTACTCCCGCATTTTGTAGTATTTGAATACGTAACGCGAGCGTGCAACGTCATATCGCTCGTACCTGCAAACCGAACCGCGCCGCGCAACTCGAAGCGTAACATTTGATAGCAAATGGAAAAATATATCGTGCATTTCGCCCGTTATTGGATTAAAGTTCAAATGTAACAAACATTGCTTGTTGTATTGTTGTCGAGTGCAAATTGCCTGTACGTGACGCATAACTATTGCTTTAAAATTATTTTGTAACTGCGCATTGCGAATTTAGAGTACGCGTTGACGAAATTGGCATGAATTTTCAAAATTCTAAAAGCTTTTATTAATAAAAATTGCCCAGGAAGTGCAACAAAAATAGCATTTATCGGTGTTATTTTTGAGAGATTAAGTTATACTGTTTGTATTTTTTTCTCATAAATATTTTTCATTATGCGTCCATTTCAATATAAGGTATTAAAACTTTTTTTATATGTATAATTATAAATAACCTAAGATAACATCATAAGTACCTAGCTTCAAGCCTTATACGAAGACAAGCAAAACAAAATTTAATATACACAATCATGTGGACACGAACAATTCTCATCGCAAATGGACAATCTATTGTAAGCCATATCATAGCACTATTTAGGCACAGGTCGAGTTAACTACTGGCTAGGTCTCGAACAGGGTCAGCGTGGCGAGTCACAAAGGGACAGAGGCTGCACATATTGTCTCTAGAATGGACTCAGATGGCAAATTAATCGATTGCATTGCGATCATCTTGGATGACGACGCTCTGTGTCTCATCTCGTTCGGAATTCCAATGTGATGCATACATTTGAATTTGTGTGTTGAAACAGATGTATGATATTGAAATTGTGTTTAAAGAATTTGATTGAAATGTATTTCGTACGTCCAAATTATTTAATTAACATGGAATTGTACGAAAATTAACATTAAAGAATGATTATTTAAAATAATAGGTTAAAAATAAAGTAACATTTCCATTCTGTAAAGGTCAGAGTACATAAACAAGATAAATTCCAATTAATTACATTTCATACACGCATTTACTTCCCTAATTATTTACGGGTACTAATTTCGACCACTGGCTTGGTATTTCGAACATTTTTGGCACACAATATTGTTGCATTGAAATGAAATTGGTTTATTCATCATGTAGCAAATTAAATAGCTCTTATGACAAGTTAATACATAGTACTTATTCTATATTTACAAAATAATTGATTATATTTCTTAATATAGTAATCAAATTTATTTACTTGTAGTTCTTGGTAGTCGTCGTATTTATTATCTACAGCTATTTATATTGTTAATAAAATGCTATTCAAGGAAATAGATTATTTACGTTAATCCATATTCTAGTGGACCATGAGTATTACTAAAACTGAAATTGAGGTGAATATCGTTACCGCATCAAACGATTAGCTCAACACAAACAAGTTAAGACGCTCTGAGGAGACTGGCTAGCTCGACCTAGCGGAACCAATTTGCTCCAACCCCGGCTTCTACCTACATCGGGGTTCAATCTAGGAGCTGTTGACGAAAATTTGCGAATATTTTGATGGCAAGTTAGGTGCAGACGATATCCTTCACAAAGTAAGTAGCTTTTGATACGTATTGTGTGAAGAATAAATTCATTTTTTTTGTTCACTTTCGTAGATAGTATCTGAAAATGTCTTCGTAATTTTATCAATTAGATTTTCTAATCAAACTTCACAAAATTAAATAAAAAATATTTAAGGCAATCACGGAATCTTTAACATTTTTAAATGACAAAATTAGCTAACCTAAATATCAGATGTTGCAAAATATGTGTTGATCAGAATCCTTAACCAAACAACACGAACGAAATAGCGATACGAAAACAATTTAAATCTCTTTCAAACCGTTCGCATAACATCAAGTTCAGGTGCAACTCTAAATAAACCTGTAATCAAATTTCCAGTCGGCGACTCGGCTCGACTTGATTTATCTATTCATAGGAGATAAATTCTAAAGGCCGTCAAGTTTACTCCTAGCGTCTTCGTGGAACCTGCCTTATTTACTACGAGTGGATTTGATGAAGTTTCTACCAGTTTGAGAATACTGCTTCGGATCAGTACTCGCGCAAGTCACTTTATTGTGGAATAAAAACGAATACTGTCCCGAGT
This sequence comes from Hyles lineata, assembly GCA_030180105.1. NCBI lineage: Eukaryota > Metazoa > Arthropoda > Insecta > Lepidoptera > Sphingidae > Hyles > Hyles lineata. Next base: position 13,623,467 of record JARJEE010000014.1, read on the forward strand.
ATTGTTATGTTCTTTCCATCTGACTTTAAAAGGTTCTGGGAGAATAGTGTATTTTTAAGTCATTCTAGCGCCGTTTTATAGTTTAAAACACTTAAAAGCTAATTGTTATAAGGTTTAAGTTCAGGCGTCGTTGTTATCGTTAAAAGGAAAATAACAGCCACATGCATCATTACAGAGAACAAAAGTAGCTAATATAAGCTCTCTGACGTATAAAATACAGCACTGTAAAATTTATATCAGTAGGTATCACGTTGGATAAGCGGCAAACAAACGAAACTAATTTTCCATTTATTTTAGCAGGGATCAATTGAAGTGTGGATATCTTGGAATGTTCTATTCAATTCTAACAAAACAATTAAGCAAATAAACTTAATAGTCCTTTAAAATATTATACTTTATCCAGAGAATGATTCTATCACGTACTTCGTTTCCACCTCCGTAAAATATTTAATCAATTACAAGAATTTTGACGACGGTTAACACAATCAAATTCAATGAAACTCGCCAAACTCTGTTAGCAAAGTTTTTCGAGTAATTAAACGGCTCGGTATCACGAATCCTAAGAAGTATAATTTTATTGGTTGCAAAATAAAGATATTTTTCAAGTAACCGACCACTCGATATTGAAAGGAAACCCACCATAGTAACCGAAGTATTTGTTCTTTACTTAGTTTCAGATTTTGACCAAACAGAATCTATCTTTCTCTATATTCTGTAACTGCAAATTCTCAGCACTGCTCTTACACTCCAAGGTACATTGGAATCACCTTGTTGCACCCGCATAAAAACAGAGTACCAGGCCAACATGTTTTAAAAGTAATGTAACACGGCGGCAGGCTGTTACAATACCTCCCGCGCGCAATACACAGATCACATTTAAAGTAAAAGCGCGGGGACGAACGAAAACAACCGAAAAACCTAACGAAGCAATTACTGGGCGGCAAACGAGCGGCGTTTCCACCATGGAAATAGAGGAAAGAAATGGCTTCATTAAAATCTTCCCTTTTTTGTGAACGCGGCGGACAAACACGATTCCGTATATACGGACATTATTATTCGGGTATGGCGAATGCGGGAAGCCGAGTGCGCAGGGCTCCGATAATTAACAAGTTTAATTTGATGATGTTTCGCAAACATGACGGCGTTCGCGAGCGATCGTCACCGTTTGTCATTAGACCAGTCGTTTGTTTTTAATAATTGCTTTTGTTTGGTGACAATCATCCGTTCGACGGCTTTGTTTTGCTTGTTAAATATTTCGACAATCATGTTAAAAATACAGAATATTCGCTTTTTAATCAAACGTTAGTTTATTATTGTCATATAAAATACGTCAAACACACATTTATATACGTGATTACTTAGTTTAAACTAAAAGCAATACATCTACAGGATAAATATACTCGATAAATATACATAGTCATATAGTAACAAAATTAATTGATTCCCGCCGTGCCTACATTGGAACACAGATGTACCAGTTTAAATTAATTTACCATGTAATAAACATGTTCTAAATTGGCTACAGGATTACATTGAATATCATTATTCAAATCACGGCAGTACTAGGGCAGCATGTAAGACAGAGGGTACCCAATAAGTTTCGTATCTTTTCAAATCCTTATCCGAAACACAGGTAGCCGGAGGTAGCATTATTAATGAAATATTCATGCGGAAACAATCTGCTGATGTCGGGACCAAATGGACAAGAACTGAGCCTGTCCCATTCTTACACACTTGACGATCAAATATCACCCTTATTGCTACGTTTACAGGGCACACGCGCGTGCACTTTACAAATGTACAAATAAGGGGCGGATGTAGCAGCGTTACGCGAGTCCCATAACAATAAGCATAATCTAAATGGCCGGGATTTGTTCGACATGTGAGCTTACGGCGTATGTTATTCGTGACGGCTGACTGACTCCACTGCTTTTCTGATATCCTGGTACGCGATGTGTTAAAGGGGAGTACTCAATCAAAGCTTTAAAAAAATGAAAAATCTACTATATCGACGAAACTTTTTACATGTTATTTTTCGAAGAATATTACGAAGATGGTATTTTATAATTATTGTTCTATCCCAAATCCCTCCATAAAAATATTACACTTTTCTAACATGCAAAATAATTTGACTGCAAGGAGATTAAAAATAAATTAAATAAAAGTGTCGACGTAGCTAAAATCGAATTATTGCGGACATCCATAGTTTCTGCCTAAACCTGTGGTCCCACAGGTGTCTCATAGACGTGAATATTATACAACTATATTGCATAATATGTGAAAGTAACAAACAAAAAGTAATGGGCCTAGTATAGCTTTTAGTCAGTCGTTTCCCGCAGTCACTAATGCAATAGCCACTTAAACTTGAGCTCGTATTTAGCCAGTATTATCTGTTAATTAACAAAGCGCACTGTTTAACGTCGAGATTGCCTCTGACCCAAATTTTTTGCGCTGCAATTTAAACTGTACGCGGCAAGAATTTATTTTAGACTGTTGATGCTAGTGAAACCTAAAAGCTTTTGACTACTAAATATTTTGGAGCATTTGCTATTTTAACGAGTAATGTTGTTTCTTTATTAAAATTCTCTACATTTCATCATGGGAGCGTTCCCAAACCCTAATTTGATTTTTAGGATATACTTTGTGATTCATACTAGAATGGACTTTAAAAAAAATATTGCTCAATTAATGGATAAATATGTCGTCAAATAAAGAATCACGAAGAAGAATATAACTACATATATACCGCATGTAAATATCAAAAATTAGCAACGTGATTTCCTAGCACGCTATTATCAAGAAACCAACAAAAAACACTCATCCACAATATTAACCCTATCAATCAATTACACGATTTAATAAAGTGATATATTTATCCATTTTATCGAGCAACAGCCTCGGTAGCGGCAGTGTATCAAATGCGCCGACCGACTTCCCACTTAACCCTCAAGTGGTAGCATCGAGCGTTAGGGCCAATTAGGCCCGTCCACTCGGCACGAGAGTCTCTCCACTGCGCCGCTTAACCCGAGACATCTTCACCGCCCGTTTTCTTCACACTTTGCCGGATGTGTATAAAAACAGGTTAAGCTTTGCTTCAAATGGCGATATCATAACGAGGAAAATATTTATGGAAGTAATTATCATTTATTATCCTAAACATCAATTTTCAGATAGCCATTCCCATATTATTATCCTTATCCTTCGTTTAGGAGTTATCGTCAAAACAAGATTTTTATGCAGAATGTAGTAATCTTTTGTGGAAAATTATATAATGACAGGCAAAGAGTAAAAAGGAAACCTGTTAGCGACAAGTATTAATGTAATGAAAATGTAATAATTATTATAATGAAATAAATGTCATGACGACGGTTGACAAATCGCAATCATAACTCCCCGGCACTTGCTGCCTCACCATCGATTTATCATGAATCCAGGCGTGAGGCGTATGCGAAATTCATATAGCAGTTACCAGTTTTGCCAAAATACACCACAGAAAAAATATACTAATTTGTTATCACTGGCTGTCACGAACATCCACGAGTCTAAAAAATATTTATGGAATATTAACATATCTTTTTCTTAAATTAGCATTGAGAAGCAAATAATACTTTAGGTTATCGTGACGCAAGTCAGCCAGGGCAGTAATTGAAAGGCGCACATGTTTTAATATTACTGATTTGGAATGTACATAATCGTTATACAGAACGTATGGAGCGAGAGAATTCACTTAAAATTTCCGTAGATTTATGAAACGTAGATAAGAAAAAAGTGTGTAACCATAATTCCACATCAATAATGCACGTCTTTTACTTTCTGCTCTCTCGATTACAACGGCAGAATAATAATTATAAATGAAGATGCGCACGCATGCAGAAGCGAGTACATTAATAAGTACGCATCAACAAACAAAATAAAGTCAGCACTAATCATGTGTCTCTGCAAATATCTCACACGAAAGTGAAAGAAATATAACAAAAATCAACGCTCACTTCGTATATAATACCGAATATATCAAATCACACTGAGAATACGTGGTGAAATATTCATTAGATATCAGTTACCCTCGTGAGCATCCAGTAAAACATCAGCTATTGTTATTGCTGACAAATTGTTTGCGCGCCGAGTCACTGACAAATGTAGTGTGCGCTACGGGTTAGAAGCTGCGTCGAGTCTGAATGTAAAATAGTTTTAAGCAATTTTGTTATGATATAATTATGTCATATGAAGTCAAATTTGATGTTTTTTTTATTGCCATTATAAGCAGACGAGCTAGCGGCCCGCCTGATGGAAAGCGGCTACCGCTGGTCATGAACCTCTGCAGTACCAGGGGGTAGCACAACAAAGCCGCTGCCTACGTTAAGAAGAGTACTCATTTTAAGCCCCGTTTGAAGGACAGGTGATAGCGCTCAGGAAACACCGGAAAGAACACTGGAAACGTACCGTTCGGTTGATGTTTGTTCTATGATATAATACGGTCTTCTTATATTTCTTTATTTTCTTAGAGTACTCAAATTTTACAGATGTCATAAGTATCTACAGCGAACGCCGATGACATTTTTGTGTGTCAGACATTAAAAAATTCAATATAATATGCATTTTATTCGTAATAAAATACTACAAATATTATCGTGCAATAATTAATTAATTCCCTGCAAACATACACATACGCTATCGTAATTTAACGTGCACATAGCGCTTAAACATTAGTTCTACGAGTTTATTACCAGGAATACATTAATGGAAGGAGTTGCGCGGTATATTTTGCTTATTTAGTTTTAATGAAATGCGAGCTCCTTTGATGCCTCCCAACGGCTCCTATCCGCCTGGTTAGCAAACTCAAACACTATTTAAATATTCATTTGGAATAAAAACTACGCTTCAATTTCCCTTACCCGTATTCGGACTCTCGTGCAAAATTACTCATACGTACACATAAATATATATAATAAAAACGGCTTAAATTATTAAAAAGGCCAAATGAAAGACGCCTGGTGGGCATGGAAATTTTGCTGGAATATCTTTTTTTTTGTTCGATATTAAAAGGGGATTTTGTGTACGTTTAAATAACTGACATAGTACAAAACGTAAGCAACTTGAAGCGGCAGTAGATAGGCAGAACTGACGTCAATTGGATCGAAAAGTTGACATACACTATTAATTTTAATTATAGAAAGGTTTCAGTAAATTACTTTAATACTTCATAATGTAACATAAATAATTGTTCGCTACAGTCAAGAGTTTCAATAATTTGGCAATTTCTAATCACCTGTGAATTCAACTACAAGGCACAAACATTTCGAAAATTATAGTATAATAATTCCTGCAGCCATCACAATCTTATTAGCCTTGAAAACAGACGTTCAGTGATGGATATGGCATTTCTACATAGCGTATGCAATGCATACATTGACTGTCCTGACCTCGCGCGTAAAATGCTACGTTTTTACACTTTCAAACATCATACACGAAATCCGAGCTTGTATGCAGTCTGTCACTCATTTACGAATTCTGCGCAGAATTCAATAGTAAGTCGCTTACAGTTTATCATAAGAAGTTTCCCTCAGTTGTAATTTTTCATGAAAACGGAAAACGATTGAAATGCCGATATTCCGGTGTTACGGAAAGTAGACTCTCGCATCGGCCGAGATAACAATATGGAAAAACAAAGAAAAAAATCATGAGTTGTCAGTTACATAATGAGTTAGTGTCTCTTCTACTTCACCAAAAGAAGTCCAAATTGAGTACAAACTTTTCAAAGAAAACAACAGACTCCTTAAGTGGGTCGCAGGCGCTCGTAAGTAATAACCTCTTTCAATATTCATCAGGACGTCCTATCTACTGTTCCACCGCACACTATTTGCCGACACACTGCCGAAACTTTCTCGTTACTGTCCGCTTAATAATGTACATTTTTTCATGACCTGAAAGAATCCCAGAGCGCGCATAATACCCGTCCCGGCGGCTGTGTGTCAAGACCTATGAATCTGGCGGGTCTTGTTATCGAAAGCGTGCTTCGAGCGTTAATGAATATTGCATGAGCTTTACATGATGGCACTAGACGCGAGTCTAACGAGCATGTCGCCACTCGCTCATGTCGCCCTGGTACACCGCATCCACTGACACCCACACTTCACTGACGGAATTCATTAAAACTTATATCACTATCTGGGTTAATTACTACAACATTTTTATGATACAATTTTTCGGATTGTTGGCGCACTGTTGCATTATTTTATTTTTAAATACACTTGGTTTGTGGACGATATTCATATATATGACATATTTCAACGCGTGACTATAAAAACCCTTTAGATTGACTCAATACAATCACAACCTTATTCATAGACAGTTTTTAAATATATTTTAGTTAATGAATATTTTGTGTTGTGTGTTGTGTGTTGTTTGTGTTTAGTGTTCTTCGCTCATACTGAATTCAAAAGACGTTCGAAAGGGACAAAACATTCGTTAACTAAAATAGGTTTATTAACTATCTATGAGTAATGCCGTAGATGTTTACTGTAACAAGTTACAATTGGTAAAGTTTAAATATACTTCAATTTCAAAACAACTTGACTTCAAAATCCTATAACTTAAAATCTAGGCATTAGAAAACAACAAACAGTACGGGTGGAAAAATATCCAACAAAGGTTCTCTTTTGTTTCAACATAAGTGCTTTTAGCGTCCATTAGACGACCGAAATCGACTCACTACAAACGAGCTTATATAATTTCTAACAAGTAATCGAACGTAGACCACTTAACATATACTCGTATACAACTCCATAGGACGCCCTTCAACCAGGTGGGCGACGAAATTCGTAGGATGGCCGATGGATAGTAGCGGTTGGAGACGATGGAATGAAGATCGAAGTCAGTGGTGTAACATAGGAGAGGCCTATGTTCAGCAGTGGACGCGAAATGGCCGATAAAGATGATGATGATGAAAACGAATCTTCGTACGCACATACGCATACGTCTATATGGCTCAAGGTGTAGGCAGGCAATTATTAGAACCACGCAAAGTTGCCCAGCTTATGTCCTCTTGAATTATGATACGCACTAAACTAGCGCCCTGCCATTTGGGAAAAAAAAACATGTTTTTTGGAAACTAAAATTACCGTCATAACGCACACATATTAAAGCATAATTACATAATTAATATAATGAACGCCGCACTGATTGAATTGCCGAATGGAGTCCACCGCAATTGGCAAAATATACGGTTGGACGTGTATCCATTGACAGGCGAGCATTGTGTGCGGCTGTATGCGCGGGCACTCGACAAAATTGACGCCTAATCCCATTACACTAGTGTTTAGTGGACGACAATCAGCGCCGCGCGTGCCCTGAATGTAATCCTCGGCTGAGACGAGCCTAATATTGATGAATAGATGTCTGCCGCAGCGTAATCAACTGTTTCATATTGGAAGGGATAGAGGCGTGTTATTTCTTATAGAGTGACAAAATTGTTCACGGCTTTCTTGTGTATAGTAAGTAGGAGAGAAAAAAATATAGTATAGACAATTGGGACAACGCGAGAAAAGAACATTGTGTGGAATACGTGGAACTCCCTCTTTCATATCAAATTCTGTAGGAAGATAGCGCGAGAAGTTATTCATTGAAATATTCACTTATTATAAAAGTAAGCTGCTGATTACTGTTTGTAGAATACGAGGGGTGATCAAAAAGTAATGATAAACGGGTAATTCTAATAAAGATAAAAATTAAAAAAAAAACATTTCGCTTCTTCAGTCCTTCACCACTTCCCAGCTAAAAAATTGTATAAATAGGACGTCATTTGGAGGAGCTACATTCATTTGAATACCAGCAGTCGGAGCGACAACACGAAAATGGAGAAACACGAAGTGAGATGCGTCATCAAGTACCTCTGTTTGAAAAAAATGTCTACCAAAAAGGTACACACCGATTTGGTGGAGACACTGGGGGACTCTGCTCCTCCATATTCTACGGTGGCACGGTGGTGCAAAGAGTTTAAGTTGGATAGAACATCCACAGAAGATGAACATCGCGAGGGACGCCCAACCTCGTCCCTCACGGAGGAAAACGTGAAAAAAATCGAAGATATCGTGTTAGCAGACCGAAGAGTAACCATCAGACATTTAGCTGAGGTCACAGGGATCTCATATGGCAGCATCCAAAACATTTTGACCAGCAAAATGAATATGAAGAAGGTCTCCGCGCGTTGGGTCCCGAGAATGTTAACGGACGAACAAAAGAAAAAGCGAGTTGACATTTCAAGAGCCAATCTTGCAAAGTTCCAGGCTGACCAAGAATTATTTTTGTCACGATTTGTGACCATGGACGAAACATGGATCCATCATTTTGATCCGGAGACCAAACAACAATCGATGACTTGGAAAAGGCCATCCTCACCGACTCCTAAGAAGTTCAAAGTCTCGAGCTCGGCGGGCAAGGTTATGGCATCCGTTTTCTGGGATGCTCAGGGAATCATAATGGTTGATTACCTAGAAAAGGGAGCTACTATTACGGGCTCCTACTACGCTGATCAAATAAGACGACTGCGAGACGCCATAAAGGAAAAAAGACGGGGCAAACTCCGAGCGAAAGTCCTGTTTCATCAGGACAACGCTCCTGCACACAGAGCCGAAGTTGCGATCGCTGCCATTCGAGAAGCAGGCTTCGAACTGGTCGAACACCCGCCCTATTCTCCAGATTTAGCCCCCAGCGATTTTCATTTATTTCCTAGGCTCAAGGAACACCTCAGGGGCAAAAAATTTGAGGATGATAGCGAGGTGATGGATGCTGTAGAGGCATTTTGGGATAGTCAAGATACAGATTTTTTTTTAAAGGGTATTTTAGGTTTGGAGAAACGTTGGACTAAATGTATCGACTTGTTAGGAGACTATGTAGAAAAATAAATTAAATTTAAACTACAATCGTTGTTTTTTTATACTTATTATCATTACTTTTTGATCGCCCCTCGTACATAAGTTCATCATTCAAAAGTAAGTCTAAATGTGATCAGATTATCAAAAAGTTAGCTACAAACACACAACACCGATCCTTTTTGTCTCGAGTCACCCGAGCCGCTACAAACTGTCCAAACTTATATTGTCAAAGACACTTTCGGTGAGTGAGTAGATTGCACGTGACAGCGCAACTTCGTCGTCTAGACATTCCGTAAGGATGCCAGCTCCTTAGTATTCCACAAATTAACTCGAATTCAAACTGTGGGCGCGGTCAAACCAAATATTTAACTTTTCAAATCAGAGCTCATTTTCCAGACAGTAATATTATGCCGACCGGTACAAACAAGGTCGACAAAAAAAAAAACACAAAAACGAAATCTTTCTGCGAATAAAAATAATTTTGTCCACCGCCCTCGTTCTCCTTGTTTGCCACGTTTGCTCAGTGAACCAGAACGAAATACATTTACATATTACGAGAAACTTGTTTGCAACAAATTTAATCTGAAGAATTTTAAAATAAAATGACATTGCGACATAATTATTGTCTAGACCGATGACCTAATAACATCTAAAAGAGAGTGAAGAGAGCTTAGAAATATTTAAAATTGAATATCAAATTTAGAGGCGAACATATCCAATTTATAAAATACTGCAATATCAAATACCAATCCATAACATTTGACCAAAATACAAAACATCTAAACCCAAGAGCGTCAAGGACAAATACACGAACACAGCAATGGCGTCGAAACGGTCCGATCCAGAGCTAGCGTGACATATATACTAGTGTGTTCATTGTGAGGCTCGGCCAACTAATCCACTCGCTTACATCTCGATAAACTGTCGCGTTGTAACGTCACATGCATGGACGGCGACAAATCATCATGATCACGCCCGGGCTTATACACTACAGTCGATGTCTTTATCTCTCTGAAGAATTAATTGAGAGTTAATATTGTGACAGGGACGGCAAAACGCCCCCGGTTTCCTTTCAAAACATTTCCAGGCATTGAGTTATCATAAAGTCAGGTTCTAGGAAAAAAAGGTCGAGAAATTCCGCCTTCATGCCTAGGAGAAACGTATTTTTCCAGTTGAATTCGTATGAGTCAGCCAGGCGAACTATCATAATATTACAAGGTTTATCAGAATTTTAGCTATATTTAACTGAATTGAAAATATAACAAAATTGAGCTTTAAGAACTACATTTAGTTACCAAAAGACAAAGATATCACAAAACTTTACGAACATTAATAAAATCATTAAAATTAACACGATCAATTAAGTAGTATTTATTTTCACATGACAGCCTTTGTGGCGCAGTCGGTTAGACGCCGTCTGTGAAACGAGAAGCCGCGAGTTCGATCCCCGCACCGAGAGAAATGTTTGTGCGGCCCACAAGTATTTCTTTCGTACTTTCGTTTCGTACCTGATACCCACGACACAAACTCAATCTTAGTGTGGGTTCAAGACTATGAATAATTGAAAAATAATTGTTTAAATAGAAATGCGAAATTATTACGTAATTTTATGTCTCTTGAAAAATACACGCTTTACTAGTTCGCCTTTATGGAAATTAGCTAGTAACAAAATCAACAGGCCTGCACAGTTTAGTTTAATACTGAACAAATATTTTAAACACGAAATTAAACGTCAGCCTCGATAACAATAACTATGCAAATTAGGCCGAAATTCAGGCATTTTGTGTTATTAGATAGACAATTGGGAATCGATGTCCAATTAGCTACACCGGCCGAAACGACCCTTATGTAATAATTTATTCAAATATTCAATTTCGATACAAATTTCCTTTTTGCACAATTTAGATTACATAACAGTTCATACTGAATCCAATATGACTTTTCCCGACCCGGGATTTGATCTCGAGGCCTGAGATCTGTAATCGTACCGTGGTATAACTACACCACTGCCCCAAGGTAGTCGATAGCATCCATCATTTAAATTTTACAATTATTCATTTTAAAAAGCCTGTGTTCTACGTATTACTCAATAGGCTAGGATCTATCGACACAAATTCACACTCATGCATAATAAGCAGCAACACGATACATCACAAAGTTAGGACGCGCCGACAAGCCCCGACTCGCGCCGGCACACACAACACAACTAACGACACTTAGATCGCACATAAGTACGCAACAATTTATCAATATCGACGTATACTTGGCCAACTTGCTTGACTAACAACATGTGCACGATGCCTGCAAATATTCTGTTGAGTAGAATTTGCGAAATAATGTTATGGTTCCGACATACATAAACTTACGCCTTTTTCTTAGAAGGAGTAAGCAGAAGTGCTACTATGATTCCACGTTTCACCTTGTGTGTTCCGTCCCACAATAGATAGGTGGTGAGCCTATCGTCATATTAGGCACAAATGCCTGACTCCGGGCTGATCAATAGAAAAATCCAATATCACTGCCCAAATTGGGATTCGAACTCGAGACATCGGCTTTGCGATCATACCGTAGTACAACTGCGCCACCGGGGCAGTTTATTTTTACAGATTTCATCTTTTAATATTCCCAATTTAAGTAGATAAATAAATAAATTAATAAATAACACCCAACAGTCACATTTACTTACACACACAGATACCATTATCATTTAAAAAACTCAGGCAAGACTTTTAAATCACTATCACATCAATTTATAAAAAGTATTCCCTAATGCATTCGAAGATATGCAATATACGACGTTCTGACTGCGTGCAAAATACGTAAGAAATTTAAAATTGCAATAAATTTTCAATGGAGCACAATATTGGTACAAAGGCGAGAAACTCGTCCAAGAACATTCATTCTCTATTCATTTAGAATTCTAACAGCATCACAAAGGATGCAGATTCTTTGATTTTGTATAAATATTTGCAGCAAAAGATTAAAATAAAACGGTAAACAAACTTGACTCAGTATACCAGGGAAACATGAATTACTAAAGACACGTAATACACATCGGCGAGAGTTGAGCAATAATTTCCGCTAAGTCCCGCGATCTGTCACGTCACGTTGTCGGAGCACACGTCCTCACCGATTGAGATGGTGGCAGGACGGCGGACGTCGTACATCGGACGCGCCCGCGTCTCCCCTGACATTATGATGGATGCTCTAATGCATACAACATGTTAGCGATGACCTCTTCAGCATTCATGAGTGCCTAGTCACTAATGTCACAAAAAATATTATTTCTTGTTCATTTTATTTTAATTCTGAATTTAATAGCGACCTTTATGTTTTTGCTTACAATTAATGTCTAAAAATTCTTAAAAACTTAAAAGAAAATCACTTTGATAGATGCCATAAGTATAATAAGATATTAAATTGAAGTCTTTAATAAGATATTCTGCTCGTCTGCCTCTTCAAGTAATAATAATTACTAGAATATTACTGTGCATCGTAGTAAGTCTAACAATAGCTTCTAATTTCATAAGTACGTCTAGAGTCTAGACGGCGGACAAGATGTGACATTGTGTTTCAAGTTATTTATCATTTTATAATTAGCATACGGGGAGTTGTAACTACACATGTACGTATGTATTATATTTATTTTTATGAATATTATGCGTTGGTGCTCGTACAACAGTAAGTACGAATTCTATAAATTACTTTTCTATATAATATTATACATATTTTTTGATAGTTTGAAATCAGATTATAAGCAACATCTTTGTACCAAAAGGTTACGTTTATCCCGAGAAAAGAAATATTAAATTTCACAATAAAAGAAAGTTAACAATAATTTGCAAAGTCGAAAGAAGTTGTACGATAAGGTTTCTTTAGTTGCGCAAAAGGCAATCCAAGAACGGGTATTCACCTGTACAGATTTGATATTACATAACCGTCTGCTTGTTCTTGCTTTCATTTATAAAAAAGTATACAATACCACTGTAACCGAAATGAATTATGTCAAAATATTCTCTCTTTAGTTGTTCTTATTGAAATCTGTACAAATGCATTGTCTTTTTTTTGCACATTTTTTTAATAACGATTCCCTGTAAAATGTATGAAAATGTATTTTGTATTATTCTGTAAATAAATTATTTATTTTTTACATTACATGGTTGTCTGTAAGTCCAAACTATCTTATCTGTATCCGCCCATATACGTCCCACTGCAGGGCACGGGCCTACTCTACAATCGACAGTGCGATTAAGAGTGGTTAGGCCATATAGTCCACCACGCTGGCCTAGTGCGGGTTGGCGGACTTACATACCATAGAAATTCTTATAAACCGCTATGGTATGCAGGTTTCCTCACGATATTTTCCTTCACCGTTTTAATGCGTGGTGATTGACTATCAATACGCGTGGTGGCCTGTTGGTAAACGGACCAGACGCGGGTGCCAACATGTTCATGGTGGTCGCGGGTTCAAATCCCAGGGCACACCTCTGACTTTTCGGAGTCATGTGTGTATTGATAGTCAAACCATCTTAGCACGAAGCAAAAGGATCGCAAATTCTTTTATGTGCCGCACCGTCAAGCTGTGGAATTGTTTGCCGTCACGTGTGTTCACTCCTTCCTATGATCCCGGGGCCTTCCGCCGAAGTGTGAAGAGATATGATTGTACGAATGTCTTGGGACTGTCGTCTGATGCCATTCGATACTCTGCCTAGACGGCATTTGCGTTTACCATCAGGCACAGTGTTGTCATAATGCCGGGCAAGTGTAAAAAATTTTTTTTTGGTTTCAGCGATATGACCGCCATTTGTTTTTTTTTTCTTTGTTTCTGTATACTGTTTTTTATTGTATTGGATTTAAATACATAAATAAACAATAAATAAATGCCATCAATGTTGACAATATATGTACCAATTTATACAATAAAAACATAAAAATTACGTCACCGACCAATTACGATCGATTCTTCTCGAAAGGTCACCGATGCCCAAAACAAACTACTTGGCAAATAGTCTTTGATATAATAATTATAAACAAACGGATTGCGCGACAGGCCACAAGCAAAAACTTAATTGAGACAAAGTGGCGAGCGGACGAGCCGCGCATCGTCCATCACTCACGCGACTATTTCAAACTTTTGGACGATACGCGGAACTTCCTCGCGTCTCTGTGGCCCTGGTAGCGACGTTGACACATGGCTTTAAGAGTGGTGTCAGTTTGATTACGCCAAATCACACCAATTTGCTGCCGGTTGTATACTTGCATCCATAGAGGGTTTGAACAACAACCGGGATTCAAAAAGGGATATCGGGATTAACCAGTTACATCCTGTTTCGAAAAACCCTATGTAATTTTATTGACGGTGAAAGACAACGTGGTCGCTCATTAAATGCAATGTATTCACTATGCCGTAGCAATTCATAAAAGCAAACCAAAACAAATTACCTCATTCGTCTACACAAAAACCATAACTACCGACGCTAATAAAGGCGCAAACAACAAAAGGCACTTGAACAAGCGCTCGCAGCGTTCAATCAGCGCAAATACACAATATACATTATCTATATTAATAATGTTTAATCAAACCTAACAAATAATGTTTATGAGCCGTTTCGTGGACCGTACGGAGCGCCGACCGCGCCGCCCGGCGAAACGTAACAATTAACGCAAATTGTTGTTGCGCTAACAATCACACACGCCTTTTAACCATACGCCCATTATCATTTCATATAATATGCTCGTTAGTAAATTTATTTCATTTCTCTTAATGTAAATTTTGCGCTTCAATTCATCAATTAAATTAATTGAAATTGAATGCGTGTCCGTAATGGTGAAGGCATGGGAAGATAAAATAAAAATATTTTTATATTCTGTTTCATATAAGCAACAGTAATTCTTCTGCAGTACTAAGAGAAGTTTGACATTTGCCAGTTGACAAATATCAGCCCATATACATCCCACTGCATGGCACGGACCTCCTCTACAATCAAGAGTACGATTGAGAGTGATTAGGCCATATGGATAAACCGGGTACTTAAAGGCTGATCTCGAAATAGAACACTATCACGCGGTTGTCTAGGAAGAGGTTTCCAACATTCTCTACGATGGTCGAAATACGGGCGAAATTGATTAACATACGCAACGAGTTTTATAACTTATAGGGCACTGAAGATAAGAAGTAAAGGAATATCTCCGAAGCGTGGTACCTGCAAGGATTATAACCAGTTAGAAGAAACAAAGAAATAACAGTGTTGCAGTAATTCTTATAAACTCCGCATCGTCACAGATACTGCAATATCTGGTAACTGTGCAGAGTCAATAGAATTGTGTTGACTCTCAGAGCCTCTGGGCGTGTGACGATTCATCGGGAGCTGACTTAGTTCAGCTTATAGCGGCTTCTGTCAATACTGCTCGGTGCCAGGGACCATTGTTGAGTTCAACCTTTTAAGTATCTTATTGTTCTGTACTTTCCATTACTATTTTGGGCAGAATTAGGAGAATAGTCATATCTACTTTATTTGTCATTTCAATTTTTGTGATTAAATAATATATGGACTAGGATCAAACAGAAGCCAAAAGTGTGTTCATTTTACACTACAATTTCATTACAAACAAACAGCATTAACATCCGCACAACACTTCCATTTTTTACATCAGCCAGGGAAATCTCGGAAAACTACATTCATTTTCCATTAAAATCATTCGCTCACAAAAGACAAGTCTAAACAAACATGTTGAACTCAATTACGAGTACAATAGCTAGTCTCTATGCGTACAAAGAGCCCTAGTACTCGCGCGTTCAGCCGACCCGGATTCATTTTTATTCGTATATAAGGCTGAGTGTTGCCTTAGTAGTCTGCTGGGACAGACCCGGTTCTATTTTCACTGACATTGACTGCACTGGTACTGTTGACAATGTCTAGAAATAATTTTCATTAGTCCAGACGACATGATGAACTATTCGAAACCGGATACACATGGGGTAAAATTACATGTTCGATAACAATGATGTCCAGCGCAATGATTCGAGGTCGCCAGTCACTTTTCGTTGAAGCTTCAAATTAGGTTCCATTTGGATGAGTTAAAATTATAATTTAAAGTATATTCTACAAGCATTTCTGTATCATCCATTAGCGATTCGATACGTCAATATTAACGACGCGACATTTTAATGAAATTGTGTCAGTTATTATTAAGCTTAACCGAAGAATTTAAAATCCGAGCTCCTACCATCTTCGATAACAGACTAAGTGCAGTGTGGACTACTAGTTTTAAGACGCCTCTGAATATCAGCTTTTTTGTATTATAGTTCCAGTAATTCATAACAAAGCAAGTTCTATATTTTACTCAGTCATCCCGATTATGACACGCTGTGTATTATTATAATTTTTTTAAGTAAATTAATATCACCCAACAGTCACCCACATAGTCTTGACCCCACACTAAGATCGAGTCTTGTGTCGTGAGTATCAGGAACTACAAGAGACTTTTCGGGCTCATAAACAGTCAGACCCGAAAGAATATTTTAGTCTACCGCATATTCTGATTAATATACTTTTGATTGCGAAAATTCTTTTTTCTATTTTTCCCTTGTTTGTTCTCCTTTTTTCCCAATAATTGGCAACCCTCAGAGGGCAGGAAGCACGCGTTTACCCGGGGAGCGCCTCACACACAGAAGGTAATTAAGGCGTGATAACTGGAAGCGGTGCGGCGGCGGCGGTGGCAAAGGCGAGTGTTGCCGCGAATGTCAATTAGGGAAAGTTTCGCAATATGAGCGGCACGTGCCGCGTGCGTCGCGACGCCACTCAGCGCCCGCACAACAACCGATCGAGAAAATTGTGGCGCGGTTATGTTTTTTTTTTAAACTAATACTGAGCTACTTATTGTTTATTTTGAGGGGTACAGATAGTATTAGCTTCGACCACTATCCACCCAAACTAGCACTCCAAGAAAGGTTACTTAAGTGTTTTTAGTGATAGTATTAAAAATGTAAAAACATTTCATTGTTAATTATTCACTTCAAACTTATCTAACAATATTTATTGTTAATATCTGTTTACATGTGATCATCTCCGTCGGTATATCCGACATTAAACCCCGTTCTTAAGAATTCAACGACTGGTTTCGCTACCACTGCAAACGCGATAAAATCCATAATTATTTCTTTATTCTTCGCTCCCTTAATAACCATTTAACCACAATCAACTACATACACACCTGCAATACATTCACACTTCCCAGGTAACAGCCGGTGACCTAACGACTCCATTCGAGCACAAAGATTGATGAAGCGCGGTAGCACCGAGTCAAGGTTAACGAGAGGGCTAATAAAAACAGTTTGACATTTCACTTTGATACCAATGTGTTGACGTCAAAGAGCCGGCTGGAGGATGGGCGGGGATAAATCCAAATGCTGTTTGTGTATTGTAATGATGCTGTTTCGGGTGTATGGGTATGACTTGACGTAAGGCTGGTCAACACATCCACGATCCAAGCGGTATGGATGTTCATGAGCGGCAGTGATCACTGACCATCAAGTAACTCGTTTTGTTTAACTGTTTGTTCGTTTGTCGGAAATAAAAAGATTTAATATTATTTACGGTGATCCAAGTCTATGAGGCTATCTTCATTTTCATATAACGTCCAAAAGTGATTATATAAAAAACTCTATTTGGCATATAAATATAAATGCCTTATTGATTTAAAAAATAACCCGTATAGGCTAGCTTTTTGGAACACATAAATCAAAGTTACGTAATTTTTTCAACATTTCCAACGTATATCGTAATTTGTTCGCTTGTCACAAATTAATCAGAATCAGTGACAAATCACTCGCAGCTTTTAGTGGAAATTCTGTGAAAATGTTATTTTTCTTCAGATGTGTGTCGCGTGTCGGGTCCCCCCCTCCCTTCTGCTGTCTCCCCTGCAATCCGTCAGGACTCGGTACGCGCTTTGATCAAATCAATTCAAATGAGAACATTTTTATATAAATACAAATATAAGCTGTCTTTGAGGGCCAAGTCAGGCCAATTAAGTGTACTCGACGCTTAATGTTTTTTCACTGTGTTGATCGAAATATTCAAATATTGAAAATATTTCGCAGAAATCCCTCCACTGTATGTAAACAAGCTTTACTTATTTTATTTTACAGTTGATTGCCTTCTCAAAAACGTTTGCGATCTGGAACCATCGTAAGTAATACGGGAACATTGCACGCTTATATTTGGAACGTTTACTGCGTCGACAGATTGCACGGCCATCCATCGCGGTGATTAATCACAAAGCAATATCGGTGCAACGTTCAGTCACTGCTCGCCGCCAACCCCAACGGATAAGCGCTGTCTTTCAACAAATGGGATCCGATCCATTGACGGTGCGACGTGTTGCCTGTTTGCTCGTTTAAGAGACGGTTTAAATCTCTGCATGCATTTAGTTCAGACGTGGCCACAGCGGGGTGAAGTGGGAAAGGTGCGCGGGGAGCGGTATAGTCCCTCCGGCAACCCGCCAAAATAACGGATAGCGTCCGCCAAGATTCAATTTGCTGTGCACTCCTGGTGGCCTGGTACACGGCACGGTTAAAACTTGCCAAATTGGACAATCTCCCTATGGAGATTCAGTAGGTTTGCGGCGGCTTGCGGATATCGCAACCCGAGCCGCTAACTCACTGTAAAGCCGATAGTGGTCAGAGGATTTCGTTCCGCACTTACTCTTTTCAAAACGAATTAAATCGTATTTTATTTGTATATAAGACAACGTTTTTGCGTACTATGGTGCTCTATTTATTTCACTGTCTGTATCAGCCCATATACGTCCCACTGCAGGGCACGGGCCTACTCTACAATCGACAGTACGATTGAGAGTGGTTAGGCCATATAGTCCACCACGCTGGCCTAGTGCGGGTTGGCGGACTTACATACCATAGAAATTCTTCTAAACCGCTATGGTATGCAGGTTTCCTCACGATGTTTTCCTTCACCGTTTTTAGTGCGTGGTGATTGACTATCAATACACACATGACTCCGAAAAGTCAGAGGTGTACCCTGGGATTTGAACCCGCGACCACCGTGAACATGTTGGTAGCCGCGTCTGGTCCGTTTACCAACAGGCCACCACGCACTTTTGTTGAACAGAACAGCTAGTCTACTCTTGAAATTAATATCAATATCAATCCACGGCAATATCAGACCAATTGCGGAACCGATTTGTACAACATCGCTACTCTGGAAACACAAATCCTAAGCCTTGCATTGACATTGTTATTGTCTCAGGATCGGAATGTGATAAGGGCGTTATACGTGAAGTTGGCCGCGCGAGGCTTATAATAGTGATGTCTGTCAGAGATAAAAAATCGGTAAAATGTTCATAATCATTATTATTTGCTTTAAAATGTAACAATTAAACCTTGAATTAAACATTAAATAGATCGTTTATATTCCAAAAGATTATAAATACATATTTGTGTAATCTAATACGCATATATTATAAAATATTTATAACGCTTGGATCAAAAAGCTTTGTTTCCAGCCGAATAAAACAAACTACGACTGCTTTGAAGTTCGAGAGTCACACTTGTTTATACAATTCATGTCAAATTAAATAAACAATTCAGTCATCGCGTACAGTGGTACGGTGGAGTCTGCGCATGTTCATAATATGATAAAGTATGCTTAAATATGTTTTAATTACGCTTGTTGATTTGGAAGATCCATATTACAATAATTGATTAAGTGTGTGACTGAAAAGAAATCTATTGAAAAATATTATGAAGGTACACCTACGTATTATTAAAACAATACGTACATTACATTACATGACTGAAACGACTGTCTTAGGTCCGTAGTACAAAATAATTTGGTTTTAAAATCACCATAACTTATGATTCTATAAGGCAATTCGATCAACAATTCTTTCAATACATAATAATGTCCGAATGAATCTGTAATAATGATTGAATGCACAAAATGTAAGTACAATAACAAGGCGTTAAAACAGAGTTCCTGTGTGTTTGCCGTGTATCGTGCAATGGTATTAATTTCGTATGCTTAAAAAAATAATCATCGTCTTTTCGGTACTAATAATAAGTCGTTCATTTTGTCAATCTTTTGGTTTTACGTCCTAAATTGATACAATCATACTTATGCAATCACAAATAGACCATTTCATACACTTCTAACAAATTTAGAACATGATACAACTTAAAAAAGTCAAAGTCAATACCAAATAAGCTAACTTTTATCTATTGGAAATTATTAGATGAGAACACAATATGAAATACAATTTGAGCTGTCAAAATGGTTTCAAGAGTAGCGTTTGTATGCGAAACCGATTCCAACAACGAATAATTAGTAACTTTTAATACCGATAGCGACGTGGCGCCACAGTCGCATTACAAGAGCACTCGGGAGTACGAAAACGAACAAAATTGTTGTAAAATTGGTTCTACATCGGACTTGTATTTCAAGAGTAGACCCACAGAACACATTATATTTCACTTTAGTAAAATATAATTTAAACTGCGATATTTCGTCAGATTTCAGAGTCAGATTACTACGATAGCATTGAACATAATTTCGCAGTAATAATGATTTCAAGAGAGGTTATATCGAAACCATCAAATTCGGAGAAATTTTAACGTTACGTTGCGTCGGTGAAAATATGACAAGCATCCCGCTTTGATATCGTCAACAACAAACTTCAGAGCAATTCCAACGAAAATTAAATTGGTTTAAAATTAATTAACCGTAGTATTATTGAGAAATATTTAATTCAAAAGACAAATCGACGTTATTACACTAGGTTAAGTGTGCGCCCGCGAACGAGGGCGGATCGCTCCTAAATTATTAATACATTATTACCACTCGACAACCTAGTAACGACCTAATTGCTAAGGGAATTAGATTCAAGTTCGTGCGTAGACGAGCTATCTATTAACTCGCATTTCATTTTGAATAATTTCGATGGGCTCGTTATAATACCGTCCGATTTTAATTGCCAAGATATGTACGTCGGCGAGATATAAGGCGCCACCGCAGCTCAACACTCTTGATTTAATGAACATTTGTACGAACAAGCAATCAACTAACATGACTTATGCCTGGAACAGATTAGAGAACACGCTGCTGATGTGAACGTTATTAATATTACGACACAGCAATATCAATCTAATATAATTAACAAAGAACGAAACCAATATTCAGTAAAACGACATTGTCGCTGTAATATCTTGTGGCTTAAACGATTACAAGTCAATGTTGTATTGGAGAATGTTATTCTGATTGAAAAAACTGTTGTTGTGACAGGGTTCCCACACAAAAATTGCAATTAAGCATATGCAAATCGGATCACGCGAAAAAGCCATGAATATTTTCAAAGTCCACGCGTGAAACTGGCCAAACATATAAATATGTGCGTCGCGGATTGCGCAAACAAGTGCATGTTATAGCTTTAAAAACATTACACTACACGAGCGGCTCGTTTTGCGCACGCTTTAAAAAACGAATGAAAAATTGCGTTATTGTATGGGAAACTTTGCGATGTTTTTTGCGTTATTACATGGGCTATATATTGTTATATAGGTTTATACAAATCAGGTAATACGAGGTACGTAACTTGTGACTAGTAATTTTTTTTTACTAATATTTTACAGACTTTTCTCTTACGCAAGAGTGCGCTGATCACAAACAACTAATAACACATCGATAACTACTTATTTCAGCATTAAATCCACCTTTTGCAAAGTTTATATACACGGGTTACTAAATAAATAATATCGTACGCCAACATCCAACTTATTATGAACATTATTATAACAAAACACAACACAATTACCTTAACCAAACTTCTATAAACTTAGGCTACGCACATGAAAGTTTCGCCCCGTCATAAATACACAACATACATATTTAACGCACTTCTACCGTATAAAGTACGCTATTGATTTTCCCAAACAAAATAAATATGGAAGAACCTCTATAAAATTCATGCTTGTGACATTGAGCGGTAGGCAGAGACAATACATCACACCCAATCATCATTCATCAATCCCTCGTACATTTTAGTTGTATTTACTAAAATGTACGAACACTCCTGAATTACTTACACACCTACTAGTCACAGCCACGATGTGCAAACATCTTTTTTAATTTTAATTTACTTTTATTTTTACACTGGTATTTATACGTCGTTTTCATTGTTTGTGACTGATAAAAAATCTTTTTCTTTCTTTCTTTAACCCAGTATTTAAGTTAGCAATTAAGCCCGCATATTTATGAACTGTAAGTTTTTACTGACTCACATTTGTCTTAAACCTTTAAGTATAATTTTATTATTATTGGCAGTAGATACAAAACAGCCTCTAAATCCTATACTCACTTCTTAATATGTATAGCTTGATTAGTAGTGTTAATATTATACCATTCAGTAAAGTATAAAAACCTACATTGATGTCATTTTCATATTCATCTAAACGCTTTTTCCTTGAGATTTTCCACGAGCCGTGACGTATATTCATACATCACATTGCTTTATACGCGGAAATGCCACGTATAGACTGAACGTGACGCACTATTTTTGGGATTATATAGTTATAAATATTATATATACACGTTTGAGTTATTAGTAGCTTAGAATTACAAACTTCTTCTGGGACTCTCAATGGTATTTCCTAAAGTCAGTTTTTTTTTGTACGACATACATATTTGATATAACCCAAGTGGAACTAAGACCATCGAGCTTTAGTCTAGACAAACAATCAATAATTATCATCCATCCTACATACATCACCTTTTCTTTATTAGTGGCACTTAAGACTTATTAATCTAATTATTTCGCACTCCGCGTACTTATTCATATAATACTACAATTTAAGGCCATATTTAACGACTTTATCTCCAAATTATAGGGAAATATCTCAATTTTCCCTACAGTTAAACTCAACATATTGTACTTTCCCATATAATAAGATACAAGAATCGCAAAATTCCTAACTGCTGAGCATAATTTGAATCGCAAACAAAAATCTGCTGAAATTGCACGGAGTAATACAACTTTACGTGTACAACGAAACCAGCGAACTGTGGACATGGACAAATTATTGAAACTTGTGTTTAATTGTTTAGAATATACTTGCGCTGTCCTTAACCAATGGGTTATAAGAAGAGTGATGTAGGATGATTTTTACCTGTAACAAATAAAAATAATGGTTAGTAAAACATTTACATGAATACATCATAAACTCAAATATCAGCTACAACATATCACAATTTTTGAGGAACATATTAAGGAACTATGAGCATTTGTACATTATAACGTAGTAGTTAACAATACAAATTGTCTCCGTAAAAACAAATTCAATCGTATTCTTCATCTGGTACAATTTAAATTCCTACTATTATAAACGGTAGGATGAGGTACAAACATTAACCCTGACGCTTGTGACAAATTTCTTTAACCTTTGAAGTAATATCGGGTTACAGTTATCTCCTTAAGACACAGTCAGGACTACCATCCACCGTACCACCATAATTGAGTGCGTAACAAGTGAATACAAACTCGAGACAATGGAAGCAAATCCGTAGGGCTTTAATTATTCACGCAAGACGTCTTTAAGGGCTCAACTATTCAAGCACTTTCAGTCGAAATCAATTCGCAATCAAGTGTCGGCCGCAGAGTCCGTTGCAAATATCCCCTCTCCATGGCCAAGTTTGCGTGGGTGGTGTAATTTGATTTCGAGTAACGTCCTCAAATCTTTCAGCGGATTTTCGCTAAATCCAAACTTCGGCATTATGTGGAATTTAACTCGGAATACGATTTCTAATTTCGCCCTTCGAGTGTTTCGCAATAATCGCGGTTCAGTTGAGTATAAAAAATAAATTAAAATTATTTATTCCATGAGAAGTCGAATTTTCTATGTTTATATATGGCCTATATCAGCCCATATAAGTCCCACTGCAGGGCACGGGCCTACTCTACAATCGACAGTACGATTGAGAATGGTTAGGCCATATAGTCCACCACGCTGGTCTAGTGCGGATTGGCGGACTTACATACCATAGAAATTATTCTAAACCGCTATGGTATGCAGGTTTCCTCACGATGTTTTCCTTCACCGTTTTAGTGCGTGGTGATTGACTACCAATATATGGCCTAACGACTCTTAATCGTACTCTCGATTGTAGAGAAGACCCGTATAGTGGGATGTATATGGGCTGATACAGACTATAAAATAAGTCTACTATAATTTATATTTTAGCAACGAGCAGGGCAACATACAGGTTATATCAAGACTGCGATCGAAAACGAAGCAGGGTGGTAGTTTTAGTGACTAAAGACACAAGGCAAATAAATATTTCGCCAAAAAAGCATTTATTTTTCAATGTAAATCCATAGTTTTTGCTAAATTATAATTAAAAACCCTTGCGTACTACAGTGTCTTTAAAATAAAAGGGTGTTTATTTTAGGAAAAACTATGTATTTACCACCCAAATAATTATTTCTTACAAACATTTCAGTTTTGATTCAATATTAAACATAGAATTTAAGCTCGTATAAATAAACCTCATATGTATTTTTTTCTTTACTAACGTGATAAAAGCCTTTCCAAAAACAAGAACACTTTTTACCAAGAAAAAATGCCTAGCACAAATAATCATCCGGCGATACGTTTCGATCCAGACAAATTTGATATGGTTGTCATAAGCGAACAAACAAAATATGAACGATAAGTCAAATAATATATTTTTTATGATCTGTTCGGCGGCTGCGTTGGTCCCCGGGCGATAAGTATTTCACGCGACGCGTATGAATAACACATGAGCGTGTTTACCAGACAAACTATCGCCAAATTATGATCTCCTGGTATTTCTAGCGCGACATACTTTTGTAACGTTTATTAATACTGGAATATATCGGACGATCGATCATTTAATTGAAAAACTAATTAATACATTAATAATCACTATAATGACGTATGTATGTCCATTGTGCTATGTACTTTAAACTAAGAGGTACTGGGTTTAATTCCCATGAATAAGCAAGACTAACACTGAGTGGCAGTAGCAGAATCTCTGTCTTCATCCACTGAGTACATGATATCTGAATGCACCAATAAGTACAAGAAAGCGTTTACATTAAAAAAAAACAATGAAAAATGCAATAAGAAGAAGAATAGTATGTATGGTCCACAGATCTTTGTCTCTTGCAGTATACGGCGCCTGGTGGCACAGTGACACGAAGCAGCACAGTTCAATTACAAGAGTCTAACCATTTGTAAACGGCATATGTACTGGGGAGGCGCACTCCCATGTCCCCTATTTATTTGCAGGCACTCTGGAGCACCCCCTCTCTTAGGGCTGCCCAACTAACACGGGTTAAAGTAAACCCTCCATTATCTAATAAAATTGACGTGAGACGGATGGATGATCGTAATTTGGGTCAATTGTAATTTTTCAACGCAGAATGACGAGAAAGGTGCAGCTTTTTGGGTAAATACATAGAAGTGGGAATGAAAATTTAAGAGCTTTTTTTATTGGTTTAAGCTTTATTCTTTATTGACATGATGGCAACCCATTTCATTTCTTTCCCATTTTGAAAGTAATGGTGCACATACACTACAGCTACCTATTGTAGCATTTGGAAATGTTGTTCAAACAAAAAGCAACTGCGGTTTGGATACACCATTACACTGATTTTAAACGACATCAACACTGATGAACTGCTCAGAATCCAAGCAGCGAATTCTGTATTATCACTGTAGTGTAAACTTGTTTTTGAAAAGAGCTAGGCTTGAGTTTCTTGCCCATTCTTCTCTAGTAAAACAGCCTTGTGAACCACGTTGGCGAGAAAAAAAGTGGGTGAATCTAAATTATGCATTTTAAAGATTCAATGAAGTATTTTCGTTTAATTTCATCATAAAATATTTTTCTACAAATCTCAGACATCCATAATCAACAACAAAACAGCAAAATGATTGCGCAACAGTCTGGCAACCCTGCATTCTCCCGAACGATCCCTTCAAGTGGAGTCGAATTTCCCACGGGGACACATTAATACTGCGATTCCGAATGGATTTATTTTCAATGTACTGGCTATAAGGAAGCACGTGGACGCTGCGCCTTATAAATAATGGAAGGCACCGATCTTGGCTCGGCCCGTCGGGAATATTGTGGAACAACGGTAATTTACTGCACTTTTGATTCAGTTTACGGCGTAGAATGTTGAGAGAAAAGAATTCTCGCGAAGGATTTGTTTCTGATTGGCTGGATGGTAGACTTTATTACCTGTTGGTGAGAATTTTACCAGGTAAAATACTATTGACAGAAATCTAGGCGATCGAGACACAATCTACGTAGACAATAGATAAAGCTGATATCTGCTTTTGTACTATTAGTAATAAAATTTGGTCTATTTGGAAATCGCTAGTATACATGCATAAACGAAGAGCTCCCAGGTTTGATTTCATATGGGTGAATTTGCAAACGTGACTCCTTCTGGATTGCATAATGTTGCAAATGGCGTAAATAAAGACAGCCTATAGTTCTAGAATAACAATACACACATAATTCTTCTGCAAAGAGAACAAACCAAGTTAGTCAAACTTGGCGTAATTGCGCAATAAGGGCAGGCAAATTAAAAGTGGAGAAATATTAATTTATTGGTACGGCTTCGCGGCGATCATATTGCAATCGCAATGATTGCTCCATTAAATGCCACAGTTCACAAACTACTTCGACTCTTCGATTTGATCGTAAACCAATTCTGTTTCGTAATTAATGGAGCAGCAAAACTTCCAGCGGGTGTAAAAGTAAGTTTCTCAAAGGTTAATAGCGTAATATTCGATACCATTGATAAAATACGAAGACGTAGTAATGGGAATTATTGCTATTTCTCATTAACATCGCCACCTTCTTATTTATGAAATCTGAGCATGCTCTATATTTCTGCTATTGCTAATTGCCCCCGTCAGAATTTGTAAACATAAAAACTGACCATATATTATAACAATTTTTCACATCTAAAATTACGCATACAAAATTGACTGTTCAGTTTCTTCTTTAAATAGGTTCGTAAAAAAAAACTCACACGTTCGTAGATTACACGACATCGTATTAAAATATTAGCCGATCGGCTTTGTGAATTTCAGTCGCAAATCGCAAAAGTTAGCATAATTACATAACTTGTGAACTGTTATTATCGGCTTCACTTGCTATTCGTGATTGCTATTGCTATTTATTCCAACACACCGTATATGTGTAAATGGCACAAACATAACAAACTTAAAAAATATTTCAAACATTTTTATTCTTTGTTAAACGTGGCAAAATGTGTTTCGATATTTCTTTTCCCGTTCAATCCATCAGTAGTCTACAGTATATTCCAGACATTTCAAACTGAAATTCTCGCCGACAGCATTCAGTATTCCGTTTGAGAAAAAGTGTATAAATAAAATCGTTCCGCTCGCCAAATTGTAATCAATACCGTCGAAATCAGTTTACTAAACTTCAAGTGGAGTTCGAATGTGAAATTTGAGGAAAAATCCGCGCACAAGCACTCGGCTAAAGTGTGTTACAGAACTTCGTTATGCGAAGTACCGTGGCAGCGCAACGCTTTTTGTGTGGCCGAGACTTTTGTGAAATCATCGCTCATTATTAAACGATAAAAAAGAACTTTGATTTTGGTTGTAATGTAGAAGTGGAAATTTGATTTATATTGAGTAAAGGTCAGCGGGAAAATTAGATTCACATAATATACATCGTACATCGGTGTGATTGTCTCTTGGATACTCTAAATGTATTACACTTATTTTAAGATTTATTACAACGATATGATCTTGCCCGTATATAAACGGACGCATAAATTTAGATATTGCAACTAATATAATATAAAATTAAAAATAAAAACAATCACCATTTTCATTCATATAATATTCCTACATACATAACATCAGCCATACTTATATAATACAAATAAATCAGTCGACGAAGTAGTTTTTCAATGTTTGCCCGGGGTCACCGGCAGAGCCGCAACACCCCGGCCCTGAGGTGCGGGTTCGACAAATATTTGAACACCCCGCGAGCATATCAATCGGTCGGGATATGGGTTCGCGCACAGTTGCGTTAAGTGGGGAAAATTCTGTAGGACGCACAGGACGGCAAACTGACTACGATCGATGAAAACGATATAACTCTTACACGAAGTAATTGATTCTCGCTTATGTGCACTTTGGATTGATAATTTTTTTTTACAATGGAATTATTTTAAATATAAAAATCTGTATTTATACTTCCGTCGTCCTAGTTCTATCCTCCAAAATGCATTGACTCTGCGTGGTCTACCAACTTTCACACAATGCATTGTAATTTACTGGTGGTAGGTCTCTCATATGTGAGAGGTCATCTGGGTGGGTACCACCGCAGTGTCTATTTCTCCCGTCAAACAGCAGTGTAAACGCACTGTTGTGTTTCGGGTTGAAGGGCATTGTAGCCAGAGTGACTACTGGACATATTGAGACTTAACATCTTATGTCTCAGGGTGGCGAGCGCAGTGGAATGCCAATCATTGCTTTGTAATTCAAGGTGTTGTTTGGTTTTGCTACTGTTCATGAGCGGTCGTATCGCTTACCATCAGGCGTACGGCATGCTCGTCTCGCCATTCAAAGCAATAAAATAAAAAAAAAAATTGTAATCCCTATGTACACTAATAGAAAAGCCACAAAACCAATCAAAAAAACATTAAATAAAGTACCCCTCCTTAACCCTCCCGTATTTAAAACGAAACTCAATGATCAAAATCATCCGAACAAATTCCAACACTAAAACAATGCGGCAATAAAACCGTTTAAAGTTTAACCCTCCACGTCCGTCTATAACATCGTGACTGTAACTGTCCATTACTGTTAACCCTCGCCGTGAGAGCGACTTAGCCTCTAAAGAGCTATAAGACCTAGTGCCGGGTACTTAAGACCGTCCGGCGCTACATTAACCTTTCATTGTCTATCTGCTAAAAGTTTTGGATATCACTGTGTAATAGGATACCTGGGAGACTCTTAGTCTAGTTAGGGAGGAGTTTTATTATGTATAGCAGCCTATTTTTTGCTAGGCAAGTATTCCCTTTATGACGGGTTAAGTTACGGCTTAGTCTAACATCCAGATTTACTTCGGGTTAGTAGACTATTTACGTTATTAAAACAAATTATTATCTTTACCAATTTTCAGGTATTTAAGAACCTTCTCTTTTTTCGCAGAGGGTACCAATGAGGAGTTATAAATTATGAACTTCAAATCAATATACCATAAGTTGGATGCACAACCTTTATGTCAACATTCCTATCAACGTTCAACAATGCTACAATCAAAGGTCTTATCTCAAAAATCAATTCAAAACATCGAATATCTTATATTAGATTTTTTATCATTGAATTTTCCCTTCAGATGGTGCGAGTTATCACCGGTTTAGCGAGCGTTCGTAACAGAGTGGTCCAATAAATACTTTGGTGAAACTGGCACGTTGTTACTAGGACTTCATAAAGTTTTGTTATCGACAGCGGAGGAATGCAATAAGAGGGCCCGCTTTATGATTTCACGTCGGATTCGACGAAGTTGGAACGAGAGGGTCGACGCGCGTCGCGTTTGTCTTCTAATGAGCCGGGTTTGTCTTTGTCACTTTACTAACGCTCGGTAGATTCATTTGATGTGTTAAATGGGAGCTAATTTTTCTTACATTGTATATGAGTTTTCGGAAAATGGAAAATCTTAATTCCAGCATATTACAAGAACGGTAAGCTTTGATTATTATAAATAAAGGTGAGTGAAACAGATAAAGGAAGAACTGTACAAAGGTTTTTTTCAGTACCGGAAACAAATAAGTTATGAAAGCAAAAAATCTTTGTTTATTTATTTTCCCATCCAAACACAATAGGTATTATAAGCTAGCTAGTAATAAAGGCAAAAAGGTGTTCTAAAACCATCATATTATACATCAAATCTTATAGAAATTTTGAGCTGCAAACCTGAAAAATTCATTTTCGAAGTAACGTTCACGTTTTAAGTAAACATAGCTATATAGAAACCAAATTCTCCGCAGGCAAAGGCGTCCCTTTGTGATGTGAATAAAATTGAGGCTTACACGTGTCGAGCTAGATACAGCGGCGTTCACATCGCTATTGATGTCTGACAAACGTATTCCTCCCTTCGCAGCTCATCTGAGATTCACAGATCAAGAATACATTGATAGAACATTATGAGATGTTACGCCTATAGGTACTCAACTATTTACTTATATTATCTGGGTTTATGATCTCAGCACAAATAGACATCGTAAGGACAATTTTTCTTAATATATTTTTTATTGCTGTGATTGGCGAGACGAGCATGCCGTTCGTCTGATAGTAAACAATACGACTGCTCATGAACAGTAACAGTACATTTGTAAGAGAAAATTCCTTGAAAGCACTTTATAAGTATAAAACTATGCGCGAGCTCCACCTCTCCAAGCTAAACAATCGCATACCGGCGCTGCAACACTCCCCGAACCCAAGAAACTATCCGCCCGGGGCTTCAACTTCCTTACAACAACATTCCCTTATAAAATATTCACTTACGCGTCAAAGTAATTTCACACAATTCAAATTTACATACAGGCAGACCTTACGAACTTGATGCGTAATAATTATACCAAAAGCTTGTTTTAAATCCAGTAATCTCGGGTACAAACTTCACGTTATAATGTATGAAAATTATTCCAATCACGTCTGATAATATCTGTCTCTCTGTGCTCGCGTTCTGAATTACTGTGCGTAACTCGCCTACTCGAGACAGCCTTATAACTTATATATTGGAACTTTGAACAAATTTCATATTACATATACATGGAGTTATGAAAAAGTACTCCTGTTGTATTAGGATTCAATTTTGATTACGTAATAAAATGCCATTTATTAAGGCAACACTAAGATTTTTCCCATATACCATCCCCTTACCTTTTGGTACCACTACACCCAAACTAGGACGTATATTTGTAGGCAACACAGTGATTTCTCTTGGTGTGACGGTCGCATTCTCTGCCTCTTTTTTCACAGCCAGTTCTCAACCAATGAATACAGAGATTAAACCAACATAGATTTCTTGTCAACCAACGACTCAATATTAATGGTTCCAATTGATCCCAGAGAGGAGCAACGTCGCAAATCACAACTATACCGCCGGGGCACGTCGACGCGCTGGGACATTCCGCATAGTTCCCGCAGACGCCGGGATCAGTCGGGAACAGACCCCAACATACAGCAGGAATTCTTGCTGTTACCATCAATTATGTCACAGGAAGGTTTACCCATAAATTGACGTTTTGGTTAGTGATTAATTAATAGATAATTTTGTATTAATAATACACAATTTACATATAAAATCTTAATAAATGTTCTAAAGGTTGAAGAGACTCGTGTAAAATTTTAATTAGCGTACAAAGTTTAATTCCTTTGAAGGCTAACACAAACATAAACTCTCGACAAAGTAATTGCATACGCATATGTTAACTCCAAGGCCAAAGCAATTAAATAAGTTTTATAATTCTAATTACATAAGAGGACTTATAAATAATATTCGTAGTACTGCTTATTTAGTTTTTTGTTACATACTGAGGACATGACAACAATTAAAAACTAATTATGTGAAAAAAGAAATTACGGTTACTCTAGGCATTTTATTACAGACAACCAATACGAGTATATGGCTACCAAGAAAGCAGAAAGAGAGAGGAGCTTCGACAATCGAACTGGAAAAGGCAAGTGAATTCGGAATCCGAAATATTGGATCACCCAAAAATATCGCACGAAAATCGCGTCAACGTGAACAATGACCAACACGCGGAACATTATTGAGCTCTCATCGCCATTGAAAGGGTTGAGGCTCGGTAATAGGAAATGAAAAGAAAACACCGGAGATGGGCCGAGTGGCCGGTCTAATGGACCCGGCCCTTTGTACCGGACGCACGCTAACAAAGGGCTGGCGACTAGTGCGCGTAAATAAGGGTTATTTAACCAGCTCAACAGGAGGGGTTTAAACAGCCCACGTGAACCCATTGGACGTGATGGGTGATGGAGATTCGAATCTATTAAATGATATGGGTTTTATTCAATGACGGTTGAAAGCTACGTTAGTGAAAGAGATTTGGTAGTAAAAACTTGGGTTAGTTGCTTACTTCGAATTTGATTAGTCGACAAACGTTGGATCAACTGCAGCTGTCCCTTGTATCCTGTCTGCCCCGTCATGGGTTCATTACTCGCTAATGCAATTTACTTTCGAGATTCTTTGTAAACACAATCCTTAGGTTGCTCTATAAACGCCTTGAATGGAAATAGGATCTGGACTCTCATAGCTTGGAACGGCAATAATCTCGCCGATCAGCGGTATGATACCAGAGCAATTTCTGTCTACCCCTTAAAAAAGGAATGTATGACGTGTACACCATCAGAATAACCAACATTATCACGAAGTCTCAATGTCTCCACACCGCAACTCTTAATTTCCCTCATTACCATTCAAATAACCCAAACTCGGCCCATTAATATTTATCAATTTCGCTTTATATTTTCTACAGTGTTGGCTGCTTCTGCGCTCCCGGTAGACAATGTTTTATTCATAATCCGGCCCCAAAACAGCGATTTGGCCCGAGTCCATTAGGAGCCTATCGGCTTCGGATCCAATGGCCCCGGGAATTCCGTATTCATGCATTCTATAATTGTTGCCTGCATCAAGATACGGCTATTTGCTTAAAGATAGGTTAATTCTGTCTCGAAATATTGCATCGCTACTGAATGCAGCATTGCTAAAAAATCATGTAATTTGGAGTCAACCTATAATATATTATCAATTATATTAATAACTACACAGTTTTTTTTAATTATAATAAACCCGCAGTCAGAAATTTGGGCCTAATATGGCGATAGGCTCCCTATCACATCATAGAACGGACCACACAAGGCAACATGTGGGTGTCCCGGTAGCATCTCTGCTTACCCCTTCTGGGAAAAAACGTGAGCTTATGTATGAACATAGTATATCTTAATAGGATTAGTTGTCATATCCCAACTTGATAATCCCCAAATTGTCGAAAAAAATAAAATAACATCACTTTATACATTCTTATCTTGCATCAAAGACAAATACAGAGAAATATAAGCTCCGAAATACAAAGAGTAAAGAAAACAATATGTTTTATTTTTCCTGTGAAAACATGTTATTTCTCCGGTCCCGAACCTCGTGAATCCTTGTTGAAGGTACAGCGCACGTAACGTTTTATTTTATATCGCAGCTTCCTGACAGGTTGCCGTGGAAACTACTGAGATGCCGTGGAGATTTTATGTCGCAACACAAGCAATAACATCATAAATATATCATACTACTTTATAAATAGGATATTGTGAGATCTTGGGGCAATAAACGACTACATATAATTTATAGAGTGCCGCTTTTACATCTTAAGATTATTGTATTGTGGCAAATCCGATTAAGAAGCACCATAACTTTTCAATACTAATATTTTTGACTAAGGACTCCAATTGAATAAACTCCTACAGAAGTTGTAAATTTAGTTTATCAACACACCTATAATTAGGTAAAGACAAGAACACGTTTCCAACATGATACATGGTGGCCATAAAAAAATTAAAACCCATAATAACAATAAAATAGGCCGAGTACTAAACAGTACCATATTCTTAAAACACTAATCCCATAGAAACACGAAAAACGTCGGTAAAATATTGGAATACAAAACTTTATCTTCTCTCCACCTGTTATTTAAAACTACCGTCTATTTCGTTACGCAAACTCTTTTAAATCTTTTGTGGACATGACCTATATTATCATCCCGTTGCCTGGCGCGGAATAAACACACAAGTTCGTTGCGTTTAAAATTCATAAAGCACATTTCCTTACGTTTAAACCTTTTAAACATGCAGACCATCTTTAAATATGTACCAGGGAATTAGAAGAGAAAGGAACAATGAAATATTCACGTGACGTTGGCAAGGCGCGCCATTACCGCTGCGATTTTGTGAAATATGAGTGGATGTTCAACAAATGCCGCTGGTGAGCGCGTGCAAATCCATTTACCGCTGAAGGACAAGTTCATCACGCAGCTTGGTTGGCTGTGAGTGGCGCGCTTTATATTTTTTATTAATTTAATTTTGTTGCTCCATCATTTTATGAGCTCCGTGTATTAAATTGCGGTGTTTATTACACCACTTCTCTACAGTCTTAATAGAAATGTATAATATTTATCTGTTTGTTCTTTCGATATACATTTTCACTTTTTTGGGTTAAGCAATATTTGTCTAATTAAGTCGCGTTTGCACGGTTGAAACAACTGTGGAAATTTGTAGCTGTTTAAATATAATAATATATTCAGAATCTTCGAGGCCAAACACATTTCAAACAATTTGCTCAGTGGTATAATCAATTCAAATATTTATACCCATATAAGATCTCAGACGAACATAACAGCACGAGTATAACCAAACCTCGTGCATAACTCAGCATTTTTGCTTTTATTCTAAATCCACGTAAAATCTCTCACATTCTACATGGAAACTCCTCGAATGTGTCTTGGTGCGTTTTGTCCGCGACAGTGAGGACGCATGAGGCTCGTACGAGCGCCCTCGTCAGGCCCCATGCCTCGAGTGCGCCACATCATGAGCCAGCGACAGTTGAACGACATTAATATTCCAAAGGGGTTTTTTACTCCTCATATTTTTCCGCGTTCCCGACTTAAGAGGCCAAGAGCCGCCACCGTGGAATGAAGCCGGATCCGCTTCGCTTATAAATAGCGGTTGAATTATGAAATCATAATAATTTTGCGAAATTACGCTGATGACACTTGAGTTGGATTTCGTGATGATAATGACGACGTTTTTCTGCAAATTGTTGAACGAGTTTTAATTTTTACATTCCTTCTCTACCTATGTATCAAAATAACGAAAAACATAGCGCGACTAGAAGAACTAAACATTATAGCCAAGTAAAGTCGATTTAAAATAACTTTTCATTAAATTTGTAATTGTATATTGTCAGGACAGACAGTTGTTGTCTGAATTACAAATAATAGTACACAAATTATACAAAATATTGTTAAGTAAACATGCATTTAATATTTTATTAAGTGAAGCTTATTCAATAAATTTAATACGATAGTCCTTTATCAGCCGAGTTAGGGACGCTCGAGCACAATACGACATTTATTTTTAAACGACCTTTTTATATCACATGTTATGATATTCTAAGCAATTATCCAGCATTTTCCGACATTTATTTTTATCCCTTATGACTATCGGCCGATCTAGCAACATCCCACGCTTTCATATGAGGTACAATACCTGGTAATAGAGATATCATCCCACGTGGGAAGGCGTGGGTTCGCGAGATCAGTTTAGTCGGAAACTAGATGTTTCCATGTACATATGTGTTCCGCCCACAGCGTCCAATTAGTTATCTATTGAAACGTTCTGTTACGTTGTACAATCAATTTCATATTAACAAGTAACAACTTTTGTTAATTTGTTATCGAACTGTCGATGCCAGGCTATGAAGGTTATACAAAACAGTGGCGGTACTTCCATACAAGCCCAAAAGCCCGGCTTGCCCTACTTAATACGCATATACTCAATCTTAAAGGAAAATTAGTAACATAAATAAAATACATTCGTTTCATACAAAACGTCTATCATTTTTAAATTTACCGCGTCGCGGCGGCCATAATGGAGCCCCGCGCCTGCGACGGAGCACCCGCGCCCGCAGCGCCACGCCTGGCAACTCGCCTAAGCGAGCGCCGCGGTCTAAAACTAACATAAAAATATTTCATTCAAAATCAACGCTGGTCCAGGCGTGACGCAATATCTTAAAAAGACGGAACACACCAAAGTATTATCTATCTTTTTCTCTCTCGTGTGCTTTTTACCTGGCTTTTGGCGTATATTGCCCTCTCAGTCGCACCTATGGGTGAATTGCTACTACCATGACACTACGTACCTATACATATAGCTATTCTATAATGCAATTTGTACCAAGCAAAATGCCCGGCTTCGCGTAGTGAAGTTGTGCACTTGACGCGTCATATTATGATCCAAATTTATGGAAAAATATGTATGTTTTGCAATAAGTTATATTGGATAGTATATAAAATAAATTGATATTTTTTGAGACCGTATTATGATGTTTTAAATATGTTTATTAATATATAATTTGGAATTGTACATAATTTAGGACCTGTGGATAGT
This sequence comes from Hyles lineata, assembly GCA_030180105.1. Classification (NCBI taxonomy): domain Eukaryota; kingdom Metazoa; phylum Arthropoda; class Insecta; order Lepidoptera; family Sphingidae; genus Hyles; species Hyles lineata. The sequence goes on from JARJEE010000014.1 coordinate 13,659,599, forward strand.
TTCACGTTTATTATTATGTCTTTCGAGCGGACGATTAACCAGTAATCACAGAACATCTACGTTTAGTTTTCGTTTAATTATAGTATTTTACGTTTATTACGTATAATAATGGGTGAAAATGTGCCTTGTGATGGTTTGAAGTGCGTGCAAGTGTTGATCGGCGAGGAAAAGGTAAATTCATTACATTTCGGTGACAAACAACTACTCGTATCTGGTCCAAAACCTACGCCTGATTTGTTGTGATTTCTCAAAGTACAGAAAACTATATTATGCATTAATATATTTTCATAATTCCGGTAAACAGCGTATAGAAACCTCTTTATGCGTCAGATACATATGTGATGAGATTTCAAAACATTATGCTCGCGTAGACAGTAATCGTAGTGTTTTTCAGATATTAGTTGACACTGTTTGCCATTGAGCTCATCAAGAGCTTCCTTTCAGGGCTCATGATGAATCAAAAAATCACATGCATACACAAAAACATAACATGAATGTATTAATAACAATAATTTCTAGCCGCGAAATTAAACACGGCGCCGTACTTGTGCTATTGTAGTGGCTTTTTATTGTTAACTTTATATTGTAATTAATTTACAAAATAATTGCAATATAAAGTTACGTATGCATGCCCAAAAGTAATTTGACTTACACATTTGTTTTATTCATCTATTTAAAACTAATGATAGGCCATTCAGTATTTTGCCAATATTAAATAGCTGGTTGTGAAAATCGCGGCATCTATTAGATTTTTTCGAAACAACTTATTGTAATATATTTTTTCATAACGGTGATAAAGACAGTTATTATTTTATTAGTTTTTATCCTAATCTTATATAAATCGTGTGGTAGGTCTAGGACTGCCTCGATGGCGCAAAGTTGAGGTCTCGGATTCGAATCTCGGGTCGTTTTTCTATATATTTTTTTATCGCATAGGCTCGCCCCCTATCGCATGATGAACACGTTCTTCTTTCTTAATACCATTTTGCTCCTAAACTAATACATATTCTTGCTAAAAAAATATTGGGCTTGCCCTAGTCCACAACCCTAGGCACGCCACTGATACAAAATGGAATGTCTTCGTATTAAATAGGTAAAATAAACCATATTCTCTATTTAAATACCAATATTACTTAGTTGGATATGATTGTCTTTTCATTCTTGAAGTGCTCAATGATACGGTGAATGGATACCATGAATGAACAAATAAATTGAAAATGATAAAAAAATTCCGAGGGTTTGTATAAAGCAAATAAATCATTATTATTCTTCAAAATTGAATATGATTTCTAATATACCACATATGTAAGTGTTTGCTATAAGAGCAGTATATCATATCCACACAATTTACTGGAGGTAGGTCTCTCACATGTGTGGCACAGGTATGTGAGAGGCCATCTGGGTGGGTACCACCGCGGTGTCTATTTCTCCCTTCAAACAGCAGTGTAAATGCACTGTTGTGTTTCGGATTGAAGGGCATTATAGCCAGAGTAACTACTGGACATATTTAGTTAAACATTAACATCTTATGTCTCAGGATAGTGAGCGCAGTGGAATGCCAAGCATTGCTTTGTAATTCAAGGTATTATTTGGTTTTGCTACTGTTTATGAGCGGTCGTATCGCTTACCATCAGGCGAACGGTATGCTCGTCTCGCTATTCATCGCATATTAAAAAAAAATAAAAAAAATAAACACAAACGTATGATGCGCTAAAGTAAGAGTGCCTAAATAAATTATATACCAATAACCAGTATCAACAACAAGATCTCTTAAACAGTCTACATGCTTGACAAACCAGCCTGTCCCACAGGCGTGGTAATTCCTACGTAGCGTCCCTCCCATAAACTGTGTCGGAGCGAAGGCGGACGTGTCGCTTTCAAGCATACGAGTGTAATCCAACTGTTGCCTTCATATTTTTTCATACATTAAATGAAATACTAACTGTTTTTTTTATTGCAATGTATGGCGAGAGTTTGCCTGATTGGAAGCGATACGACAGCTCATGAACAGTAGCACAACCAAACAACACCTAGAATTACAAAGCACTACGCTCGCCATCCTGAGAAATATGCTAAGTCTCAATATGTCCCGCAGTTGCTTAGATTACAATGTTCTTCAATTTGTTACAAAAGGATATCGACATGTACAATGTATGTAGCTTATTCTTTTAACGTTACGCTCAGACTGCTGTACCCGTTCTTCTGTATCTGTATCAGTCCATATACGTCCCACTGCAGGGTACGGGCCTCCTCTACAACCTAAAGTACGACTGAAAGTGGTGAAAGTATACAGGTTTCCTTTCGATGTTTTCCTTTACCGATCGGTTCAATAATTTATCCTAACAAATATAGCAAACAATTATACTTATATACTTCAAATACTAATCGTATATGTATATATGGTCTTGTGTGACGAAGCATTTCCCTACAGTTTTCACATACCCTCGTTCCCATAAGTGCTAATGATACATCCGTATAGCTTCGGAGGCTCCTAACTTGAACTTTTTTCGGTAAAATGTCACCTTGCTAATGGATTTTCTTTCGTTTTATAGAGTGGGTGTAATGGATAAGGAATGAACAGTAATGCCATATCCTTGAATCAATTTCGTTATTAAAATATACTTTAAGTTATATCGAGAGAAATTGTATAGATTTTTTTATATTAAACATTACACGTGATGTTATCAAAGTAAATATTGCGGTATTCTAATTTTGTAGGCATATTCAATAAACATGCTACAAATACCCTTTACGTATTAGTAAAATAACTGAAAGTTCTGTTCCTTCTCGTCATATTTAAAGTGAAGCCGCGGAAAATATTCCAGCTATTTAAATTAATCTGTATAAAAACCGTTAAAGTAGCTCATCGTACCATTTAATTTTGTTCCACATTGTAAATTAAACATTAAATAATGAATTCCTGAAATAAAGTCTACCTTTGCCACCTTAAAAGAAAAAAAAAAGAAAAAGATGACAACGTTCAAAGGGGAGCAGTTTCTAGTGAAGAAAAAGAAGCCCGTAACATCTTTCAGAGTATTAGGAGAGCAGAGCTGCGGAAGGCGCTTGGCCACCAGGTGTTCAGAGTCGCAAAGAGCTTTACTTAATTACAGACGTTTTGAACGCGAGACGCCGTGGCCGCACGCTCGCTCGAGAAGCTCTTTGCACATTTTAATGTCCAGCCCACGCTTTATTCCGGCACCTCTTTGAAATTTCCTGTCCCTCTATTAAACATGAAATTTTAACGCGCTCAAAGGGCCCTCGCAGTTTTTCTCCCGCCGTTTGTGACGTTTACAATGAATTGACAAAGGGAGAGATTTAACAGCGCCAAGTTTTAAAGATGGATGAGTTTATTTTACCTTCGAATAAAGGTCAAAGTGAGAACACGACAAAGGGAATTGCCTTTTAAATTATGGACTTGTATTTGTTTTGTAAATAAACATGCCTTAATAATGTAATGCTGATATTCTTAAAATGAAATAATGGGCACTTTCTGTTGACTTGCAAGCCACGTTTACACCAGCCACTCTTGCATAAGTGTTGCTAAAGCATTTATTGACCTATTAACTATGGTCAATTATTTATGTTGGCAATAGTATTTATTTCCTGAATAACACTCAAACACCAACTATTTCTTAAAACACAATTTCAGTATAGAAAAGTATTTCTAAAGACGTAGCAAAAGCAGGAAATCACAAGAAGAACCATCAACCACTACCGACATTTCTCATAAAATCTCACAAACACGGAAGCCAGAATGCTCCTTTACGTGGAAACCAATATAAAGCATTCCATTTATAGTAGGAAATAGCTTGCACAAAGTACGCGTACAAAGCCGAAGAAATCTCTTTGGGCTGAGGCAATGTCGCTCAATACCAAGCTGGCAACCTCAAGGCGTGAGATTAACTTATGATATTTAATTACAACGCCGTCCTCAGCCTCAAAGGAACTCGCAAACACAAGCGAGACAGAGTAATGTAAAGCAAATAGGAGACAAAAATATGTCTTACGTAACAAAGTAAATGTAGAGAGTAGTGGACGGAGACTGCGGTTGGAAATTCATTAGTGCGAATTCACATGTAAATAGCGTTCAAAATGGCGCGTTACAATAAGAATTCAATATTCATAGAAAAGATTTTGCATTATGTTTCCGGCGGCGGAAAAACTTTAGTTCACGTTTAGTCGCGCTTGCCATTCCGCAAGAGAACTCTTTAACTTCGCCATTAGAATTTTTTGCATTTTGCAAATGTCTTGGTAATACAAGTTTTTTCTTCCGTGAATCACTTTAATTTTGTTTAAGATACAAACGAACACTTATATTTCTCTGGTGCAGTAAAGGGTACAAAACTATAGCTTCAAAGTTTGGAAGTTCTTTGTAAATGAATTTGTTTCTATTTTATAGATATCTACTAAATATAGTATAATATCGCACATCTAGATCTAAAGGGATTTAACTCAAAAAATTTAAAAATTATAATATATTTATTGGTCGGTAGGCAGTGAAATAACAAATTCGTTTATCTGTTTATGACAATTTTTTTTAAATTTTTGAATTAATTCCCTTTAGATCTAAATGTGCGATATGTCAAATTGAAACCATTGTAATCCTTCAAAGCATAATAATCAACGGAGTTAACTTCACATACTGATACACAAACTAACACAGCAACATATTAATTCGACATAATTATAACGTTCTGTATACATTGACGTTATCCTTACAATAACAGTTGGCGGCAAGCGACACGAGCGCGTAATGAAGAAGGATCACAATGGCGCGAAACATCATTATTGCGCGGCACAACATCGTTTGGCCCACTACCAAAACTTAGTGATTGAGTGTTTGTAGTCGCCTATACAATATCTTTGGCAACATAATTTGATAAATAAATGTGTCATCGTATTGTTGTTTCAAATAGAATCAATGAATCTAAGAATATTTCAGAAAAATATGAAGCAATGTTTAAAAATATAAAATGATTGAAAACACATGATAATATTTGAATACATCAAAAATAAATTGCAGCATACTACTCGTGATTGTTTCTAAAATTAACATGATTTCAAAATACACAAATAAGAAGGCACGAAGCAAGATTAAGAAAACGGCTTCGGCACAAGCGACGGTATCTATGTACACGGAGTTGGAAGTAAGTACCTCTAGTAATTTCCACGTTCATTAATAACTGACAAAGCGCTGAGCCGCTTGTGCCCCGAGAGCCGGGACCCGGCGGACTAGCCCCGCTGCACCCACTTAACAATCACCACCGAAGCCTGCTTATACGTGTAATCCTCTCGGTCCCGTCTCTAATAACTTGTACAATTATTTAGCATTGTTTTGCATGTTTATGGCTGGGATGAGTAAGTTCGATCGTGTTAAATCTGTTGTTTGATAGTGTAACATTTAAATTAAGAATGTGTCCACTAAACAGTAGGTAGAGCTGCCAATGTGGCGCGGTATACATATTATATCACCGCGATTTTAATTATTTTCCCATCCTAATGCGATACTCGGTAGCTTAGAATGCCCGTTTTGGCAACTTCAAAAATTCTTATTGAAATATTCAAACAAAGTGCAATACCCAACTTGGTAATCGTAACAGGATCTCATTTGCAGGAGCTGTGTCACTAGACTACTGATGAATGACACTTACCGAAAACGCTTTGAGGAACACGAGGCACTGGATGATGCCCTCCATGGTGTCTCCGGTGAGGCAGAACGTGCCAGTAAGATGCCTTCCCTTCTTGTCTCCGAGCGCGGGCGCGGCGGCCAGGCTCGCGTGCACCAGCGCCCCGCGTGGGCGCGCGTCCCTCGTGGCTCCCAGCACGCCGGGCAGCGGCGCGCCGTCCATCAGCCGCGCCAGCGGGTCCATCCCGCGCCGCTAGCCGACCCGCGCACACTCGCGCATACCCACGTACACACCCCGACAATCTTATGCCGCCCTGGTACACTCCACAGTACAGTACTCCAGTTCACGAGCGCTCGATCACGTCGATGCGCGACGACACAGACAGAATGGAGGGCGTCACTGTGCCCTGAAAGAGGCTCTTGCACTCCTCGCACTGACACTTCTGGTTGTCGGGATTCCAGCACTCACAGTTCAGCAGGATGGTGACCAGCGTGTAGATCAACACGGCCATGCCAACGATCACGTATATTTCCATAATGCACTCGCGCTAGGTTTGGCACAATACTTTGGCACACGTTTCACCTGAGCATCATAACGAAATGTTAGCATGTGGAAGGTTGCCGTGAAACATGAGTGGTGCTTACTGACAGAAGTGGCGGCGATGTGTTATCACGCCCCTAATGCGGACGACACGCTACCGACATAAGATGTCCAATTTAAATGTGATTTATTTATTTATTTATTTATATAAGCTTTATTGTACACCATAAACAAAACAAAAGGAAACAATTCAAAATAAAAAAAAGTACAATTGGCGGTCTTATCGCACAAGGCAATTTCTGACAGACAACCATTTGATGCATAGAAGAAAAAAGGACGAAAGTTGGGGCAGCATCAGGTGTACGAAATAATAACTGTAGATCTTATAGTAATGTCTATATTCAACATATAAAATACATAAACATACATAAATAAGTAAATATCCCATGTAAATATACTTACACAATATACACAATATACATGCCAACATACATACATACAATATATATATATATATATATATATATATATATATATATATATATATATATATACATATCTACACAACATAGAGGTTATATAATTAAATATAAATACGCAAAAAAAAGGAAAAAGGAAAAGTGTACAATTACTAATGTCCTCATTCAGCCAGGGAGTAATGTTCTTTAACCATCCTTTTAAAGATGGGTAAAGATTTGGCCCTTCTTACTGTTACCGGTAAAGCATTCCACAATCGTGCAGCTTGTACTGTGAAAGATTTATCTACAAAGGAAGTGGAATGCACGGGAATTTTCAGTCTTATGATTTACTGCAGATTTCCTTCAGACTAAATATATATTTTTAATATCACAAAACTTCAAGTAGAGGCAAACATGCTATGCTCTCATATTTTTATAAAATTAATGCCATTTTACTAATGAATTTATATCTATATATATAAAAATGAATTGCTGTTCGTTAGTCTCGCTAAAACTCGAGAACGGCTGAACGGATTTATCTTATCTTGGTCTTGAAATGTTCGTGGAGGTCTAGGGAAGGTCTAAACGGTGAGAAAAAATGGAAAAATTGCGAGGAAAAGCCAATTTTTTAATTGTTCAAGCGTGATATGACCAGCCAATATAGGATGACCTTTGTTTGGTTGACGGGAGAGGTAAACGACGGTCAAGGTTCAACTACCAACCAACGTAAAATGATCTATCTTTCCATTGTCTTTCATTGACGGCTGACGAAATAGAACAAAATTCAAAAAGTGTGTACATTGTGTATATAATATCTAGATACGGCGTCTTTCGCGTAATTTGTTAAATGTAAAATTAAATGATGTCCATATCTACAAAAATAGCCCATCGTTTTTTGAGAGTATTGCAACAGTTTTAAACAAGATATACTCTATCGAAGCGTTTTGCCGGAGTTCACCAAAATATATCTAATTATAATTTTTCGTTTTCATAAAGGACATTGTTTTTTGAATTGGTACCTTTAGATGCGTTGGGGACAAATTTAAATTCCGAATTTGTATTGTTTTCAGACTCAAGAATAATAAAAGTATCGGTACGTTGATGCCGCATCTAGACATTATAATGAAACGATATGCAGTTTTATATTTTTAAATATTTGTTTTATTACTTACGTCGCCTGGTAAGGCAGTATGAAGGTTTTATTAATTTGTATATGTATAGATAGTCTTCTCAAATAAATAAAAGTAATTCACAGAATCGCGTGGTTGCCCGTTGGTAACGTACCAAACGCGACTGCCAACAAGTTTACGATGGTCACGGGTTCAAATCCCAGGACACACCTCTGACTTTTCGAAGTAATTTCCACATTAAATAAAATCCTTCAACCCGCAATAAACTCGAGAAACTTAATTTTAGCTAACTTCAGTTGTTAATCTGTCCGATTATTTTTTTTAATCCATATATATAAAAATGAAACCCGTTTCGCGTTGTCACGGCATCACGTGTGAACGGCTGAACCGATTTCGATAATTCTTTTTTTAAAATGTTTGTGGAAGTCCAAGGATGGTTCTAACGAAAAAAAATATTAAGAAAATCTTTCAGAAATATTGAAAAATATACATTTAATTTTGCATATTTTAAAAAACGCGCGTAACGAATGTCAACGTCATTCACAGCCATAGACTATATTGAAAGAGCATCGTTTGTTTGGAAACGTGGTTACTTAATTAAGTTTGTTCGGAAACGTGGTTACTTAATTAAATTCTATTGCACTAATTTATTAATTTTTGAAAATAACTCGCCACGGAATAGTAAACCTATACAAATTTCGTTACAAATAAATACATGCCAGCGAGGAATGGAGCGCAGTATGTTAAATATCAAGAAAATTCAAAAAATAAGACATAACAAAATACGGTCAAAAAAAATAGCAATAGATGCTCTCAAATACAACCAAAAGTTAAAGTGGAAATGGGCCGGTCATGTGGCACGCCTTAAAGATCATAGATGGACCAAAACTGTTCCTTCATGGAAAGGTCCACGGGGCAAAAGACATAGAGGAAGGCCGTTCACCAGATGGGAAGACGACATTAAAAAAATTGCTGGTACAAAATGGCAACAAACAGCCCAAGACCGAGAAAAATGGAAAGCTTTGGAGGAGGCCTTTACCTGAGAGGGGTTCCAGTACAGTAAAATACTACTGCCTACCTACTTAAAAAGTGATCTCATTCATATTAGAAAAATTAGATAATTATATTAGGATAATTTTAAGGTACGTAGATATTCATTTCATTTCATTTCAAATACATTTCATTTCATTTCATTATAATTTTTATTTTTTTTGTCTTTTGTTAGTAAGTATTGGTAGGAAACATCATCTGTAATTCTCTTTTTTTGTTAAACTGGAAATATAAGGCTTTTTTTATTTTTTATTTTTATTTATTACAAACGCAAATTATTGGCGTGGAACAATTTTGGAAAAACAGCACATGGGGGTGAAATAAGGGATGAAACATTGAACTTTTTAGTTATTGATCCAATAGGTGTCAAAATCGATACCTGAGATACTCTTTGTGTAAATAATCCAAATTCATAGTCGGAATCGGAAATTTCGAAGTCACCCTTTTTCTGAATAACCTAAATTCGGAGTCAGAATTGAAATGGTGGCAGCCATTTTGAACTTTTTTGTTATTGATCCGATTGACCTCAAAATGAATATATTAACCACCCTTTGTCCGAATAACCTAAATTCGGAGTCAGAATTGAAATTGAGGCCGCCATTTTGAACTTTTTTGTTATTGATCCAATTGGTCTCGAAATTGGATAAACATTATCGAGAGCGGCAGTCATGTTGAGTTTAGATAAAATATGAACTGAAATCGTATCTGTACCCGGGCGAAGCCGGACCGGGCCGCTAGTTGTGTATATTTTCTATTCCAACTACTTCAATGAGATGAAAAAATGAAAACGGAAACAAAAGCCAAACTTTTTCCGACACCCTAAATAATATACGAGGCGGCAAACAAGACGCGGCTAGCGTGGACCAGCACTAATAAAACGTACCATTCATTTATCGCAGTAGTGATGTTTTATTTGCGACGAGGCCTGCCGCGCGTGCAGTACGCCTCCATTTACATACGAGGCGCCAATGCGCACGCTTTAATACAATCATTCCAAACATGGCCCGCTCTTGTGCATACAAAACTGCGGAACAAAATAAAATCACACCCCGCTGATGTATCGGAACTGACGTGTGGCGCATGGCGAGCGTTTGTTGTTGCGCGCCACTTCGCCGCGCTAATGATGTTACAACACACCACTACATATTCTACAAACCACAATTTCTATATACAATAAAACAGTTCAACCCTTTAAGCTGAATTGCTTAACTGAGGTTTGATTAAGCTTACATCGTATGAAGAAATAACTCTCAATTTATCTCTTGACTAACCATTATTAACGAAAATTGACGGAACCGACATTACGTAAAATTATTATTACAATTCCGTCAGTACAGTAATATTGATTCAAATTAGGCCCTCGTAATAAGCAGTAAACCGACTATTGTGTTCTCTCGACAAATAAAACGTTAAGACAATTACGAAATCCAAGGTACTAGGGCCACATAACGTACAAGGATGTGTGTATAATAACAGTCTTATTCGATACTGATTGGGCTCATTGTGAGACGGGTTCGCGGGATTTTATCTCCTCACGTACGGGCGTTCAATCACGACGTATTCAATCGGACGATACACTTACACAAATCATTGTGCTCTGCATTAGCTATGGGCGCCTAGTACACGCCGCTTTGTGTCGAAGGTGGTACAATGATTGCTTATTTTGGTGAAAATATTAGTCATCTTACTGGTAGTCCGGTAGATAATAAAGGGATTCGTTATAAGCAATTAATATAAAATTAGTAATTAAAAATAGCCACAGCGTAACCAAAATAAGTATAAGTAAACAAAATAATTAGAACATCACGTCCATATTATCAACTTTCATGTTGACAAATATTTACTTTCTATTTTATTTATTTTCTTTACCAATAATTTTCGCTCTGTATTTGTTACAGGAAAACGAATTTTAATTCCATTATGTATTCGTTCCTAATTTGATTGGACAACACGAAACTGTATATTTGGTGTGAAATATTTAATGAAACACGAGTACCTCTCGCGCGCTCTGTCGGCCTAGTCGCCCGAGTGCCATTACATCTTCCAACAAATTCAAAATTTCAATAGATCTTCACGATGAATGGGTTATTCTCGCAGGAAACTTGGCCGAGATATCAATTATTCACAATTTAATTATAAACGCCACTTGGAGTGTTTCCGATTAAAATAATATTTGCCTTCCGAAACATTAGAGGGAAGATGGTGCTTAATCAGCGGAATGCACAAGAACAATGTTACATTATTACAGAGGAAGGGTACAATCCCAAACATCAAAATATAATTTGTGAATTTAATATCGAATGCTGTGATAATATTCGCGTAAAAATATACGGTCTCTGTTGTAATTGCGAACTTTACGCTGGGTAACTAACTATACTTTTTATCATCCCATATAAGTCCCTCTGTAGGGCCCGGGCCTACTCTTCAATCGAGAATACGATTGAGAAGTGTTTAGGCCATATAGTTAACCACGCTGGCCTAGTGCGTGTTGGCGGACTTTACATATCATAGAAATTCACATAAATCGCTATGGTATGCAGGTTTCCTCACGATGTGGTGTGATTCCTTCACCGTTATAGTGTGTGATGCTCGACTACACACATGGCTCCGAAAAGTCAGAGCTGCGTCTTGGGATTTGAAACCGGAACCACCGATAACATATTAGCAGTCGCGTCTGGTCCGTGACCAACAGACCCCCAAGCACTTACTATACATTATTTACCTAGATTTTTTGTCATAAAATACTCTTTAGCGTTGAAACAAAGACTCACGCGCGAATTGTTCAGTCATTACGTATAAAATAAAATAATCCAATGAACTGACAATAACATGAATCCCTGTAGCTCTCCAAAAGACAATTAAAGATCCTTTTACTTTGCGCTTTTACATTAATTGAAGCATCCCAAGTAATAAAATTGTCAAACACTAAAAAAATATTGAACGGTATGTAAGCAAAAAACATATCGACTTCATTTCAATAAAGCTAATAAAACGCTTAGACAACAAATCCGTTTCATTTCAAAAGAGTTCTCGCTCATCCCTCCGGGTCCCGGCAATCTTTGCAAATCGTCCAATTAAGGAATTTTCAATCAAATTGAACGGAAAATTTTATAAAACGGATCCAATGTGACATACGTTAAAGGTTTTATTATTATGCGGGAAGCAGAGGAACAAAGGAGCCGGGGAGTATAAGGGTTGTATAAAGCCCATATGCAATGACTCCTACAACGCTCTGTGTCCCTGGTACGACGATATTAATGTATTCACGGAGCCGTGTCAATGTGATGAATGGAACGTACATTTTGCTCGAGACACTCGATCCGTCATTTCGTATGCGTGTTCCTTCTTATTGCTTATTTATATTCGCGTCAGATTACATATTCTATTACAGCAAAATATCCGGAGAATATAAGCTAAATATAACAAGGAGGCTCGTTAAAAATAAATGCGAGCTCACTCATACGTACTCACGAGCTCACAACAATTAATTATGAAATAATTTCCCGAAACCTCCTCGCTTAATTTAACAAACTTTTGTTTTCCTCGTTCTATCTTTTGTTATTTACAAAGTTTTTCAGTAATTATCGAGGCAAAATTTAATTAAAACTTGCGCAATATTCAGACAAACTGTATTATCAATGTTCAAAAATACATTAATATTTTTGAAGTACAATATTTCAACAAAACCAATATCGATAAAATTGTATATTACATGCAGTTTCGAAAACATAATAATTTTATAAATAAATATCATCCTCTTCTGCAGCCGCGGGCTTTGATATAAATAATGTTATTTACAAAGTACATATGTTCGGGATTTTGCATTCAAAAAGCGATTCGATATGAATACAAAAAATGCAAATATATTGTCGTTTCGAAATACGTAGCACTAATATTATTTTATACACATTCTTACCTTTAACTCATCGCTGTCTTAATATTTATTTTTATTATAAAAAATCAGTATATGTATAGGCGGACTTAATGTCAGAGGCATTCTCCTACAGACTACCTTTGGCAGGTTTATTTCACATTAAGTATAAGAATAAATTGGTATATAATTTAAATACACTATATATACATACATATTATATACAAGTAACTTAATCTGTCAAATTAGTTTCTGTGTTTAATATTGTGGGTGACGAATTAATAGCATGATCAGATTAAACCCTTATCTTTACCACTTAACTAAATCATAATGTGCAAGATTCAACGCGGATATTCTATGAGTTTTTCCACTACCAACTAATATACCTACGTTCAAATCCGTTGTACTTTATGTTTTATTGGAGTAGGTATCATCATCATCATCATCATCAGCCTATTCGCGTCCACTGCTGGACATAGGCCTCTCCTATGGCACGCCACTGGGCTCGATCTTCAGCCCAAAGTCTCCAACCGCTACCAGCCATCTTTCGGATATCATCACTCCACCTCGTTGGATGGCGAAGGAGTGTGTATACAAACATATTTTTGAAAAAATTGAGCCATAGCCCATAAAACTTATGCACGCAACCTCCTAAATAATAACAAGTAATGTGAAGACAGAATAGGGTAATTTATTGTCAAGTCAACCGCTCTTGATGACTTCTAAATTGAAATAGAAACTGACAAACCAATAAACGAAACTTTTCGCCGGATGCACCTTTCCATTCACAATAAATAGTCTATTAATAAATTCTCCGGTATTGTGACTCGAGATTTAATAAATCTGCAGATAATAAAAGAAGGAAGGCTGTGTGGAAAGCAAATGGGTTATAATGCAGGAGGTCGGCGGCGTGGGCCGGCGCCGCGACGTCGGCGGCGACGCCGATGCACCGTAATGAACGGATCATTGGTTCGGAAACTGAGATTAACGGAGGCCGGCTTAAAAGAGAGCTCGCTGATGAATCCCGTCTTAATGCAATCCCTTTGTATTGAACATTATCAAGACGGGACCCAGTTAAATAATACTTCCTTAACATGTCTTATATCCTGGTACAACCAATTTTCAAATGAATGCTGGTTACCTAAATTGTAATTCAAGTAACTATTCGGTAACGTGAAACGCAACGAAAATCGCGGTGGAAGACCTTGGAAGATATCATTTGAAAAACACACTTCAGAAATTGTGAAGTCACTGACCTGTAATTAATAATAATGTAAAAACATAACTTGTATATAAAACGGCCAACCACATACAAACAGCCGCACGGAACCTAAACAAACGTTTGTAATGATGGGAGTTGGTGGGGTTAAAAGCAGGGGGGTTGGCACAGAGAGTTGTATTATGTTTTAGGCATGGTGATATGTGCAAAGTAAACACCGTGTTATTGTGTGCGCAAGTATTAGGTGGCTCCTTGGACCGCGAGCTCGTTCTCAAAGGAATTACAGTAGCAACCGTTTTTTGTAAGCAGTGTATAAAGGACATTTATTCCCGGCCTCAGAGGGATAGTGTGAACGGCGCTTTGTGTTGCTGTGTTGTGGAGATTACGGTATTGGCACGTACACAGTATACACTATATTTACTGTTAATGTCCGTACCAGATTATAATCGTTAGTTACCAGCCTGGGTGTATTATCCTACATAATGTCGCAAAGAAAATATCCCAAAACTAGAAGAAAGAAACAACGAAAAAAACATTTATTTGTCACAGTCGGAACATACATAAGCTAGAACTATATGAGATTATTACGATGCGAAATTATTCATGGCTTAGTGACGCATTATTTTTTGCTACTACTGTGATCATTATTTAACCATCCAATAGAACATACATTACGAGCCCGTATAACTTATTGTTCTCATTAATTAAATCCGTACTAAAACCCTAAACATTTATACGTCATCGAAAAGCGCATCGAATAACGCACAGCCACCACCGTTTAAATCAATCATCACTCAATATTCAGTATATTGACAACAACATCCAGGTTCTATACAGGGTATATCAAAGACTGCTGCTACCAATAACGTATCTGGGTGGTAGTTTAAGTGACTTCAGACAAAATGCAACTAAATTTTTCCCCTGTCGTCATATTTCGGAGGTATGTAAATACATAGATTTTATTAAATATTATCGTACACCATTTTATTTATAAATACGTTATAATACGCAAAGGTTTAAATTATTATTTTTGCAAAAACTATATTTACCACCCAAACACCATGATTATTTAGAAAATCACAAAAAAGTCGTGTTTCTTTGGGAAATTTGTAGTTGCATTGTGTCTATAGTCACTAAAACTATCGACCGGCTTCGTTTTCGTTAGCAGTCTTGATCTATCCTGTATAATGTTAATATTGAAATCATCTGCACCAAACTATATTCCAGGAGACGGAATCTGCCACAGTACGGCGCTACGCATCTGCATATAGAGGAAGACAGTAGGCCACGAATAATCTGCCGCCGACAATTCCGGTGTATCTGCACTCCCCGCGCCCCGCACAGTACGTCGTCCAACGCCAACTATAATGTATTCTGTTTAGAGGACTCAGAAACTACTGTCCGATGCTGTAGTCCGATGGACGGTTGCTGATCAATATATAAAATAATATTGTTTTTGATGCTATTCGATGTACAAAATATTGAAAATTAAACGTAAGATTTACTTGATAGCCCATGCATTTGGTCTATGGAAGTAAAACCATCCGGGTACCACCGTATACATATTGTGAAAAAATCGCCTTAGTGAACTATGCAAGTATGCTGCGTTTCGGTTCCAAGCCATTTATATAAGATTTCAAACGACTCATAATAAATGTATCGAGATTATTAACTCAACGGCAAATAGATACTGTGGGTTCATTACATTTCGCATACTAAATCATACTTTCAATAAAGGTATAATCTCTTCATACGTGCTGGAAACACGAAATATACGTACTAAAAGCGCAGACACGAGCCCAACTGAAGCTACACTCACATTTTCTCATATATGTGGATCTCACAAATCCTGAGTCGTGTGTTTACGTAAGTAAGTATGTTCGCGTCTAGTCGGCGGAGGCAATAGTCGCGCATCTTTTGTGCCGCCGGGTATTAAATCTGCCCAGATACGGTCTGTAGTAATGCGCAGCGATTTATCAAACGGGGAGGAAAAAATGAAATGGGTACCCAATTTCCATCCGAAAAATTTAACCCTTTGAACGAGACAAGCAGTGATTATGGGCGGGTACAGTCGACCCGGCCGAGCGAGCGCCCGTGCGGACCGCCGGCCACCGCCCCGCCAACAATTGTGAAAAATATTAAAATGCTTCTGTTCTAATACGCAACGTTAGGCAACGCTGGAAATTTAATTCAATAGAATATATTAACATTCATTATAAAAATAATGTTCTTTTTCTTTTTAACCCTTAAACGTCTGAACCAATGTTTCATAACGTGAAGTTTTCAAAGTATATTATGAACGTGTCAACAACCTTTGCCACGCAGAACCGTGTGGTAACGAAAGACGAATATAACAAGTTAAACTATAAACTAACTTCATTATGTGTTACGATCAACACTAATATGAAAACTTTGCTAATACAGAAAATCAAACGAGCCGCATAGTTATTTATGTGACCTAATACTGGCAACTCAATAAGTTTAGTAAACACGTATTATAAAATCATTTACATATTTTATAAAGGTAAATTCGCATATGAGTTCCCCAGAAGTGTATCCTTAGGTAGGAAAAACATAGGTGACATGGGGCTGACACTAATATCACCTTTGTCTACCCATGCGGGAATATACAAGTAGACGTAAAGACAATCCATCATTCTCTTGTACCTCGATATTTTTATTTTGCGTGTAATAAATAGGCCTAAAATACCAAAACTACACAACTGGCAAGCAGATCAATCGAAAAATACGATTAATCGGACATCCCGAGCCTGCAGCGGCCTCTGTCGGTACACTTCCGACCGAACACATAATTAAAGCGGACTGTGCCAAAGGTTCAAAGCAAGCTGGATGCCGCTTAAAAACCGACAAATGACGCTCGCAACCCGCAGCCGACCCTAATCAATGATCAACAGTCCACTGAGTCCAACTCTGTGTGTTTCCTGTTTGTTAAGTCTAAAGTCAAGCATTTAGCATAGCAATTACAAATTTCCATAGAGGGAAATAGAAAACCTACGATAAATAGTCACATTGCACTTTAAATAAATAAATATGCCATACCATCGTAACTGTTACTTCACTCTAATTAATTTTGTGTAATAACAAATTTTAATCAAGCCAATATACTTGATATACTAGCGTTCAAAATATTGCTAACTCTCAATCTTACGACATCGGATATCTCAAGTTGTTGGAACGATAGACCACCCAAACTTTATCCTCCTCTAAGACCGTACTTATCGTTTTTCAACTTTTGAGTCCCTCCCTCATCACCTCTCCATTATTCCACAGTCATTTCTTTACATTATCAAACTTTTAAACAGCTGTCCCTTCACTTTGCCGAGATTTAGAAATTTTCCATACCCGCCTTGAGTAATACAGGAAAAGTATTTTGTTCGTTTTCGTATTTATCTATTTTGGAGACAAAAAATGTGTGAGGATTTCTTTTATATAAGGCTTCTATATTTTTCGTGGAGCCATAAATAACTTGGGCTAAATACAAAGTTTTTACGCAACACCTTTCTTGATATTCAGATTTTTATAACAAATTTCGGTAAGAAAGGAACAGATTACGTCGCTCCTTTATCAATAAATTTGCTTCTGATTTTATCTACAGATGTTGGTATAATATATAAGTATTAACCACAGTCCATGACTATATAGTGTATTATCTATGGTCAATAACATTATAAAACATTTGTTGCCTCTAATAAGGTAAAAATAAAATATACACACAGTACGTGAAAATAAATTCTTCTGGCACAGATTGCGCCGAAACAAAATTACCAGGAGAGTATAAAACAAAAATAGCAAGTAAAGCCTTTCATGTAAACTCGCATTTCTGCACAGAAACACTCGCATGTTACTCACTGAGAAGTACAAACATTCAAAGTTTCTAAGCAATAACAATATTCAAGGGGCGTTTACTTCAGAAGTGTACACACACACGTACACGTGCGCAAACATTGTTTACCATAAACACGGCATTCCTTTATCGCGCGACTGTACCGGTTGTCCCGACTTTATTTTTAGAGACCATTTGTTATAAAGGAAACGCCACCGTTCAGTCCTACTTCCACATAAACTACTCTTTAATCTTATGTGCTCCTGGTAGTCGTGAAGCCTTTTCTTTCGTACATGTCATATCCACGCGCACCCGTGATTATACGAAGCGAGGTTCTTTACCTACCAACAATATTAAATCTCAAAGGAATTATATTATGAGCGGTACGTTTCGAATATAAGCAAGTCTGTGAATAAAATTTCCGTTTGAACTCTTTGCGACAAACATGTTTATTTTGCGCGGATCGAGTGCGTCTACATTTTTTATACTAGTATGAGTTTGTACTAGTGCAGTGAAGACTATTTTTCTTTATTCTTAGTGGGAGTTTTGCCAAACAAGACGATGTCACTCTCGTATTATTCGCATTCAAGTTTGGCACCAATAATTAGTAAGCTAAACAGGCTCAATACCTTAAAAATTATTATTGCGACTAATACAAATAAAGAATAAATTAAATAATTTGGTAAGTTCATCTGAATTTGGCAATGCTAAAATGCTGTTACAAGTCCCCAAATTAGAATCACTGGATGACCATAGAATTCTCGTCGAGTGGTAACATTTCTTATTTAGTTAGTTTGTTTTACGCATTACAACTTTAAAAGAGCTGAACGTTCACCTAAACCTAATGTCATTGTCTTTGATATTAAGTTCACTGCATACCGCTTTACCGCCTAGATATTGGCAACATACTACTTTGCCGGTAGCGAAAATATCCGGTATTATAAAACGAAAATGTAAATAATATATGTAAATAAAACCAGTTTACAATTTAGTGATTATTACAAAAGTTACAAGTGGTTGAAATCAGAGCAGTTCATTAATAATTTGTCATAACATATTATGTTATTTCATTTTATAAGACCAGGATAACATAGCTTGATAAGCAAACACAACATAGCAAGATACCATAACATAGATTGATGATATGATATAAGAGCGCACAAGTTTCCGTATAGAACACAATTATTACCGACTGCAAACATAATCCAGCAGTCCATGTGATCTGTATTTACAATAGTTACCGAGTCACGAGTCGCTCGCTAGTCGCGCTAATTAAATCGCCGGGTTCGCGGACCGCATGCTAATTGTATCAGCGATGTGCGCAGGGTTGCCAGCGCTTTTTGTTTGCCCTGTCTAATTACCCGGGTAAGATAGCCGTCCAGGGGTGACACCCGCTTGACTTGGGTAAGTTATTGCTGCATTTAACTGTGTTAGGCGCTTTGAATGCACTAGTTTATTTACAAGTAATATTGTTGCTCAGCTTCGTCTTATCGCACTTATTAGTTACATTGGTACATGATTTCTGTTTTATCACATCAAAAGGGATTATGAACTGAATATCTCGAATTTTAAAGCGGATTTATAAAACGTATCATGCAAATTATGGTTTGTAAAAACATATACATACATTTAAAATATAAATTTTAAAAACATGAATTCAAGCAAATAAAAATATCCTAGTTATTATGAGCACAAAATTCCTCTCCGTCAAATCATCTCGCCGACTACAATCAAGCGTGGTGCTCCGCGTAACCTACTTTTTGACTTCAAAGAAAACGATTTAGAACTTTTGTGCTCTTTAGCAAAATCTATCTCGCGCAGTCTTAATCACCAGAAAAAAACTCGCCTTTATGTCTTCAACGTTTCAGAGTCAGCCACAGAGTTATCTTGCTTTTAGCATTCAAGGACAGTTATTTCCCAACGGCAATGTCATTAGTGATGCCTAAACACTAGGTTAAAGATTTCAACCAGATGGTAAATGTTTGCCCTTCGATATTCAAAGATTTTTTATCAATTTCAGAATTTTTTGTAGAACATAAATGACAGAAATCCAAACAGCTTTGCAATCGCGTTAGTCTTTTGCAATGTTCGTCCAATTAAGTCATGATTCTAATGCGCTCAAGAATTAAATCATTCGAACACTAATCTGTTGTCGAAACTACATTATAAAAAATATAAAATGAATTGGAAAACTAAATTTCACAATCGGAATAAATTAGGCATCAATTACACCAGAACTACCAGGACATCATAAACGCAGAGCAGTAAGGCGGTAACCACTAGTCACGTGTCGCGATATTAAATGCAGCCGCGACAGCGCCACCGTGCCCTCGTGCGACTGCCACATGTTCCGACCGGTGCCAGTGAAACATGGCGATATTGCGACCCGCACGATTATGTTCTTTGAATGCCCCGTTTGTCGCTTTGGTAAACCCCTGTTACTTATGCTGTCTTGGTACCGCTGTTTGCTAGATGAATGCAGTTTATATAAGTCCGAGTGCTGCCAACGAAAGATAAATTTATTGCAGAAAACTACGTTCAATATATTTGCATAAAAATGTAGACTGATTTCACGTCAGATTTAACTATATGATACGCGAAATGATAACATATAATATGTTAAAGAAAATACTTAGCACGTAAAGCACGATTCAAGCAAAATTATTGCGAGTGAACAATGTTTTCATTTTAGAAAAGTTTTAGGACAAAGTTACAAAAACAATATTATAAACATTATAACAATTCACAAGTCACGTATCCATGTCATTTGCTACCAAACGTCACAGCACGTGCCTATGCTACGAACATAGCTACGAGCCACGAGGCATTGCGTCATAACCTAAATGCTACGAAACGCTACAGAGGCTACGAACGTCTACGCGACTTGCAATTCATATTTGAAAATACGTGAATTTGCGAACAATAGCCGCTGAAAGCATATTCTTAGAAAGTGCATTTTCATTCAGTTTTAAAATAAAATCTGAAAGGCCAGCGTCTGCAGTTGTCATTCGATTGTATTAATTAGAATTCTTTCAACGTCTCCAATCGGCTCGCGTCTACTGTTTCAATTATACGCCCGCCCAGTCCGCTTTATTGTATTCCTTGCTATGTAATTTAATTCCGTCTTATATAATAATTATTAGTTATTTATATTTAATATCTATTTATCTTTAATTTATTTATATTTAATATATATATATATCGATTACTGACATTAAGTCAACCTCGAAAAAGCGAAGTTTGATATAATTATAAGCATGTACCTACTTGACAGCTTCCGTAGCGCAGTTGGTTAGACGCCGCCTGTGAAACGAGAGGTCGCGGGTTCGATCCCCGCACCGAGAGAAATGTTTGTGCGGCCCACAAATATTTCTTCCGGGTCTGGGTGTTTGTGAGACCGAAAAGTCTCTCGTAGTTCCTGATACACGGCACAAGACTCGATCTTAGTGTGGGGTCAGGACTATGTATGTGACTGTTGGGTGTTATTTATTTATTTATTTTACTTATTTTATAAATCAAAATGCCAGAAAAACCAAAGAGTACTGCATACGCTACAAGTATACATTTGTATCAACATCTCAAGCGGTAATATCTATATACTATAATAACATGATCTTCATGATATTTAACACGTTAATATGTTACAACCCGCAATAAGCCAGCCGCCAACCTGCACTAGGCCAGCGTGCTGGACTATATTGCTTTACCACTCTCAATCGTACTATCGATTGTAGAGCAGGTCCGTGCCTTGCAGTGGGCTGTGTATGTGCTGATACAGATAACATGTTACATGAACACTAACAGAAGGACCCCTTCCAACTATGTGGAGCTACAATATGCATAGGATGGCTAGTAATGATTCTAGAAGATGGGCTGAAGCCAGTGGCGTGCCATAGGAGAAGCCTAAGTCCAGCATTGGACGCAGAAGGGCTAATGATGAACAGTAAATCTGGAAATACTTATACGTAAACATTAATGTGTAATGTGGCTCGGTGTTTGGTTACGTGACATCGGAAGCGACGCATAACTAATGCCCTTAACGTTGTCAGCGGCACTACACTAATCACCAAGTAATTTATGTTAAGTATCAATAGAGACCATTATCTGCTACACATGTATGATAATTAGCACAAATGACTACTAGAACCCTCGTTGTATAGGGTAATATTGACATATAGCAATTAATTTAAATCGTATGTTCACAACCACCCGAGGTAACATAATATTAACTAGTTTGAAAAAATAAACTTGATGCTAGTTTTGTCAGAAATGGCAATTGTATTTTTCGAGGCTTTCGATCGACCCTTATCTATCGGTACGAATCTTTTCACGGCTCAGGTAACAAGTAATTAAAGTAAAGCTAAGCGGTATAAAATTCTAACAGAGATTACTTTTTAAAAAAATTCTACAATGTCGTCTGAGATGAGAAAAAGTGGGTCAAATACCATAAGCGAATATCACCTGTATGCTAGGAACTAGAACGTTCATTGCAACTTAATATTTTAACGGTGAAATTACTGAAATACATATGGTAAGTGTTATTAATTCATCCAGATATTGAATCACTGAATGACAATATATCATTCATCTCTTACTGATTGATACGACACTCGATACTAGATGTACATTGTATGATTGAGCCGTTTAATTCCGTGAGCACTATTGTGGATTTTATACTTGTGTGCTTTGGTTTGGGCGGATAAATTTATAACTAAATCACACAATCCAATTTGTTAATTGGACATTATTACACAAATCATCATGTGTCAAATAAATCGCTACAGCGTTCAAATACTGATAAATATTTACTATGAAGCGATATTCGTTAAATTTATATTAATTCTAGTTTGATTAACCATATATTAAATTATCTGTAGACTGTTAATAATTTTATGGCAACAATCAAAGCCAATAAACCGTAGTTATGTGAAATCAGTTATCATACATGGTCAAATACCACTTTCAAAATATCCTTGGAGAAATTATTAGTAGAGGTATATTTTCAACTATCATAATTATATCAGAAAATGAAAAATATAAATAACACTCTAAACAGCGTATCTATGGAAAAACGAATTGGATGCATTCAAGCCAAAATGGCAAGAGCCTGGTCATAGAACTTCTTACAAATCTCTATGGTATGCAGGTTTCTACGATATTTTCTGTGAATTTGTTAGCACCCGCGTCTGGTCCGTTTACCAACATGCGCTTTATACATTTCTAATATGCCGAAATAATTTTGTTCACCAGCAGGTGACCTATCGTACACCGGTAGATATTCTGGCTCTTATCTGAACTTTATAACCTTAGCGACAATAAGCATTGAAGGTACATAGTCAACCAGTATAAATCCCATTTGCAAGTGGCATCATGTACATTGTACATTGCTGTAGACACTAGACACGTGCCAAGGACGCGTTGTTGCGACGCAGCCGGGATTACCTCCCTTTGAAATCTTTTATCAGCAAACAAAGTACACGTCTTGTATTTCTGTATGTGATGCCATGTGTTACTGCTTAAGACGATTGGTATAGGAAAGTATGTAAGAATTTGTATACTACAAACGCGCATCACGGATAAAAACGAGAATTCTGATATTTTATAACTTATGGTGAAATATAATTATTATTATTTGACAATTTGTGTTCGAAATGATTTTTCTTTTTATGATGTTCGTTATGGCTTTATTTTTTCTAAGTCTGCGTAAAATGAAATTGTAATTATTGGAGAAGGGAATAAAATAAACATTAATATACCTAAAAAAAGTTAATAATAGGCAGTTGATGATGGCGATTTAAAAATCGTAAGTGTAAAAAAAAACTATCCTTCGCATCTTGTCGTATGCGTTTGCCATATACTGAAAAAATGATTCACGATAACCTCCCTCCCCTTTTTAACAAGACCCAACTCCCACTTCAGTTCCTACCTACAACTTTATATGAATACACTTACCGTAAGCATCCACCTGTCTCACACTGTCGACTAAACCATTCACCATTAAGAATAATCGAGCACGAGTTTCCGAGCCCCTACCATCGAAACCAGAAGTAACTTCATTAAAACGTCAAATGTAACACACGTTGAAGCGAACCCATTTAGATACGATAACTGTAAAGTTTTATAAGGTCTTCTGGCTTCGCGCGTAATATTGTCAAAGTTTGATTAAGAAACGTTTTGATAATGCGAGAGGATCGATTGGTTTTAACGCGATATCAGAACAGAATATTTTGAGGTCCATAATAGTTCAAGAAGCGATGGAGAAAAGTCATTGCTTTGTCTTAATGTATCTTAAAACAGATTGGCGCACCCGCTAATAAGTTAGTACATATTTACATGGATTCTGGTATGGATGTGAGCCTGTGTATTTCGAATATAGCACACCCAAGCATGGTTAGTCGTTTTTTTTTATTCATGTCTATGCAAAGATTTGCTGATCCTCTTTTCTCGATTTCTCCCTTACAAGGGCTTTGAGAAACACCAGAGACTTTTACAATGTGTTGCAATCTTTCCGCTCACGTTCTTGTTATTTCCACAATTCATACATATAATACAAGAAGAAAACAATAACTACCCGCACTGATTGCAAGCTCGCGTCATGAACCCGAGCACAAAAGCTGCAACCCGAGACGGCGCGGAAACCAAACGCGTCGCTTGCTCTGCTTCATACTGTTTCACTAATGCGCCCCCACTTACATCTATATTGTTCGGGAGAGAGGAGTTGCTTTTTGTGTTATGTTGTAATTATTGTGAGTTTTGTACATTTTTTAACAATAGTCGGTGGCGCAGAGGGCGAGAAATCGTCTATCAAATAGAAGACAGCGATTTCGCTTCAGGGCATAATATGCTTTGCTGATTTTTGTCATGGGTAAATTACTAATATTATTTATATAATCACGTTAAAAATTTAGTTCAAACGTGGGATATTTATCAAGAATGTCCCACTATGTACACTCTTATAAACCAAAATCGTAGTTCTACAATACGAATTACCCGACAGCTCACAACCAAACGCATCAAGTGTTTTCCCTCACTTATCGCCCGGCGAGCCATTACCGGACATTAAAATAATTCGTCAATTGAACGCTTATCCGCGTGAAGCGACACTTACTCTCCATTATCCGCCGGCAGTTACCTCCGATGTGCAGTACCTTTAATGTGGGAATTAAACAGGCTGCCACTAGCCATCGACCCGCCCGGGCCCTTTCAGAATGGCTAATGTAATGATCCTCTATTTGGAAGGATTTTCGAATGCGTTCTGGAATGCTTTTCAATCTGATAAAATCTAATATATATTAGGTATTAAACTTGATCCGAAACCATATAATCGTGTTGCATTCTTGGATAATTATGTAAAATTTCAGCGAAAAGTAAAATAAACTTAAATTATTTCGAGCCAATTCTGTAATATTAAAACTAATTAAGCTCACCATTCCAAACGCAACACTACTAATTCAAAACGTTACACAACTCGACCACACGTCAATGCGAAATTAATTTCGCTAAAGCGAGAAATAAACATTACGGTGGCAACTCCAATTACAGATACCGTAAGCCCGGCTACCTAATTAGGTGCAAGTCAGTTTTAATAACTTCCTCGGTAAAAACGTATAATCCGTACAAAAAAGTTTCAAAACCGAAAGTAATTAACAAAGTCACCTCGTCTGGCGGCAGTTCTCAAAGTCGATCGTAATTATCGATGACGAGTTTCGGCCATTGAACAGATATTTGGCAGAAAACAGGGCGCTGTTTTTAAACTTGTTTTTAGACAATATACCGTTTTTATATACGCGCTAGGACACGACTAGCTAACAACTAGGATCAATAGGACACGATGATATGGGCGTAAACGGAATACAAGGCTATAATATTTCTACGACTAAGTCAGTCGAGTTTACCTTATCTAAAGTGTCGAAAAAAGCAACAAGATTTTAATATAAATGCCGATTTACACATAGATTGCCACAGTCATTAAAACATACCAACAATTGCAAATGTTGGACTAAATGCATTGAATAGAGCTCGATGTTATAATTTTCAATTAACATCCATTATTACCAGCAGGAATTTAGCAATAACCGTTCATGTTTCACAAATTCCACGCAAAATATCGCGACCAGGCATATTGGCAACAAGTTGTAACGTTAAACATAGCAAACAACTATTACTAATCTATAAACATGACTGATATTAATCAAGTTTCTATGGTTACCTCAGGCAATAGGCAAAAAGTTAAACTAAACAACTGTTTACCAAAACAGGTGGAAAATTAACTGGCGGACAAACAAACCCTGTATAATTGAAATGTTTTGAAAGTAGACGAGAGGTTGGATTGTCTGACCTAAATACACGAACATTAATCATTACGTGAAATCTCCAAGTGGAAACATCGAGCAGTATTGTTGTGCGTTATAAATTAGTGTCGTGTATAAATGTCTAGGTTGAGAGGGATCGCTTAACGGCCTTAGGGTATAAACCTCGAGGGTGAGCGCCCGGGCGCGGGCGGATGGGTGACAGTCTTCTCGGTCAGACAGACGACGGTCGAATTGCTGATGACACTTTTTTATAGAGGAAGACTCATTATTTTCTTCTTTAGGCACTAGAAATATACGTTTGAATGCGGACCTCGCCCAATGATTCCCATAGCAACCTGTTGGAAATAACCGGTATTCTGCGACTTCATGCAATAATTTTTGTATCGACAGGCGACTTCGGCGAATATTGTTGATCATTTTGTTCAATAGAAATTGACTAAAATATGGAACCAACATACTGAAAAATTACGCTATATCATTGGTCATATGTTTAATACAAGCTCTACTTATATATGCGTGAAAGAAAACTAGATGTATTAGCGCCCGCGACCGCTTTGTGTATGTTCGCGCCCTGGAGTTGGCGTGTATTTGTTCTCTTCGGATGTTTATGTGTTTTCAGATTATAAGGGTCGTTCCGCCATGACTTAGTAGCTAAAGTATTTAGAGCTGCTAAATCTTGAGCCCATAGATTAGCAGCGGACAGATCGAGAAAGGAAAATCGATAATCTCGAAATCGCTTCTTGTTGCCAAGTCGAAAACTGATGTTATATAGGCAAACTAAATTATTTTGTACTACAACCACAAACTAATTACAAGACAACTACCTATGTTAAATTCCCTCCAATCTTGATTATGTATCCACAACTTATTCAACGGAATGATGCTTCGTGGTTACCTGTTATACCCGATTTAAAAGTTCACGGTTCACAAAATTAAACTCTAAAATATGTACGTCTTCAACTTTGAAATTATGCCTCTAGATAACCAAATACCCCATACTTGCAGGTATAATATTCCATTATACTAAAATAAATATGCAAGAGCCTCCGTTGTTGAGAACAAGCTACATCTTAATTTAAGCATTAAGTAGCCCAACACTCCCTTGACAAATATCCTCATAATTTATGCAAAAAGTTTAGATTGTATTATATTAACTCACCTTTTAGCAGTTTAGGCAGTTTGAGTTAAGACTGTTTAAAGGCATTTTAAGTTAGACAACGACACAAAAATATAATTTTGTCATTTATGGGAGTTATTTACGTTATCAACTTATCAAATTCTTTTCATGATATATTTATAGATATACTAGACCTTATTTGAACTTTTAAAGATAGTTTAAAACGATTAATCGAACACCTCAATATAAACGATCTCACAGTATAACTAGAAACCAAGCATTAAAACTCAGTCTGTCAAAGCAAACCGTGCCATGACCTACACAAAACTCGGGAAAACTGGCAAATCGTTGCGCGGAGCAACTTGTAAAGCAACTCAAACATAAGATAGGAAATGAACGACCCGGATAACATAATCTATAGGTGTTGGTACACTCGTGTCCAACTGTCAAAGTATTTGCGGGGCACGATTGACCCCGAAACAGGCGACGGATCTGCGGGGACATTGGGTTCCGTCTCTCGTGACGTATTTTAAGGAAAATTAGAGGTTTGCACGCACAAACACGTATAAGGTTTCATGGCAGGAAGATAACATAATGCCGCCTACGGAAAGTTGCTGTGGAAACCCTTGTAAAAGGTTTATATTAAGGAATTAAATTATAATGATGATGAAAGAAGAGAAAATCTACTCTGTTCCGAAACCAAGTATTTTCAACCACATTATCCGTCGCGATTTCTATAAAAATCGTGGTGTCACCTCTCACTGATCATGTCTCTAAAAATGTGCCAAACAGAAGACAATTTTTCCGACACTGTCCCTTAATATCTGGCCAAAAATCGGCCAACAATGAAATGAACATAAAAGCATACCCCAAGAGAGGTCAAACATTATTTTAGCCTACAAAAAGACCTTAGAAGATCGTGTTTAGACACTTTCCCAGATATAATCTTAACGCGTACAAGGCCTTAAGGAAAACCAAGGAGGTCGAGAGTTGATAAAAAGATCCGTTGATTGCGTGGCGGCGACAAATGTCGGCGTATAAGTCTCTCTGGCACGACGCGGCGCGACAGTCGGCAATAGTGTTCAAATGAAAAACGTGACTACCCCGTGTTTATCTTACAATCGATCTCTATAAATATATTGCATCTTGTGCTGTTGTGACATTAATCACGCGCGCTTGATGCTACAGAGAGTTCTGTTTTCACAATTTGATTACGCACGTTTTAAAGGGGGGGCACATTTAGCATTAATCTAAAATTCCTTCCAGGCATAGAATGGACAGGAAATTTTGGTTACGAAATGTACGCTATAAATCAAGAATTTTTACTCAAAAGGTCACTAAAATAAATCAAACATACTGAAATTAACTGCCTTTAATGTACACAAAAACTTTAATTAATTATTATGAGTAAATTACCGTAATTAAATGGGGAATTATCGTAAGCGGTTTGGGATAATCCCTTTCAAGAACAAAGACAGACACAACCCCACGAACCATGTGTAAAAAATTACTCGGCAGTCCTACTGAATTATTAATTCCCGAGCCCTTACAATTTGAGGGTAATCTCCGAATACGACAGCTTTGATAATATTTGCTTTTTTATCCTTAAATCATGCGTTATGTGAGAGCTGAGATTAGTTATCCGTCGGCACACACGAATGTCGAATGAATGTGACAAATCATTTTTATATTCTTCTTATTTTTATATTGACAACGCGGTCTGCTGCTTGCAGATGTATTTATATATTGTAGGTTTTAAAATAACACGATAAGGTGTTTCATGACGTATCATACTGAGTAATACTTTTAGACTGTTTTGGACAACAAAGACGGTAAAAACATAAAATCTGACGAAGTAATTTACAAAATTCAACATTAGGAACACTGAAAATGCACTTTATTATACCGTATTTACGATTAAAAATATACCTCCAAAAATGAATAGAGAATAGACAAAAGTGGTAAAATAATAAACAATGAACCGGTGCGAATGCATGGCGAATTTCCAGAATAGACATCAACAGATTAAATTAACAAAAAAATACTCTTTGCACTGACACTAAGCTCTATTAGTGCTGTCGGGGAAGCGAGATGCAAACCTCACTGATAATGCGTCGATGGTATCCATTTACGTTTTAAGTTGTATTCATAAAAATAAAAAAAAAATATAAAAAAAAAGATGCAACAGCAAGCATTTTTATAAAACTAACAGAATCAATTAGAAATCCGACTATGCGCTTTATACGTCAATTACCGGGGCGGTTATAATTTTACAGATAATAATTAGTTATATGACATATCGGTACTATCTCATAAAATATGTCATAAGGAGCTTTGTAATCGTATCGTCCCACTGCAGGGCACGAGTCTAGTCTACAATCGAGAATACGATTGAGAGTGGTTAGACCTTATAGTCCACCACCCTGGCCTAGTGCGGGTTGGCGGACTTTACGTACCATAGAAATTAATATAAATCGCTATGGTATTTAGGTTTCCTCATGATGTTTTCCATCTCCGCTTTAGTGCGTGGTGATTGACTATCATCACACACATGTCTCCGAAAATTCAGAGGTATGCCCTGGGATTTAAACACGAACCCCTTTGTTATCACCGAGATTAAAATATGAAATGAACATCGGAGGATCCATTGGAAAATAGAAGTTATCGACATAGCCTAACAGATCAGTAAGTAAAATGACAATGGGCAGGACAAGTTCTCCAGTGGAGGCTTCGTGTAGACAAGGGCAAAGTCCGAGTTTCACTCATAAGATGAGATAATAGCGTAATAAATATTGCAGGTAGTCGAGGAATGGAGAATGCCCCCAACAGGACAATATGGAATTGTTTGAGGTGAACATAGCAGTGTACTTCTTCTAGCTTCTTCTTCTTCTTCTAGCTCATTGACATTATTGTTACTTATGACATGAACCATTGTTATTGTAATTGTAATTGGCAATATAAAAAAAAAACAAAAGAAAAAGAAAGAAAAAAGAAGACAGTTCGTGTTGCTGAGGGAGTTTCTTGCGCCGCTTCTTCTTCACAGCTACAACACGTTCCGAAGCGGTGGTAGCAGAAAAGGACGATTCAAAAGATCTTGTGAAAGACTATTTGAATAAAGAATATTTTGATTTTGATTTTTGATTTTGAGCTGTGTGGGTGGTCACTGAAAATCAGCGTAGTGCCCCAGAATACTAATATTATTCTATATTCTGTATTCTGTAGTTGTGTTGTGGTCCGCGCCGCTGTCACATTCTTATGCTGAGCGGCCTCCCCCGTGTCACTGCCACGATATGCTACTGCCTACTTTTCTTCTGTTTTGCTTTTTATGGTCCTAATATACCTATATATACATATGGCTTAGCTTTAATTATAATGTGTTTGTGTTATTTTATTATCATAAGAAGTTGACTTACAATCTAATTTTGACTTCAAGTGTACATTTTTGTTTTGTCAGTGTCTAAGAGAAATGAAATGTTTCTAGCTGAAGTTGATAGTGATTACAATAGAGATAACGTATAGTCTACATGGTATTATCTAGATCGGGGTGAAAATGTATGTATGGAATTTGTATTGATAAAATATCCATGATATGAAATAATGCAAGCGTTGAAGTGTTTAGTAAAACGAAATTAATCGCTTTGATCATAAACAATATTCACCTGATTAATAAACAATAATACAACTAATTCTCGAAATAGTTTTGGCGTCAATACTTAGTGCAATATATCCAAATCCAACCACATTTTGATCCAACATTTGAATTTCCTAACATTTACGTGAACACGTCATATTCCCAATGGGAAAGGCATTTCCGCGCGGGTAGGCGGGTACAATCCCGGCTAAAAGCTGGTACATAATAGAGGAGCAAGAAAATTCCACGTGACAAGAAATGACTGCTCCGTAATCGATCACAAAACACATTACCGGATAATATATCATAAGGACACAGATTATCCGGGATACTGCGGGGGTGTAGGAAAACCTTCGCTATAGAAAAAAATATATATTTTTATTTGAGTACACGTGTCTCAGAGTCATGTGTTTATTGACAGTCAATCACCGCGCTTTATAAAAGTGAAGAAATACATCATGAGGAAATCTAAATACCAAAGAAATCCAATTGTCTCTCATATGTGAGATCCGCCTTCCCAAACTAAACCAGGACTATTTTCTAAGCCCTCTTTTTTAACTTTCCATTGTAGACGAGCAGTGGGCAATTATGGGCTAATAATGACAATTACACATAATTTTGAAATGTCACAAAAATCAAATAAGGTTTTCTTCGTGAGGCCCAGCTCCTTTTACCGTAATAGAGGCAATTACAGTGAAAAGCATATGGGCTGAAATACATTGTGTCAACTTACTTATTATAAGAAGATACAATTGATTATTGAAACCTAAAAGAGTAAAGCTTTAGTTAGTCGAGAGTTCGGTTCACGTGTAATGCCATGTCTTTAGATACTGTACGATATATCTACGATATAACTACTCAAATTTCTTGCGTCCTATTTCAGATAATAAGAAGACAGTGATTATGGATATTTTATCCAGATAACTTTGGGATTATATATTAATAAAATAAGGCAAATGTGGTACAGAAAAATATTGTCTAATAATGCAAAGCCCTTAGGAAACCATTTCGGAATAATTGTACAACAACGACAAATCTGACCATTATCTCAAACAGTGACAGAAATACTATTTAATGAGCATTTTGCTAGTATCAAAAAAATCTTGCTAAAGCTACACTGGCGTTCACAAGTGAGAAAATGTAACAATGTAATAAGCGAAAAAAATATGTTGGACTACCCACAATAGTGAACTTTGTACCATTGTTTGAAAAGCGTCTTAATCAATGACACACATAATTCAATTGACATGGATTAAGATGCATCCTACATCATCGTCTTGTTAATTGAATTACACGTGTAACATATCAAAATTAGCATACTAAATGTATGTAATTGGATGTTAGATATATAACTAGTATATCGATTTATATTAACTAAAAAATTATGTAACATATAAAATATAATATTATAAGATAATTTATCTGAAAGAAGGACCCAACATGTGTAATACAAGGACATCATAACCAATCGAATGTATGAAAACGAGATGACGTGTGCACAAACGCGTGTCCTGTCGGATGTCGCCACGCACGGCACCGCCTCCACTCAAACGTAAACACCACTCATGTTCGGAACGAATTAGAACACTGTTGTTGTTATGTTATCCTGGTACTTGAACATACATGACGTTGTTGTTTTTAAACGCGCGAAAATCGCCCGCGTCGGAGGCGTACGGGCGCCAGGGCGGGCGGCCGATCACTGAAGTCGTCCCAGGCTCCCCTGCACATCCCCCGCCTGCCGCCCTCCACCCCCGGCCCCGCCACAGAAACTCTCAATTATTTTATTGGGAAAGCTAATGAGACGAGAGCCATCGACGGAACCGTTGTCCAATACTCCCGAACCTACAGCCAAATATATCGGGCGCGGATTAATCGTTAATGCGAAGCCTCATTTGGAGGTTAACCGTGAGGATTATTTGTTCGTTTGTGTTATCGTACAAACATTAATACTACACAATTTATTATGTACGATAATCACCGGGCATTATCATTCAGCACGGGACTCGGTACTTGTTTAAGCACTAGAAAATAGGACGGAAAGCGGATTGCCGCTCGCGAAAAGAGACATCCATCATTTTAATGAATTAATCAAATAGAAGTTACGGCTGAAACGGCCTTCAACAACCTGAACTTGTTCTACCTCGTTATGTCTACGAAATATAACTGGATCACATTTATTCCAACATTTTATTTCGCGGTTCCGTCCTTCATATTCCAAATACAATTTATTTACGCTCTGGTATAAAAGAGATCATGAAATATATAACCTAGTTTCATTTGGTATTCCATGAAGAGCGTAGTGTGACAGAATCTTATCCGCAAAATACCGTCGTGTCTATCTATAAAGAGACACATAAATAAAATCAGAACTGCCTAGTAAAAGAGAAATACAGCAATATCAAAGGACAAAAGACGCGCCGAATGGTCAGCGTGGTGAGAACACGCGTCTTAACAAAACTTACATTAGGAGCGCTGGTGAAGTATGGCGGGAGACGGAGGGCCACATTCACTTGCCATTCAGTTTCAGGCCACGTATAACGAATGATCGCCGATACCTGTCCAGAGTGGCGGTGAAAGGTGCGGGGGGCAGGGGGGAGGGCAGTGTTACAGTGAGCCCGTGCGTCCGGCCTAACTGCTCGGACGAGTTACGACCAACCCTTGTACAATAGTGAACCTTTTTTAATTTCTACACTCAATGGGATCTTAGAGGTAATTAGGACCGCAGTGAGGCTTAAAGAACTTCGACCTTTAATAAATTCGCCGGGAAAAAAATATTGTACCACGTTTTTTCAGTACCCTTTAAATAAGCTTATTTTTTCTGGCGGATGACTTGAAAAACCGAGGCAAACTTGGTGTAATTATTATTTACACATTTGCATTCACTTTACCGGCATGATGCTATGTAGTGGTAGCATGATTCAATGTAATTTTAAGGGATGGATACCGAATGATCAGAACGGTCACCTTATAAGTCACCGCCGCCTCTGAACGCATGACATCCCGCAGGTTTCGTCGATGTGTAGCGTGCCTATTAATTAGCAAACAAGATAATATTTTCTTGAAGATCCATGGGACGTATCGGTCTGGAAACACCACACAATACAACTGACTCCACGGTTCACAGTGATATTGTAAGGTGACGAAAATTAATATCAATTTGAAAGTCTATTTACTTAAAAACCTTATTATTACCTTTATGCTCATTGAACAACTAATTAAAACAAAACAATTGAACCTAATAACAATATTGAGAGGTTCTCAAACTAACCATAGCTATTTTAGAAAACTAATTTAAAATTATACCAACATTATCAAAGTGGGCCAGCCACAGTAAATTAGAATGATGCTATTCAAACAATGTTATTCAAATAGAAGTTCTCGCCGACTTGTTAGTAACATTATGACAACAGTTCTTTGCTCCCATATCTTTCTATTACAAGTAGGACAAGAACCAAGATATATCTTTATTCTAATTTCTACACCTATTCAATAAAATTAATCGAAGAGTATTTGTTTTGGATCTGGATGTTGCGAGACCAAAACTTCTCTTTGTATGAAACCAAAACTTGTACTTATTATAGGATCATAGCAGCATAAGCTTAAGGTTAATACTGAATATTTATTTCATTATCTACATCACGAGACTGTAATATGCTATTTGCTATTAATTAAGCTAAGCCCTGTTTAATACAAAGGCAATTTATGTATACTAATCAAAGGATCGATCAATTGAATCAGGCAGATAATAATTTTAGTATTATATTAGTTATTAGCAAACTATGTTGGTACCAGGCAAACAGAGAGCACACGGAGTACATATAAAATGAAATCGATAATGGCCTCACAAGACGTTCGCGACGACATTGAATATAAAGACGAGCGGTTGATATTGTCGCGGTCAGCGGTCATGTTTTAGACGTTTCAATGACTCGTTATATTTATTTGCGAGATGTAGACAAATTAATAAGTCATTGATTAAGTGTAAGAGTAAAATAATAACATTAGATGCAGAAGATATTAAGAAGACTTTGTTTTTTAATGTCTTCTTCGAAGAGGAACGATAGACCTCCCATCGATGAAATTATGACACTGATTTACAAGGCTCGCACGTCCCCCAAGGATTTGTAAGACATTTTTGCAGAAATCTAAACATCCATGTTTATTTAATTAACACTGAAATAACGAAATTTTATACATAATATCGCCTTCTATTTGATAGACCAAAGAAGGTTACTCTTGGTAAAAATATTTCCAAAATACATTTTAATGCTTAGAATTTAAGGTTTCGTACCCACTGTAGTTTTGATAGGTAATAAGTAGTAGAGTTTTATTAAGTAAGATATAAATACGAAAGTAGACTTGAAAATTAATATAAAGTTGACAAAACTTCTAATTTCAGTACGGGATCTAGAAAAAGTTTGAATTTATAAACGTATGTTGTAGATAAGTAGGTAAGGTGACGTGCTTTCGTCTTATGACGTACTTAGATCTTTCTTAACTTAAATTGGAAACAGTTGTATGCCCCATCGTTTCAAACCTGCCTGTGGGTATGCTGTTTAATTATATTCGGTGTTTTGTATAATGACTTTTTCTAGTTATTTCTCCATAAAGTGTAGGATTATCGGTAAAACCAGCACGGTAAGTCTCCAATTATAAATATATTTAACCGTGAAAAATAAAACATTTGGGACTGATCAGATAACGGTATACACGTCAATCAAAAAATAGCCGGTCTAATAATTATTGACAGCCTCCGTGGCGCTGTTGGTTAGACGCCGGTTGCAATACGCGAGGCCGCGGGTTCAATCTCCACACCGAAACAAATATTTGTCTGGGCCATAGGTATATGCTTCGGCTCCGGGTGTTTGTGCACCGAAAAGTTTCTCGTAGTTCCTGATACCCACGATTTGATCTTAATGTGGGGTCAGAACTATGTATGTGACTGTTGAGTGTATTTATTTATTTAATCACAGTGGAGGGCCCGAATCCCCGTACTCAGCATGGGTGACTACACACAAATCTTACTTGACTAACTTACAGTAGTTTAATCCTAAACCGGTCTATATCTTACAGTAGATAAAGGCTTACGAATATACTTGTCCCCAAGTTACACATCCGAATTTTGGACATCATACCGGTTGTACGCATATACGAATATCCTTATACACCAAGTCGACCTTGTTAGAAATTCCATGTGAGCTGGAGTGGTGTTGTTTATTCATTTGGTGTGAGGAGGCCGCCTCGCATGCTTAATGCCAGGTTCAGTAGCCCCCCTGACTCCATTGCATAATTTACACACACATACATAACATCTCGGGTATATTAAGATGATAGGCTAAGGTGCCATTAGCGTCATTTCACCAAGATTATTTCCGTCCCAAAATACAATTGATAGTCAATCACCAATATAACGGTGAAGGAAAACATCGTGACGGTTCCCGCATATCATAGCGATTTGTAAGAATCTCTATGGTATTTAAAGTCCACCAACCCGCACTAGGCCAGCGAGTGGACTATACGGCTTGACCTCTCTCAATAGTACGCTCGATTTTAGAGGAAGCGCGTGCCCTGCAGTGGGACGTACATTATACTGGACGGAGGTCTGCCATATGTGAAAGGCCGCCTGAGTAGGTACCACCGCAATGTCTATTCCCGCCGCATACTGAGACTTAAAATTGAATGTTTCAGGATGACGAGCGCAGTTGAGTGCTAAGCATTGCTTTGTTATTAATAGTGTTGTTTGGTTTAGTTACTGCCCATGAGTGGTCATAATGCTTACCATCACGCGAATGGCATACTCGCCCCGCCATTCATTGCTATAAAAAATACTAGATGATTTTTTGACTACAATTATCATTACTCTTTCACCCCAACTACTGTAATATACCTACGTATAATAACCAAATGTAGATACCTATACATAACTCTTAATTATCTCGTATCCGACCACAGAGGCAACTTAGTAAGGACGGTAAGTCCAGGGTGTAATTATCTAGTCCCGGGCGTACTTAGGGATTACCGCCCGTAGTACGAACGCCTTAATGTCTGCCCATGTAACCACTGATAAGGATTGATGAATGTCCACCGAATCTGTTATACCAGTACAGAGTAAACCTTTCAATTAGATTATTTCTTGGAAAACAAGACGTGTGGTATTGAGCGGAATGGAGGTTTCCAAGAACCTTCTTTATGTCGTTTTGATATTTTAAGTGTTGATTTTATTGATGCGAAAATCGTTCAATCGTTGTGTATACCAATGTCCAATTCAGAGGTTATTACTTAAATATTACGACAGCAATAAGACTATAAACAAATAAAAAAATACTTAAATGTCTACGAGACGTTTAAAACCCTGATAATATTGAATTTGAATGTCATATAAAATTTAATTTGAATTTAATTACACCACTACACAAAACGTCTGCTTTTAATCTCAGCTTCTTACTAACTAAATTTCCCGAGCGATAGTAATATTGATTAATCCCCGGTTCATTTTGAATATAATATCCGAAATGCGCGTAACGTAATACCGATAAAGGCGCGCACACACCGAACCACGTGTGTCGTGGCAGTCGGCACAAAGCGTAACCTCATACGCAACCTCCGGATTAACCGGCAGGAGACTACAGGGCATGCCGGCTAATCCGGCAGCCGGTAGACTACAGCGCGTGCCGGCTAATCCGGTGTTAATGCAACCTGTGTGCGACACACTCGAGGATATTCGACAACTTGTCACAGCTTGTGGTTGCCGACCGAACCGGTAATGTACAAAGGTGCGATTACATGCATGTGAGTGGCGTGGTCAAACCTATAATGTAGATGGAGCATAGGTCATTAGCATGACGTTCTAATTTATTAGTCAATTTTACAATGTAATATATACACACGTTCCACCAAAACCAAGACATTAAAAATTATAGAGGCAACTCAAAACTTTCAGTGATACCAAAAATGTTTGAAAAAATTGTTTATGACATTTTGTATCCAGTATTAAGACCTGCGCTAATCAGCCAACAACACGGTTTTGTTGGTAAACGGTCAACTGAATCGAATCTGTGTGAATTCTTAGACAAGGTATTGTGTGCCATGGAACAGGGATTTCAGGTTGATGTCGTTTACACCGATTTCTCCAAGGCTTTTGATAAAATTTCTCATAATGTACTTGTCAAAAAGCTGGAAGGAATCGGTGTACACGGTGATCTCCTGCGATGGGTGGATTCATATCTGCGGAATAGAACTCAAGCAGTTGCTGTTAAAGGATTTATGTCCAGCTTTGTACCTATTTCTTCAGGTGTACCCCAAGGTTCACATCTTGGCCCCTTACTTTTTAATATTTTCATTAACGACGTGATTGATTATATATGTTATTCTGACATTTTGCTTTATGCTGACGATTCGAAAATATTTAAAGTTATTAAAAATGAACAAGATTGTATCCAATTACAAGAAGATTTGATAAACTTAAGTAAATATTGCGTTTCTAATTATTTGCATTTGAATGTCGATAAGTGTAGTGTTATAACGTTTTCACGTAAAACAAAAACAATTTTATATGATTATAAATTATTTGATACAATACTTAAACGAAACACAGAAGTAAGGGACCTCGGAGTCCAACTAGACTGTAAGCTCTTGTTTGATATTCATATTAATAAAATTGCAGAAAAAGCTTACAAAATGCTTGGTTTTATGTTTAGACAAAGCATGGAATTCACCCGTCCAGAGACATTTCTATTGTTGTTTAATGCACTGGTCAGATCTCAACTGGAGTATGCCTCGACAGTCTGGAATCCACAGTATGGAATCCATATCCATACTTTGGAAAGTGATCAAAATAAATTTTTGAAAAGATTATCTTATAAATTTCCTACCGCTGACATCAAAATCGTATCACTACAAAAAGAGAGAGAATAGAGATCAGGTTTTCCTATATAAAATAATTAATGGGTTAATAGATTCTCCTTATCTTTTAAGTAAGATATTTTTCAATTGTCCTCGTATTAACGCTCGTTACAAAAATACATAAAAATACATACACAAATACAAAGCATTTACAACATAAAACAAAAGAAAAATAGTGCGTGGTGGCATATTGGAATGCGAACCAGACGCGGCTGCCAACATGTTCAAGGTGGTCGCGGCTTCGAATCCCAGGGCACACCTCTGACTTTCCGAATTCATTTGTGTATTGATATTCAAGCACCACGCACTATAATGGCGAAAGAAAAAACATCGTGAGGAAACCTGCATACCATAGCGATTTTAAAGAACTACTGTGACATGGCCTAACCACTCTCAAACATACTCTCGATTGTAGAGGAGCTCTGCAATTGGACGTAAAAGTGCTGATACAGAAATAAGCTATACAAAATTAAACATAAGAATAATAGAAACAGCTTAAGCCAATTAAGGTTCCTCCCGATTATTAATCAGGATTATTACATTTTCATTTATGAAACAGTGATTAAACATGTTTGAGTGTTAGAATTCCCTAAATATTATAATATTATAACACAATATAAACGTGCCAATGCATAAGTCAACAAATACTCATTCTCGACAGTAAAACTAAAATCAGTTGGTACAACCGCCCGCAAGCGATATAATAACGTTAAATTCTCATCAATTATCTGCTAATGTGAAAATGATAGCTTCAGCTGTCTGGAGAAGACGCCACTGGCGTTGTACAACCGCACTGGCCACAAATCTCATTGGCGTTAGTATACAGAATGAAAAAAATCATAAAGATTATCCGACAGCTAAGGTATTACATACTTTAAGTGCATTGTAAACTACATTTGTTCATAGTTATTTCAATTTTTTTAATTAAAGCATTCATTTCTATATATTTTTATTGCAATGAATGGCGAGACGAGTATGCCATTCGTCTGATGGTAAGTCATACGACTAACGGATAGTAGCAAAACCAAGCAATACCATTTAATTCCTTGGCATTCCACTGCGCTCACCATCCTGCGACATTATATGTTAAGTCTCAATATGTCTAGTAGTCGCACTGGCTACAATGTTTAAACCGGAACACAACAGTGCATATAGACTGCTGTTAAGTGGGAAATGTCTATCTATTTTTGTAGATACCAACTGCAGTAGATAGATAATTCATTAAAGAGTTTGCTTTTCGTCGTTCCCAATGCACACTATTCATTATCATAATCAACTCCGTGATGTGACTCATGTGATGAGTACTGTGTAGAATAAAGACTCTACATAGTTTTGAAGCTTCTCTTCGTTCTAAACGTCAGATGTACCGACACCAGACGTACTCAATCATAAAGCAATTTACAAGTGTTCGCTGGCATAATGAGATGTTCTGTAAGTCACTCCTAAATCGCTATAAACTCGGTTCAAACTAATCAAGAGCACTCCACTTTTCACGGCCTCGTGAAGTTTGGAAACTTTTCGTTCGCACAAAGAGCCCGTCCGTTTAACTGGCACACTTCTGCGGAGCACTGGACGACGCGAAAACCGGCAAATTAAAGTGTACCATCGGGGAACAAACGCTGCCAATCATCAAGCCTATTTTGCTGCACGTTATTTTTCAACAGCAGCAAATTTAACTTGGCCGGCTAATCCCATCGGGTTTTTAAGCATTTATGATTAGCATTAACAAAGTGACGTCAGTTTCGCAGAGTGAACCCGCGGGCCGATGGAAGGATGTATTGCCTCTGTAGCCGATTGGGGAACGCCGTTCATTAAATTAAAATACGCCGATGGCAACATTTGCCGAAATGTTAGGCGGAAGTTTCCATCAGTTCGGTTGGTGGTGGAGAAATTTGTATCGTGTCGTGAAACACGGAGTGAGGGGGGGAGTTTAAAGGGGTATATGGGTCGGATATGTACGTCGTTATAAATACCGAAGCCGCAAGGTCGCAGCGAAATTTATACGCACGCTTGTTAAATTACACAACTTCAAGGGGCGTGAAGGAAAATCGGGAATATTAGCTGGAGCCGAGATTTACAACGTTATTTGATGGCAGACACGAATATTCTTGCGGAAATTTCCTTTGAGAGTGACACTTAACAATATCGTCTTTGTATTAAAACATCAATTGCTACAAACAATGCAAAAATCTTTACGCGTCATAAAAACGTATTGTAGCATAAAACTGACATTCCAGTCAGTTATCCCTCAGCAACACATTAATCCAGTGCGGAGATTAAAGTATTTCGTTTCACAACACCCTTTGAGCAATAAAACAGTCACAGAGCGAAATTAATGCACAAAATGTAAATCCGAAGGACGCAAACACGAACAAAAATACGTGATATAAAAATGAATAACTTGTGAGGAGCATAAAACGCGTCGTAAAATGACGAGATCCCATGAAGACGTTGTTCACAATAGTGGCTCTGATTCGAGACGGATCGACGAGCAATATCTGCCTTTTGAAGATTGATCATCCGAAAGCGACCCGTTCAAATGTTAATTACACGCTTTTTGGGTGTAAAATGGAAGGATTGCTCGAAATGTTTGAGTGATCCAAAAACTCAAAGCGACAAACTAAAACATACAGTAACATGTACATGATTTAATTTTTTAGGTTAAAGAAACATTTTTTCATAATCGAATAAAATTTATTGCATATGTATTTTTGTAGCATATCCAATTACTAGAATATTCAAAATTAACTTATCCACTCACACTATTTTTCACATTTGATGCAACCATTATACGAGATATCAATCTAAACAATACACAACCATAATTTTATTACCAACCAATAAATGAAGCATTTTCCATTATACGTGTTCACATAGGTTGAAAGCCAATCGAATTTATTTCATAAAAGTTCATTACGCTAAAGCTGGGAGCGAGTTTACTCATTCCATACTCGAGTTGGGATGCCCTGGAGCGATTAACAAATTGATTTTAAAACTATTACAGTGTTTTTCCGACGTGTGGGATTACAGCGAACAAATGTTTTCCTACGATAGTTCAAGTTATGGCTACAAGCTGAACTGAAACCAAACAAATATTAATTATTTTGCTGTTATCTTTATAAAGCACACTTGTTTGGTCGTGTAGTAACTTGTATGGTCTGCGAAACGTGAATTCCTGAGTTTGATTCGTTCAAGTCTTAAAATACTTTCTGTATACATTTTACAATGAGAAACATCTCACATAAATTACAAGAAACTTCAATTTTGTGCTTTAGAAGCAAAGGAGCTTTGTGAAGACAAGGAATGTTGCCTTCTACTATATTTTTGGCGAAAATAAGCTCGCAAAAATTATGTTTTATTGCACTCCTCAAGTTGCAAACTGAGTAATTTTAACTACAATTTAATTTCAAAGATTTCTTTGACAAATCGCATAATACACTATTTTTTTCCTTACAAAAAAAAACAATTGCTTATACAATTTTAACATTTTCAGTCACTTGCAGTAAGTGTCCGAGCTGAGCGCTGAAGAATTTCGAATTGCTAATGTCTGGAAGCCTCGCTTCAGCCCACGGTCCACCAGCCACTTCCAATGCAAATGCCACAGCGCTCTTTCTGTTATCCCAACCAAACTTCAGCCGCATTCCAATGTTGTTTCAAAGAAAATCCCATTATGCAATTCACTACAATGAAAATAATCATTTCACTTTGAAAATACGCTCCAGATTTTTCTCAATTTGATTCGATACGACGGCTCGTCAGCTATCTAAATTGATCAATCTATATTTCGCCAGACGTAATGTCTATTTGGCAAGGGTAAATTCAATTTTGCCAATTTTCATACATAACAACATATAAGTCACACACCGAATAATTCGATATTTCATCATTTCCAACACCGACATTGTGTAGTAGACAGATTACTTAGTGCGCCGGACGAGTACTAAGCGAGCATGGTCATTAGGGGCTCACTGGTATAATTAAAGGGCGTACGATTCGTCCTCAGTGCGATCGAAGGCACTGTACGAGCATAAAGACTGTAATCCACTTATCTGCGCGACCGCCCCCCGCGCGACCCCCGCCCGTCTCATTGTGAACATAATTTATTTATCAAGAACATTACATCGCACAGTCGTATTTTATCGAGATCTATTTGCTCTTCGAATTAACGAACGCCGGGGCCAAGATAATTATTATTCAGTACACAGTACAAAATTACTGTGTAATGGCAGAGCGAAAAGAAAAACATATTCCAATTTTAAATTTAAATCATCCCACATTATGCAAAAGAGTTAATTCGGTTGGAAAAGGCTGGCTGAAATAAATTAACCGATATCGAAAACGTATTTTGGCAAAATTAAAAACTTGTCGAATTCAATCTGGAGCCACAACAATGGGAGGGCCGTTTCTTTCGTAACGAGACCGACCAGAGCCGGCTAGCTGAAAAGGTTCGGCTCAAGCATTTGAGAGCAGGGCAAGCGCACTGGCGACAGCGGATTTACAACAATGGACCAAGTTTGTTTCAAATATTGCATCCTTGCGTTAAGGATTACGAGTTGGCATAACAAATTTCATTTTTAACAACGATTCGGTTACTTCCCTATTCGTCCTATCTTGATTTTAACACAAGAAATAATTAATTTATGATTTGATTACTTTTAATTGTCTTTTATTATCTTTTTAGTATCTACTCTCAAAACACTATTTATATGAGTATAATAAACTGATAAAAAAATCGCTCAATCACACAAGCCCGCCAATCGTCTCTGAATCATCCACAACCGTAAAGTGAAAGCTAAAGTCGCCGAAAGCTGTGCAAACTTAAATTGGATCTCGCAAGTCCGACTCTCGAGGCAGCCGCGATCGCGCCACCAGGAGAGCAGAAAAACCGTGCAATTAATGCAATGCCGGAAAATTGGATATTGATTCTTGAAAAAAGACGGTTCGGGTTTTAAGCGGCCCACTAGGCGAACAGTGTGATAACTGTAACAGATTTGTATGTTGATTTGATTTGAGTATGATCTTTGGTGTATTTTTATCAATGTATCTCATTTATTTAATACCAAAGACATATAGCGTAGTATCAAAAAAATATTTTAAGTACCTGGCTTGAGTATTTCATTTAGAACCTACACAAATTCTACGTGTCGATATCCATTCATAACAAAAAATAATAGCTGATTAAAAATACACTAACAGTTTTTATGCGAATTTAGTATAACGGCCTGTAAACATCCAAAACGTCGCTTCTAAATAAGCACTCAACACAAATAAACCATAAAATAAAAATGGTAAGTAATCTATTATATAAATATTCCGTAAATATTCCCTTTTAGAAGAATTTATTACTTGTTGTGATTATTATTATTTGACACAGTCTATACTAATATTTTAATATACTTACTTGTCAACTTTTAATATTATAAGAATGCAGTTTCGATTATAGTTAATGTACTTACCTACAATTTATTTTATATATTTCCTTTGGCTGTAAGGGTCTGGTTATCTGCACAGCATCTTGCCATGCAGATTTAGTCCGTATATTGTACGATGTTTCACCTAGCGTTTCTCTTAACACGAATTGTAATTGCTAAACTTAGTACTCATACCTTTGTATATGTTTGTATATGTCCTGTTCCAAAATTGTAATTGTAAGTAACGTCTTGTAGTTGTATAAAGTTGTTGTTAAACTTTCACTGTTTAATAGAGCTCAGATGCCTGGGACTCTTTTTT
Source organism: Hyles lineata (assembly GCA_030180105.1). Classification (NCBI taxonomy): domain Eukaryota; kingdom Metazoa; phylum Arthropoda; class Insecta; order Lepidoptera; family Sphingidae; genus Hyles; species Hyles lineata. The sequence continues at coordinate 13,704,030 of JARJEE010000014.1, forward strand.
TCAGTGTGCACTCGTCAAGGGGACGCGAGATATTTATATGTCACTAACCATATCTGGGCGGATATTGCTATAATTTTGTTTTGTTTAATTTTTATTATTTATTTAATGTATTTTTTTTTTAATTGCGTATTATGTTTTTGGCGTTTGTGACGTCATTTACCGGCCTTGCGAAAGACCAGCGTTGGTTTATACCAGCACATGCTGAGCTTGAGCCGTTTTGTTAACAAGCACTGTTATACGAATATATATTGTATGTAGTAATTTACTTAAAGCTGTAATCCATTGCTTGTAACTAATAAATGTTTCTTTCTATTAGTATAATTTTATAAGAATCTCTTGTTCTAATGTAAGGCCAATAATGTGCATCGGTAACTCCCATCTCATTCGCATTACGTGTAACGTATCTACATCGCATATTATTCAATGCGCTCATTCCAACGGAACGTTTGCTCCAATTCTGATTCTAGATTCTCTTGGCGCAGGAGGGCAGCGGTTCTTAAAGTTTTTAAGTCAAATAATTAAATTATTAACACGTTCAGTAGGTACCCTAACACCTAAAAGATCTTAAAAGAGCCTTTCAGCGAGTGCGGCGTCTAAAATCGGGTCCTCTCTCTGTGTGCTAACCTAGAAACAAAAAATAAGGGGTACCTTATTTTTATTTCTATGAATATGACAGAGAAATGTTAAAACAAGTTTTTATATTTGAATGAGTTATGCGTGTAAAAAAAACTTTTTAGGAGATTGTTTAGGTCTCATGCACTGCGATTAATTACAGTTGCGAGCTCTAATAAATCTTAAATGCACAAGCTTTTAGTCCTCTGAAAACAGTCCGTAGCAAACGCGTTAAACTCTTTTATTCTATGAAACCCCGTATTACATGATTGTAAATAATGCAGAACGTTTAGATTTCTCGCGATTTACGATAGTGTGTTCTTCACTTATTATTTTTACGTCAAAAAGTATATTAGTGAAATTCAACAGTCCCCAAATCTTCTATGTAATACATTTTAAAAAGAGAATTCTTTACAATTTTGAAATCGTCTTTGATTCACAGTTGTACGACAGCCCTATAGTTGACGCAAAAATTACTATATCCAAATCCATAATATATAGAACTAACAAATAATGGTATTTCCTAAAAATGTTAGTATCTATTCAAAGTTCTAATTAGCCTTGGTACTTCTCACGCAATTCGTAAATTCCTAGGATTCCAGTTTGAGAACCGCTGCAAGAAGGCATCGATTACAAGGAGCGCGCCTTACACGGGGTGCCTCGCTGTGCCCCGGACTGGAAAATATATTGTATCCGACAATGTCGTGCAAACGCCACGTGTGTACTGGCAACATTAACACAATCATTCACAACAAAATAAACATCATCGTAATGACGTGTACGGATTATACATCGTAGAGTCTTGGGTTCGTAGGCAAAACGATGCATTTAGATGAAACTTCGAGGAGAAACATTCTTTGTTCGAGTTGAGAGCACGTTTGCCATCACGAACGGCTATTGGCACGTTTGTCTATGCCTTGAGCTTAGCCGTGTATCACACACGGTGAATTTCATTTCACGGTTTTCATAAGGAATAAGGAAGCATGTTCATAATTACACATAAATAAAGAAACTCAGTTAATTACGAGTTATTGAATCGACATTTAGGTCCTTTAATCGTGGTAGAACATATGAATTTCGCTTAAATAACTACACTCAAAATATATACACTACCCAACATATAATACTTTAGAATTAAGAGATGTAATTAGAAAAATAATTATTTACATCAAACTGATTTAACTTCAAACGAAAGTATGCTTTAATCTTCTTTACAAAGACGATTCCTAATCTTAAGTTTGCTATCATAAATTAAATCTGGGCAAATAAAATGAATAAATTAGTTATAACACGAATACACAAAGCTCAAAATGATTCGTGCAACTACTATTTACTTGAGGTTAGCTATTAATTTATCTTATGAAGTAAATGTTATAGCAATAATTTCATAAGTATAGCTCAAGTCTGTGTCCTTATGACAGGCTGAGGTCACGTGCCACTTACAGTTCACTGAACTTATGTATATCACTATATTTTGATCTGCTATTTTTGTTTTTACTCACACGCATTTACAAAGGACTGAAAATATTAAAACATTACTTATGTATTTTTAGCGTCAGTATCTTCTCAATAGCAAACAATTACGATGAATAATAAGTTTAATTTTTTTGATATCGTGACAATCGGCAGTAATATTTTTTATTATTATGAGCTGACCTATAAACTTGCTTTCTCCCCAATGAACTTTTACTTTACCCGACACATCCACATTTCAAACACAGCAACGTTCAAGTAAGTAATAGGATATCAGAACACAACCGAAGCTACAACCAGCAGAAATAAACAATTATTTAAATAGAAATAACGCAAATTCACAGTCGAGGTCGGTAAACTGACGACTGGTCGAGGTAACGTTTTCATAATTAGCATTATTATTCACCAGAATGTGGATTAATTAGAGAGATATAACAAGCGTCAGTTTCGAGTGTGTACGAGAGAGCGTAGGTTATTGTACTCGTTAACAAACCTGTGCGATTTTAATAAAGCTTATTATTAAAGCAAATATTGTGTATGTGATTTATTTTGTATTATAGCATCAGTTTCAATTGTTATTGAATAATATAAAATGAGAAGAGATTAGAACATCCACAGTTTATTTGCAATTAAATTACATTGTATTAGTAATTAAATTACATTTAAACACGATTTTATAACAACACGCACATTGAAAAGAGATATACGTATATTAAAAGTTGCACTTTCCATGGTATTAACTTGACTGTCATTAATATTTCTATGATATACACTATGATCACACTGGGAAAGAGCAATAAACAATCCTTATGCAAAAACAAGAAACTTTGTGGAAACATTTATGTCTTGTAAGGTCAATGACTGATATTTAACACCACTTTTCTAAAAATATATGCATACGTACCTCATTCCTATTTCTATTATTATTTATTCATAGGAATAATACTCTTTTTCCGAAAATTCGTATTGGGACTAGCTCTGCACGTGACTCTCGTGGTATTGGTATGAATACAATTAGGGTTATCAAATATGTAGCTAGTTATTTGCTCAATATTCCATACCTTCATACCCCGCATGTTGAGAACAAAAAAAAATATACGATACATGTTTTCATGACATCATCTGATTAATTATACTAGACAATACACATCTGCAAGTAGGACAAGTGTATCTGTTCTATCTCTGCGTCAACCCTAAGTGCATCTGAGAGCGGTCGGCTGCAGCGCTCGGGTACAAGCCGCGCTTTGTCCCGTCATTTAGCGCGGATCGAGTGTTTCGAGAATCGCATCTCCTATTCGCCTGCTTTGTATTCATGATGTCCTGGTACTATTGTGTTCAATCAAGTGGTTAAAATTAACGGAAAATGTTTACGGTGAACTGGTAATTTTACTATGCAGATTTTAAGATTAAAAGGAAAGTTATGGATAAAGTTATTGCACGTGTACTTTAAAACACAAACATAATAATTACCTTAATAATTGAATAGGATAATCGTTCGCATACACAAACTTAATAGCTCCATCCATATTCGAATAATTTAATAGATATTGTAAAGAATATTTTAGAGGGACCACAAAGAAACGCTCAATTCAAAACTAGTTCTAGAGCATTTATACAACTGCTATGAGATGTAGCGGTATTACATCGCCTGAATGAGACACAGTTTTGCCGCAACAATCCGCAACAAACTTAATAATTTCAGATTAACAAACCCGCAACCGCGTCGCAGAACTTAATCACTCTCCCAAAATGAAACTGAAGTAAAACAAACGGGGTGATTCCGTCAAAAATGGCTACATTAACAGACTTCTTAAGGTATAATTAAGACGGGGTTCCCGAAAGACTTTCCACGAACCGAAATTAATTAGGCGACGACATTAAACCTTCCAGATTTGAGGTCCTTTGCACCGAAGCCTTACTGGCTAGGCATTTCGACGCTTTGTGGCCACCCACACTACCAGGCGGCTCGTTGTAATAACAGAATTATTTTAGTCAGTTTACTGCCACGAAATTGTTACGGTTCCCTAGGAATGGGTTGTTTATTTAATTTGTGAGCATTTACTTTATCAAGACCGCTGTTCTTTTAGCATCGTCTTTTTTCCGTCTATGTTTTAATACTTTACAAGACTATGTTTTAAGATATGTCAAGCTCTTTCCTCAGGCATATGTTGACTCTTCTCAGATATCTTTACATTCAGAGGCACATTCATTAAAAAAACATTCCGGGATACCTGGAATATAAACGACCTGTCTCAACTACATAGGAAGTACTCTCAGAGCAGTATAGTAATTTATTAATAAAGAAGATATGATTTTTCATATAAGACAGTAGTACGCTTAATGTACCTTACAAATGAGTAGAACAAAATGCAGATACTTAAAAACAGCCTACATGGCGCGAATGCACGTGACCTCCAAACGAGAACACGTGGTATTGAAGCGGGCGACTCGGCACATTCAACATCTGCCCTTCAAGACGCGCGGCATTGTTGCAAAACACAAAAACAGTACGGAGACGAACGAGTACAAAAATACAAAAGTAGTACAAAAGTATTATCCGGTGCACTCGCGGCAACTGGGGCAGAAGAGCCGTCATCAAAGGAGACACTGGCTGGGCGCCACCTCCTGCCGCGCTATGAATGCCTGGTGCCTCGGGTAGTTGCTACCCCATATAATCCCCCCTCCCCGCGCCCCCAGCCCCGCGCGGGCTTGTGGGTCACATCATGCCTCACGGCTAAACACACAGCATTCACTATCGTGCGATGAAACTATATTTTAGGGAACATTTCAAATTCCAACTTACATCGCTAGGAATGAGGTCAGTACACAAAATTACAAGAATTTTGTCATGCTTTGAAAGCATTTACTTTTCAATCATGGCAGTGTGTTACAGCTGCGAATTGTGGTATCCTAAGTTGCATTTCCAGTTTAGGATCTTTACTTCGTGTATTTTGATATAATATTTCGTTTACGTTGCCCGCGATCGGAAATGATTATAATGGCGATACGCTCGTTGTCTATAACATATCGAACGTAATTACCTTTATATACTCATATAGGCATAACTTTTATAAATATATACTTACATAAACCTTACAATAATTACAACCCTAGACTATACTTCTATATACAGCAAGACGCGTAATTATTCCTAATCCGTAACATTTCGGGCCACGAGGCACAAACTATGATGACCAGAGCCCCTTCAGCGGCCCCGCTTGACCTAATTCTAACACATTAAAACATTAATGAACGTCTTAACCGCTACAAGGTTTGTCACTCTCCGCTGCGTATTCCCTTTGTCGCTAACAGGTAAACTGTGTACCGAATTATGTGAAAATACTCATAACACTACTGGTGGTAGGTCTCTCATATGTGAGAGGCCATCTGGGTGGGTACCACCGCAGTGTCTATTTCTCCCGTCAAACAGCAGTGTAAACGCACTGTTGTGTTTCGGGTTGAAGGGCATTGTAGCCAGAGTAACTACTGGACATATTGAGACCTAACATCTTATGTCTCAGGATGGCGAGCGCAGTGGAATGCCAAGCATTGCTTTGTAATTCAAGGTGTTGTTTGGTTTTGCTACTGTTTATGAGCGGTCGTATCGCTTACCATCAGGCGAACGGCATGCTCGTCTCGCCATTCATAGCAAAAAAAAAAATATACAAAAGTCACACATTACATTATTGCAGCTACATATTACAATACATACGCGTTAGTAATTGACAAAAATATTCAGAGACGCCGGTATATACCATTGAACTACAGCATTCGCGTGAAACGAAACCTGTTAGTACAAGTTGTAAATAATATTCGTCCTTGCCTGCGGCTGTGACTGAACTTTCATTTTACCCATACTTGTGAAAGCGGCCGACTATTTCGTCAACCTTTTCAACCGGGGGCGTAGCTCAGATGGTAGAGCGCTCGCTTAGCATGCGAGAGGTACCGGGATCGATACCCGGCGCCTCCATGTTCGTTCTTTTGGTGAATTACTCGGGAAAAATGCACATTTCGAAATTCAAAATAGTATTCCACACTTTTTACCTTGAATAATAATTTACCAAAATATATATATACAATGAAATTTAGATTTACGGTATTACACGATTAAAAATGCCGATAACAAAATGCATATAACAGGTAAGTTCGTAGGCTAGCATATAAAAATTCTTGTTTTGTTATTGTATTCGATTTTATTATTCAATATAGTACCTTCGAAGGCGATACAACGATTATAACTGTCATAGAAGTTTTCTATACCATTTTTATACTACGGTTTGTCTTTAGCCTCAAAATAGGCTTCAGTTTACTCGACTGACTGTCGATTGGACTCCGGTGTGAAATGATGGAGCTATGTTTCATCCGTTGTCACATATCGACACAAAAATTCGGGTTTGTTACGATTGAACAGCTCCAAACACTACTTAGAAACATAATTCGTTTCGTTTTTTTTGTCGATTGTGAACTCGCGCGGCACCCATTTTAAACGGAGCTTTCGCATATCCAAAAATTCATTCACGATGTGTCCGACACGTTCCTTTGATATCTTTAAGGTCTCAACTATCTCAATCAACTTCAGTTTACGGTTATCAGAAACTTGTTTGATGTTTTCGTCGGTAACGACTTTTTGGGGCGCCCATTGCGTGCATAGTCCTCGGTGCTCATTTCACCACGTTTAAATTTAGCAAACCACTTCACTACCATTGATTTCCCTTGTGCAAGGTCTAAATAATGTTAATCAAGCTAAGCCTTGGCTTCAATAGTATTTTTTTCCTCAAAAAGCAATGCTTTATTAACACACGAAATTCCTTTTTATCAATTTTTTTAAACTAACAAAAGTTGCTACACTAAAAATCCTATAACTCACATACTAATAGTGCAACTGCCGTTAAATTTATACACGGGTCTTTTGAAGGTTATGGCTAACTAAAGATCATGTGGATTTAATACCAGTAGCACTATATATGTGTCAGCCTGCGAACTTTTCAGCCCACCTAATAATATTAATCAAGCATCAAAACCCCACATTAACTTCTCACACACAGCACAAATTAATTAAAGGTCGTAGAAGTTCACCGACACCGCAATATTTAATATTCCGAGCACAAACTCGTTCAATAGTAAAATAGGTTTAAAATTACAAATATTGCCGACGCATGTGGGCAGTTCTTGTAGTGGCGGCGCTGCCGTCGGCTCTTATTAGTGGCGTGTTACTCGGGGCTAGTTCACTTTAATTACACCGTGATTACACCAGGGCGCCATAATTTGAGGGCAGTACGAGAGCTGGTGCAAGTTATTCAGTGGCAAAAAGCTGCGCTAACAAAGCGTGTCGCGGCTGAAGGACGCTTCAGTCAACCTCCTCGTCTGTCTTAACGTCCTTGTACAAAGACTACAATATCCTTGGTGTAAATAAAACTTCTTTTAAAAAATTCTTTAGTTTGAAAATATTACGTGAGCGTAGAAATAAAGTTATTGCAGATTTTGCCATCATTATAAAAAGTCTAATTTAAATAGGCATTGAAAAAAAATTAAAAAGTACACAAACATAATATATTTAAAAGCCACGACAGCTATTTCTATATTTAAATGTTTTTTACTGGCAATAATAAAAGCGCAGACTAATAAACGCGATAAATAGCCGAGAAACAATGCTCAATCATAGCGAGCGACAATTTTTGCCTCCACACAAAAACAAAAGGATCGAGCCTCAAAGGCCATTCGGGGGCCAAATTGAATTCTATCTGGAAAACTAATTTTAATAGCCGCAAAGGCCCTGCGGCCGCATATTTTCTCGAGGGTGCGGCCGGGCCGAGATCCACGTCCTCCGCCCTTCACCGAAGGCTATTTTATCCTTGCGCATATGTTAAATTTAGATTGGACGATATATCACTTTATTGACATAGGACCTTCCGGAATAGTGATCGTCACCGATATATTATTATTGTTACGAATAACGTATCTAAACATTAATAACATTATTCAATTTATGAGTCATTTTTTAAAGCTGGCACGGCAAAATTCCAAAAAAAAAACTGATAGTATACACATTATTTCCAGACAATTCATCACTAGTCATTACTCGTAATAAAAACATAAATTATTTTTATTCGAAATAAATATTTATTTCCAGAGACGTTTAAATACATTCATACAAATTAAAAGTAACCAAAACAGCACAGGCAGCAAAATGCTCATTAAAAATCCCTAATAGTGTCGAAATTAAAATACAAATGGGGAAAGAACAGGAACAGCCCCCGCAGGCAAACAAGGGACAAAGTAACCCGGCGTGTCGGGCTTGAGTACCAGGCGAACAGAGATGACAAAGAGTCCGCGCACTTGCTACACGGCTCTTGAGTGTCCTTTCAAGCTGCCTCAGTGCCTAGTGCCTACTGCATCCCGTTTGTAACTCGCGCCACTGTTGTTACAACAAATGAAATTCCCACTTGTACTGCCATTTCGAAAACAATGCCGCGCGAATTTTCATACAAATCTGGTAGAATACTCAGTCTATTTTCCTACAGTTTTATATCCTTCAATAAGCTTGAGTTTTGGAGTTCGTTTTTTCATAAATTAATAAACAGACTGTACTTTTATTGTCATACCCAATAATAAGGACAAAACTAAGTTTTGTAATTATACCATGGTTAAATTCCAATTATTTCACAAACAATTAATAATAATCTGATTCAGATTCAGATTTTTTCACAAAGCGAATTACAAATAACGCCACCTTTCTTCAATAGGTACAACATGGGAGCTTCGTTTCCTTACGAATAGTTCAACATTTCGGTTGATTTTATACTTAGAAAAACCTCATACAGCGCCATCTTTAAACAGCGCTTTGCACTACAACCAACTTCAGTGAAACTGGAACGAAATGTTTATCTTGTGCTACACCATTTTCAAATAGGAAGGTTCCTGACCAAACAGTTCGAAGGAAAAATCATAGATGGCGCTGTCTCGAAAATATTACTGAGCATGCCCTCTAGCGATTACTTTAAAATTTTTTGTGCAATAGAACCTTTCCACAACTTACTTATTTTCCATTACTCCAAATATCAATGCAACTTACCTGAAACAAGAAAGAAATGTAATTAGAATAAGGTAAATATTAAATAATAATGCCATACTCTTATTTTCTGCTACTCTAAACTTCATAAGTATAATGTTTATTCATATACAATTTATTGCACGCAAAAAATATAATTTATGCAATAAGGAAAATGTAATATGTAGCCTACTTCATTGAAATACGAGGAGTTTATCTGCTTCCATTTTCTATTTGTACACGTAACAAACGAAACAAGCAAGAACAAATGAAACAGCGCACAAAGGTAATAAATACACGTTTATGTCATAGCCAATTTAATCTTAATTAAAACGTTTTAAAGTGTATATTTTGTTGCCGTTTGCTGCACTGTGAGCGATCCCAGTGGAGCTGGAAACCTTTGAGATAAGCTCTAATCCGCCCGTCCATTTCCATCTTTATCCTTCTACCCATAAGTATGATTTTGGGTTGATGCATGCGTTTAAATGGATTTATACTATAGTTACAATATGTTTTCGACTCTATTATTGTTTGTTAAAGTATGGTTTAAATAAACCGAGCAGTGAGGGCACGTTCCATCGAGACTGTACAATAGACTTTATTTTTCTAAAATATGATTGAGGAACTTAAAAGACAGACAAATGTTTGCGCTTCAAGTTTAATGTGTCTGTCTGATGTTGTGTTTTGGTGTCATTAATTTTGTCAACTGGTTTCTTAGTTTAAAATTATGTATAGTGTTTAAGTTATGAGACACTTGCAGTAACTTAAGAATGCACATAACATAAAATGATTTATATTACTTTTGAGTACCGACAGTTTAAATATGCCATCATAAATTGACGTCATTTATAAGGTACCAAAATAAACGTTTATGAAATTAAATAATTAAAAACAAAAATAAAAGAAACATTGATTTCTTCTCAATTAAAATAGAAAGAATGTACATTGCGTTAATGCGGGCACGTCTGCGAGTGTTCCCAAGGGAACGCGGTTGTAATGAGCGGCTCGTTACCACGTACCAGGGAAGCAGCAGTTAGTTAGCGGTAAATGATTTACACGTCACGCGCCTCGGGTGAGATTTAGTATTGCCCCGATGCGGGACATTGCTAAATGGATTTTGGATAAATGGCAAGTGGACAGCTAAGTAGAAAATAGATTTAAATTTAGTTAATTCCTGTCTTAAAATTATTGCGTGAGTCGTAAGTTACGAAATTTTAGACCAAAAAGTAATTTCATTGATGTTCGTAAACGTTCTTAAAATAAACAATACATTTATGAGAACACAATGAGAACTTTAGCGAAAGCGTATATTAATAAATAATAAGATAAACTACAAACTTACTAAATAAAATGAGTGGTTAAGTTTCAAACAGTATATAATGTGACACGTTACCGTGTAACTAGGATAGCAGCAGTTATTAAGTGGAAAATTATTCACCTGCCATACTAGTTAAGAGATTTCGTATTCGCTCAAGGTGACGTATATTATAAACAACCACGAACAAATACGTTTCAGCTATAACAGGTAATCAACAATCTATAAACTACGCCGAGCTGTGGATTTCCGAATGGAGTGTAATACGTGGCTCGTTACCGTGTACCAGGGTAGCAGCAGTTGATAAGTGGTAAATAATTAACACGCCACGTGACGCGAACAAGACGTCGCCGTTAAGCCGGCTGGAACTGCCGGCGACGGCCACCTGATTTAATCAGATCGAGGAACGTATTAAGGTAATAATTTTTGTACTTTTGTCATTTCGCATACAAATAAGGGAAATATACATTGCTACGCACAAATATTTAAAACGATATTGATAGTGCGTATAATATTATTTGTCCAGATAGCAGTACCGACCACCGTACATATGAAAAACCCACCATTATTGAAAGTGCATCCAGTTTCATAATAGTACTTAATTCCGAGAGTTTGTCGCCTCTAGTTCGTGGATACTCTTATTAAGTTACAAATACAATTTCCCGGGACAGTGCAGTTTTAATAACACTAAAAACAAGTAATTCAACAGCCATTAAACGAAACAATTTAAATTACATATTTATTTCAACTTCTATTTCTGAATACGCGATTAAATTACTAGATTAGACCAGAATCAATTACACCTAGTTGTTTTAACCTTGTACTTTAATTACATAAACGCCCAACACTTTAATTTCCTTTACATTACACATAATAGGGGTTCCATTTAGCTGGTGTGCTGTTATTTCTGAAAGCGGTGACGTAGACACTAGATGAAGAGGTCAACCGCAATGGGTCGACACTTACAAGCTCGCCACACATTTCAATAGCGCTTTGTTTACCATCAAGAAGGCGCAGAAACTGTTTAGTTACTCGTTCTGTAGATATATACGTGAACTACCTCCAGTAATTACGGTCAAATTTTTGTAGACATTAAAAGCTAAGCATGACAGTCCACACCTTATCAGATCAATACACACATGACACATGATTCTTTCACAAAGCCAGAGGTGACAGGCGTGCCCTTAGATTTGAACCGGCGACCACCGAAGCTAGCTTATTAGGTTTTTCTTTATTTTGGTGTGAGAACACACAAAAAACACTATGCATTCACATTGGTGCAAATAAAATAAGAGTACCTACAATAAAAAGTTTTATTCGGTAATTATTTGAACGATATACATACTTTTCGTATTTCGTGCAAAAAACAATGTTTAGTAAACAGTACTACAATAAAGCAAGCGGTACCAACTACCAGGACAAAAGCAACACTAAGAAAGTGTCAGATAAATACGAAACGAATCAGAATTCTTGTGGCAGCGCTTTTATTCCGCCTCGTAAATACAACACCCGCCGCGATAAACATTTGCACTGAGATTTTATTCATAGCCATATTTCCGTTTTTCATACGTTTTCGTTATAACCGAATAAGACAACGGAAACGAGTTATTGTTAACATTTTTTTTATAGATAATACATAATTTAGCCCGTATATTATGTAGGTTTTGCCACTAGGACTGGGGAGAGTTCCACACATCATAATTGTCCCAATGGGACATAGTTGATGAATTTAATAGAATGAATTTCAGCCAGTCATACTATTTCCTATGTGGCTTTACACCTATTGCTATTGCAAGAGACCATTAGTTTTTACACCCTAAGCTATATTGTCAATATATTGACCAACTAATTTCTGACATTGCATCATTAAATAAAATTAACTTCTAAATAAATATTTTCTTAATACAATTAATATCCTTAATTCTTTATAATATAGCAAATGTAACAAAAAGGCAACATTTATCACCCACGCACCACAAATAGGAAATCTTCGCCGTTCGCCCGGAGAACTAGTCCCAACAAGAAAATACTTACCAAACTCGCGGAATAAGTTCGTATCAACCAATCGTAAACTTCGCGGCGGTTTCGTGGGCTATTTCACCCACCATGTGGGCGGGGGGACGCGTGGGCGATAGCTCTTATGGGCGATAAATGTGGGTGTTTCAGAATTTTAAGAGTTTCAAAATTCGCAGCCGTATGGAATACTAATGAGTTGACGGTGACGCAGTAGTGTTTGTGTTGGGATACAGTTTTTTCATGTCTCAACGAGCGTGGAATATTTAATGTTGCTAGGTTTTGAAAGACAAGTCATCTTGTTATTTACTCTAGCATCCAGGGCTGTTCATAAAACAGCATGTTGCTAAGAAAAAATCCTCACAGTATTACAATAATTATGATGCTGATTATGAAATACGGTTGCCCACCAAAGATAGATTGACAAACTAATGAACGTGTTATTAAATAACTGTATACAGATTCCTTTTTACAGATTATTGTGGACATTTTTGGGGTGGCCTGTTTTCATTAGGTTAACGAGATTAAAGTTTCAAATGAAAATATGACCCAATGACAACGTCCATTACGGTACTTATTCAAATCTCGTTTCAATTTAAGTCACAGTGGCGCAACAGATCCCGCTCGTGTACAGCTAGCGGGGGTCCGCTCGGGCTAGCCCTATGCAAACCGAATGAAGCGAGTTACTATGAATACAAAACCGTTACATGAAAAGTGACGACAATTTCGGAAATGAAATAAGTTTTGAACCATTAACTCTTTCAACGATTAATATGACAAATGATCATTTGGTTTTTTTTTTCATTCTAATCAGATAAAAAAATTACGAACAAAACAAAAAGAAGACAAATTGATATTCTTAAGATAACTATAAAAAATGAGAGTCAATATTTTGTTTTTGTCTGAAGTCACAAGCTTCAGGAGAGTCATTATTTATTAGGTCCATTAACAGAGATATCATATTCAACAATTGTCTAAAGTATAAACCTAGCCCAGCTGTTTTTTTATAAACTCCCTTCATCTAGCCAGTGAACAAATTTCCTGGCGTTATTGCGCAGTCCATTTTCTACGAGGTCCGGCGCGCTCCGGCCGACAAAATAAATTATTTATGAACGCGACCTCTTTACCCACCACCGGCGCACCTTATGGGATAAATCCTCGCTACATTTTATCGGCAACACTATTGTGCGCTTTTAAACTATTTTTGAAGAAAGCAATTTACTCGATAAAAGCTATGAATATATTGAGTTAATGTATTCCCTTTTCGCCGCGATAACTGACCCTTTTGCGAGCCGAACATTTATTCGTAAAAATATATTTTTAAAGGGTTATTTAGACATGCGCATTTGTTGATGTTTATAGGTTTCGTTTTGGAGGGTATTCATGTTCAATATAAGGCATCGCTACAAAGTATTTATGGAATGGAAATGAAATGGAATGGAATCAGCAATAAGTTATGCATATTTCGTAATTGAATCAATAAGTTAATTAATTATTTTTATTACTCTAAATCAACGGATAGTCATTCTTACACTTCATAGTTCATATTACCAGATCACAAACCAGATCAAGTACGAACTACAATTAAAAAAAAACTGTTCTGCTTTAGAAGTTTTTAGCTCGATACTAGGGCAGCATAAAGTTCAAGCGTTTACAATAAGCTTGAGAAAACAAAGAAGCGAACACAATACGTGGTCACGGTATTGTGCCGCTAAACCGAAAGATTATTCGGAAATTGCAGTATAACAATTTCAAATAAAGAACAATGCAGTGCTGGCTAACTTCTACGGCATATAAGTCCTGGGTTCAGATTCTAACTCAAAGAATTAATTCAAAACATTTCAATGTATTCCAATTAATACCTACATAAGTAAAATCATTTGTTTTGTCTTACAAATGAATATTTTACAGGAAGGCTATGCTAAAAATAGTGAAACATAAACCATATTTGAGACAAAATAAACAAAATAGATATTGTAAGTAATAAAGAAAAATGTACACAATAAACAAACCCCGTGTGTAATGTAAAAAAAATAAAAACGCATCGCGAGCGGGTAATGGCACGCACGAGATCCACTGCGAATCCGCCAGGCGGCGCTTTATCATAACAGAACAACGATGTACAATGTGGTAGTATAGACATTAGACATGTAAACATTAGCGTTTTGTACTATTCTATTTCAGGTACAGATCGCTTATTGATCTTTTGGACAACAATAGCAATATTTAAATTTAATTATGTGTGGAGACATTTTAGGCATGCAGAAACCTCATTTAATTAAACGATTATGTTCTTTGTCATTTTAAACATGAATGTGATATATCTAACTTAATTCTTGTATCCTATCGGTTCGACGCTAAACGGGCCGAGAGACAAGGATAAATTTATGAATAGTAAATATATTTATAAAATTATATATTTCTAAAATATGTATCCTTGTCTTGTTCGCTCAAAATGAATTCGAAAAGAACAAAACATTCTATAACTAAAATAGGTAACAACGATCTATGAATACGGCAGGTATACTTTATACTTATGATACGGCTTTTTTGTTTCTGCACCAAAAACTGCATAACCTCGAAGCATAATATATATAATTCTCAATAATATAATTCTCAACGGCCACTAAATATTTCTACTGCTAAATCCATCGACATTTTCAAAACAATCAATCATTGAAACGTTTTATTTCATTATCGTTCACTCGCTTGGATCGTTCCCATCGGCGTTGAATTCTGTCGCAACATTAAACATATCGTTTCAGACACAAAAGATTAAACAAATTTTCTATTACGATTTGAGCTTTGGATATACACTTTTAGTTCTGAGGAAGGAATATAAAAAATAGAAAAAAGTAACGACAATGCATGGTTGGAAATAAAATTTAATTCATCATTTTAAATGTAATTCTGAAGAATATTCCACTTCCTATGTTCATATTTATATATACATGTACGAAAAGTATAAGTAATTTCATCATGAAATCACACAAACGTAATATCAACATCGTGAAAAACTGCTTTCTTCTAAGTGATGTCTCCATCTAAGAACTCCCGCAAATAAATCACTAAAAGTACCAGGCACTCATGAATCAAAGGAGATCTAATAACTACGAAATGTCTCCGGCCGGGGAGGCGTTCGATAAATCACCGAACGAGCCACTTAAAACTATATCCCGCCCCGCCACCCACGCGACAAAGGGTTAATAGATAAAACCGCGCACATTTGGCGGGTATTCAACGCATACGAGGGTCATTTGTTCAGCAGGTCATTGTAGTTGATGACGTCATTAATTCCGCTGAACAGCACGGGATGTGGGTCGTTAAAGCTGAATGTACACCCGTTGATACTCGCTGTTATTGAGTCGTGATGGCGAAAATCTAACTTGTAATCGGTGCGACAAACAAAATGATACGATACAGTAGAATAGTATTGTCAGCGGTATGAAACTGGCCAGTTTTTTAAACGGTACGTGGATACAGTCGGCTCGACCTAGTAAACTGTTGCCTTCATCTGCATATCAATATTAATCTTTAGTAGCAAGAAAAACCCACGTAGAACTATTTTTAACCCATAAAACCCTATTGGTAAATGCATCATTGCAGAAAAAAACGATAAACAAGAATTTTCTTTTACAACATTACTAATTACCAATCACTGCAATATAATACAGTATACATAAACACATAGCTTAGAAAAATCGGACCTTTGCCCTGGGATTTGAAATCACTACCACCATCATAAAACAACATGATTGTGTTAAAGTTTAACAAGATATTTGTTATAAGAAGAACGTCTAGTATAAATTCGTCGCAACGATTGTCGTACATGGCCACTCGCTACCAGGACATCAGAGAGCGCGAGAGACGCTCGAGCATTTCATTTCCGCCTCTCGGCCCACTCCACGGCTCGGAAAGCGCTCAAATGTGACAAGGGCAAGACGAGAAAAACGACTATTGTCGCCCCGAACATAATACACCCGAGAACCTTTGACCGTTTGCCAAATATAACACAGCTAAGTATCGTTTACTATTGTCGAGTCACTCTTTTAATGGGAATTATGTTTTATTTCGCAACGGAGAAATATTTGCGGCTCTTTGTGATTTAATATCCTTTGTTTAAAGTTATTCTGTGATGAAACGGGCCAAGAATAGGGACTTGGCTATAAATAGAATTCGGGAATATTTGAAATAAAAATAATGTTCAGAGGTTTTTTCAGCAATCTTACCTAAAAATATTGTCTTCAAAATTGGTATACGATGTGCGTGCATTTTTATTTCCACAAATTCATTTTTTTTTTAACTGTAATGTAGAATAACATTTATAATTAATCCTTTAAGGAGCACCTAAAGTATTAAATAGAGTTTGCGATATATAAATTATTTACGTAATTTTCCTAATTAAATATTGTAATAGCAAATATTATTTAACTATTTCTGTTAATATTAGTGCCGACATCGATAAACAGATGGCGCCACTAGGCTATTACCTCGTGTAATCCAGTAATCCGTCACCTGATATTCCAATTAATTAGTGCCACCACTGATTGGCCAATTAATTCTAGATTCTTTATTATGAAAATAGTAGAAAACCAGTGGAAATAACCTTTTTCTCTCCGTAAATCATTTGACCAATAACTGGTGCTCTGTTTACTACCTGTAATTTTATACATAGATAAACTCACGCCCTTTTCCCAGAAAGGGTAGGCAGAGGTACCATAACCCACATTTCGCCATGACGGAACACATGGCGAAATGAATGGTGTCGTATGGTGCGAGCCTATCGCCATATCGGGCACAAATTCCTGACTCCGAGCTGACTGTCGTCATATTGTAAGCTTTATGCCTAATCTGGATTTACATAAATTATCGTCATCATCCTCGACCACAAAAACTTTAGAGCTAGACATTGTTCTCTTCTAAAACATCATTGTTCCCAATCATTTCATTGAATTATTATTATTATTGGATTTACTAAATTATATTTTTAAATTTCACACAGTAAAATCACCATTACGTTTTTATTTTACCGTTGTTGGAAGTGATAATTAACAAATTATGCACAAGTATCATTTTTTGCGTAAAAATACCTAATAATATTTCTGTTTGTTTTCAACACAAGACATAAATAAAATTATATAGCCAGTCATAGCGATTGCTAACGTAATTGAAAGTCGCGTGTCGGTAACGCAAACCTATACCATTTTTCCATACAAAAATCAGCGCGTATTTCGAAGATTAGTTTTACAAACAACTTAAAATGATAAAAAGCATGATTCATACATGGATCGCAATTAAGATTTATATCGCTGCATAATATAAATAAACTATTAATATTATTACCACTCGATTGGACCTAACCTGTCACCATCACAGTGAATTTACATTGGAAACAACATAAACAAAACGAGACAACAGATTGGCCAAGCAATTATCTTCACGGCTCGCCGGCCGGCCGAAAAACGTTCGTTTGTATCGGGGCCGCGGTAAAGTGTAACTCGGTTACAATACTCTAGGGTATAAACTTTTTCAATCGTAGATGCTTTGAACATGGGCCATTGGGATCATTCAGTTTTATAAACTGTTAGTGTTCATAACTCTGGCGCTAGGTCTCCCATGTGAGAGGCAGCCTGGGTAGGTACCACCGCAATGTCTATTTTTCCGGCCAAATAGCAGTGTAAATGCCAACAGTGCATTGTTCCGGTTTGAAGAAAATTGTAACCAGAGTCACTTCTGGACATATTGAGACTTAACACTTATCACCGGGTGGGGAGCGCAGTGGAATACCAGGCATTGCATAGTAATTCATAGTGCTGTTTGGTTTTGCTACTGCCATGAGTGGTCGTATCGCTTGCCACCAGGCGGATGGCATGCTCGTCTCGCTATTCACCGCAATATAGAAAAAAATAATGATGGAAGATTTATTGTTATCACTATGTTAGCTGTTACCCGTATTAAGATATAATAATTTACTTAGATCTATAATTCTATCAATTGCATATCGTGCCTATACTAGGCAAGATAACTAAATATACAAGGATTTTCAGTGTTTACATTAGACGCCCACGTCCTATGTATATACATACATCATATAATAAACTAGGCAAATAAAGTTACGAACGTCCGGTTGTGCTACTTTAAAATAGTAAAAGAACAAAGTCTTTGCTGCAGTAATACTTTAATTAACTTAATTAGGAGCAGTAGAATTTTATCCACAGTGGAGTTTATATGCCGAGTTATATTAAGCGTATGAAGTTATTATATCAAGCGAGCTCAGTAGGGTACAGCTAGCTGGATTAATCATTGGTCGTGGGTTCAAACCCAGACCACTTTCTAACGCCTTTATTTTATTACACAGGTCCGGCAAACGAGCCAATAGGTCACCTGATGGTAAGTGATCACTGTCGCTCATGAACATCCACAACGCTTGGATCGTGGATGTGTTGCATGTCCATTAAATCGGGAGGGAATTGAGGAGCAAAAAGGATGAGAATAGAAAGGAGTGTTAGGCATCCGGCAAACTCATTCACCAAACGAAACGCGACAAAGTCGCTTCACGTCGATCACCTCTGAGACAATGGTACCGCCCCGGATGAGTCTGCCAATAAGTGCTCCGCCATGACTGACAACAGCATGGCTCCACTTCTTCCAAAAACTTCAATTTTCAACATTACGTCGTTACCGGTGAAGATAAATATCCTGAAAAAATGAGCATACCTGAGAGTTCTTCACAAGGATTCCGCAGATCATTTAAGTATCGACCACTTAGGATTAGTGCTGGCAGTTCAAAATTATGTATTGAGAGACTGAGGCGCTCTGTACAATTTTCAGTTGTATCTCTCCGTCAATACCTTTAGTTGTAACCGACGATATTTTCCATTTGAAGTATTGGCTATATTTGTGTCTTTATGCTAAAGAAAACAATGAAACAGTGGTCATATTTACCCTTAAAATATATCAATATAAAACATTTTTTGCTGCCTCTAGGCTTGCAAAATAAATTCTCGCGCTGCATATTCATTAAAATTCTTAGTAAAATATCTGTCGCAAGCGTACGAAATAAAAATCATTTTCAATATATTCCATGTTATTTCAAACGAAATGTAGTGTAAATATACAAGTTCGGAAAATGTGCGCTCCATTTAAAACTGTACTATAAACCAACAGTAAAGAGGTCTCATACGTAGTGCTAGTATAATATTTATTTTTATAATACTACTGCAATATAGGACATGGCTGGGAGAAATTCAATATTTATTAATGACTTGCGTGATCCACAGGCATTTGTTTCGGATCTGGGTGTTTGAAGGGCCGAAAAGTCTCTCTTAGTTTCTGATATCCACGACACAAGACTCGATCTTAGTGTGGGCACAGGACTATGCGTGTGACTGTTGGGTGTATTTATTTATTTATTTTATTTTATTTTACAGCGCATTACTAAGTAATAACAGTATTTTTGATAACGGTAGCACTCGTTTTGCCACATATAGAATCCTATCAGACTGTACCCCTGTGTACGTGATGGAGGAAAACTCCCGATAGTAATATACAACCACATATATCGCGGTTTCAGCATCGGAACAGTACAATCCATTCCTAAATATATGTACGTGTACACTGTGCAATAGATTTCACAACATAATAAAAAAAAAATTGTAAAATTATTCAAACCTAATGTAGGTACAACTCTTTATTTTTCCTCAATAAAATAAAATAATACTAATTTCAAAAATGTAAACTGTGACACTACTTTTTTAAATATCTCGGCCTGTAAGTTTGCTAGGAAGTTGGAGTTAATGTATAAAAAGCTGCTACTAATTTTGGCTTTATTTAACAATCCGCCTGTTCAAGTTCGTAGGTGTATTTTAAGACGCGCAAAATTGTCGAGTTTCATGGAGTCGCGGCGCTTAGAATAACATTAATATTTTGTTAATAAACCCAAGTTTTGACTTGACTTGAGAGTTTTATTACAAGATTAAATTCATTCGTCTTTAAAGATCAACGATTATTTAGCGACATTTTTTTGACATAAAACTGTGAGTTATACCAATCGACTCAGTAGTATACTCTGAGTAAGACCGTTGTCCCATAACTATCCTATTTCGGTCACATATAAACAAACGTCTCTCCAAAGTCCACACAAACATCTACAATCAACACTTCATGCAAATCTTCCTAAATTAATTAAGGAGCGTATCATGCACCGTGTACATTGCGCGCCGTGCCCACTGCCGCGTCGTCGCACCGCTACAAACGCCGGTAATGGAATGCATACGAACAGAGGCGCAATCAGACGGGGGCTTTGTGGCTCTGCACGCCGCTTGATTGTGGATTACGCGTAATAACACGCGGTACACGCCGACGTCCATTTAGCGTTCAAATTGTGCACGTATATTTTATTTGAGTAAAAATCAAGTGCATTGTCAAGTTTTTGAAGAGGATTTATTCAAAAAAATAAATTTTGGCACAGTCGGTTAGACGCCGCCTGTGAAATGAGAGCCCGCGGGTTCGATCTCCGCACCGAGATAAATGTTTATGCGGCCCACAAATATTTCTTTTGGGTCTGTGTATTTGTGAGACGGAAAAGTCTCTCGTAGTTCCCACTACACTAGACTCGATCTTAGTGTGGGTCAGGACTATGTATGTGACTGTTGGGTGTTATTTATTATTTATTGAATGCACTACATATTCAACGAATTATGAAACTTGACCGGCGCGGTGCGGCGAGCTACGTCGTTTTCGATTATTCATATTTATAGACTTAACAAAATGTGACTGATATAGGTTCTCTCTTATAGAAACAACTAATAAAGTCAGTGCCACAGGCACAGTAGTTCTTGCCGAGTTTCAATTAAAATGGTACGCCATTTACTATATTTTACTCCAGTATGTTTACTTAGTGTGCCTTTTAACAGTATTTCTTTACCCACAAGACTCCTTTTACAAACGAAAACCCATAACTAAAAAAACATTATATCGTATTTATATCGTGAAAACTCGTCGACAACATCGTATAAGGAGACCTATAAAACAAAAAGATTCACACGTCATAAACACGATGTGTCACAGGGAAGATTTCCCGCGCATCAGTATGCATTTCCCATCCAATATTACCTAGACATACAGGTGCGGATTTGGGAACTAAACAGCCAGTTGAAACAAAATACTGGCAAAGTAGGAGACAATATTCGGTAAAGATTTGGTACTCTTCAGTACAAACAAAACACAACTGAATAAACTTGATAAAAACAGTAAACGTCAAAAAAATATTTACACGGGTGTTTTATTCAAATGTAGTTAATGCACCTAAAAATACCCTAGATTTACGGACAGGATCTCATCAGTTTCTGTTCGATATCCTAACCGCCTGCCTTTTTCTCCCTCGCGTGGCAAAATCAAAGTGTGTTGAAGTGTCGGAAGTGTCTGTCCCCACAGCCCCTGTAATAATTGTTGGCAATCTGTGGAAAACTCCCTCTTTATACGGCGCGGGAGCTAACTTCATCAATATTTCATTAGGGAGCCAATAACGCGGCCCGATCGACTCTCGTGTTTTTCCAAGCTCACTTTTTTTTCTTACAATTTCTTTTAAAAAGGCCCAATCCGGATTAAAAGCTTTTAGTTTGACTAAATTTGGATTTTTTTGCCCACAGGACCCCCGTTTAAATATTTAAGGCTTTCTCTTTTGCGTATCAGTAGGTTTATAAGTGCTAAAGGTGGTTTAACACGTTAACCCTTTTTAATTCTTTAAAAATTCAGTGGTAATATTTTTTTGGAAACAATACTGTTATTATAATATGTTTTTTGAGCACTCGTGAGCTTCAGAGCTGTAACTTAAATATGGTTAAAGAGTTCAACAGGATTAACCATTCCCGTAAAAATATAGGTATGTGCAGGTCGCAAAGATAAGTATATTCATATCATCTTGAGACGGAAATAAGCTCACCGAACTATGAGCGATAGTAGTGGCATCTCTAAACTACCGTTTTGGGACACCGCAGAGATGTCCCATGAATAAAAAACATCGCGTTGACAGCACCTTTCTTCAACAGACAATTCCATTACGGAAGGTATATCACAGAAAGCCAATACGAACAAAGCCAGTAACACGGCAGTGACGTCACAGCAAGTCAGGCCCACCTGAGCCCGCGGAACGCGTCGTTCATCTTGTCAAAACTTCGCGCCGGTTAACTTGACGTATGACTGGCCAATTTGTATAAAATGTAGGTTATTCCGCCGAGCGAACAGCGTTAAATAGATCATTAGTTATTTCGTATGGAGGTGTTATTATTGCGGGAAAGGATGTGTGCCGACGAGGTGATTGATGGTTGAACCGTAATAAGACTATCTGACGCATCGAACTGATAACCACGGCAAACCCATAAGTAAAAACAGGTGCCTAAAAATATATTTAATACTTGTTAAACCTACCGGATTTAACATTTGTCGGAGAACCGACAACCGTTGGGGTAGACGTGTTCTCGAGTGGAGACCGCGCCTCGGCAAGCGTAGTGTAGGACGCCCTCCAACGAGGTGGAGTGATGATAACCGAAGGATGGCTGGTAGCTGTTGGAGACGTTGGGCTGAAGATCGAGCCCAGTGGCGTGCCATAGGAGAGGCCTATGTCCAGCAGTGGACGCGAATAGGCTGATGATGATGATGATAAAACCTACCGGTAATCCAATAGTCAGGTTCACTTAATTTACAATAATTTTGAGTGTTTAATTGTAACCAAAACATTCATGTTTTAAATCAATAAAATAATATTGCTCTCATTTTTCAAATGGAAAACAAATTTTATTTAGCCCAGACTCGCGAAGAGCGTGCTTTGACTGACGTAACCGCGGTCCACGCCCGTCAAAATGTTTGCATGTCACGAATACATTAGAACAATCGCGCTGACCAAATAGCAAAGGTCACTCAACTCTCCACTCACCACCTATTACTTTGTTACTGTTACCGTATATATGTCTATTCAGATTAAGTACAACTAATTGCTCCAAGATAGTTGGTTGAGAACTGTCAAAATAATGATCGAAGGTTTGAGCCCAAGGCACTCGCCTCAAACTAAAATATATTCTGGGAAAAAGTATGTAAATACCTGCGAATTCTTGAAAATAATTTCAAAGGTATATTCTGTAACATAACATTATCATGTAGTCTACCAACCCGCACTACTTGAGCTTCATAGGCTAGGTCCTAAATTCCCGACAATCTATATATAGTCGGCTGTCTGTCAGATAAACACAATAAAGACATTATAGGCTCTTGTGGGGTCGCGGTAGACATCGGCACAGACGGCAGGATAAGCTGAAGTAGTGTTGGAGGGGTTCAGATAGAATGAGGGTAGGAAATAATTCATCTGGCCCTGCTGTGGAACTACAATAGCCGTTGTGTTATTATTTGTATTGTTCGGTGAAAACGGTTCAAGTAGTCAGTATTATTGAGTATAAGTACTGTATCATTAAATCAGAACTTATGCGAAATCAGTAACAATAAATAATACAATCAGGAGATTGTATACAAAATTGAATAATCAAGCTCAGCTCGTTATGAACCATCGGACATACGGCGGCCGTTAAGTGACCCTACAACTCTTCTCCGGGAGGTTGCTCGCGGCAGCCCTCACGTATTGTTGACGAGACCACTCGATTGTTTATGCGCTCCTGGTACCGCGATCGGGATACGAGTAGGCCCACGTACGATTTTTATGAGTTTATTGCTTTTTTTGCATGGGTCCGTATTGAATTCGGATTGTAATGTTATTTTTGTATTGCAAATTGTTTTCTTTTTTAGGGCTATCCTCTTACGCGTGGCATTTGTATTTTACTCCATGAAATGTTTATTCGGATGGTATTCGACTGATAGCTTTTTATTTTTACATAGAAAAATCGCATTTTTTTAAAATGCTCTTTAAACTTTAAACATCTGATCATGACACAATTGATCACGTCAAAGCATCTCAGTTTAAACATATACTTTTAATAAATTATTATTATTAATGTTATATTCACATACACAAGGACTGGATATAAAAGTGATTCCATTATTTATTCATCCAAAACATTTGTACATGCAATACAAATATACAAGTTAAAGAAAGGCCAACAAAACATTATCGTAGAATCTATTCCCCCGAAAAGGGGTTAGAAATCGGATAATAATGACACAATTATATTTATTATGTAAATTAAACACTTAGGTTATCGCCTGTAAATAAAATCGGAGTAAAAAAATCACACAATTGTATTCAACTCATTAATAATGGACTGGACACTAAGACTGATTTTAGAATCACGCTGACCGCGCGCTGACCGTTGGCGCTGACAGTTGAAATGTATGAACTTTTAAGGAGCGTTTTAGAACAACGCGTAGTTGACAGCGCTGACCCTCGCCCGTAAGCTACGCGCTGAGCTGTCAGCGCCGACGGTCAGCGCGCATTCAGCGTGACTCTAAAATCAGCCTAAAGAAATACAGTTTATCTGCTTCCTTCGTTAACAATTCACTAGACATTTTTAGGTTAGTTAGTTTTTATATTTCTTTTTCTCAACACATGGAACGTTAGGGTTCCAAATAGAAATGAGAAATTCAAACGCATAAGTCTAGTAACAAAATACCGGCAGAAGCCAAGTGGAAATAAGTTTAAACTGCAGCAATGAGTAATACCAAACTGTGTGGCGCAAGTTCAGTTGAAGTTACCAGACTTTTACCCGGAGCAACTTCTTTCACAATACATTACGCAACAAAGCGCGTAGAATGCGAAACAACAATAATGAAAGTTCCAAGCCGGTAGTAAGACATAATATTTTATCCGCCTGCATAGCTACCATTGTTGAAGACGATGGAAAGCCCGAGAAGTGAGTCTTGTAAATATGACACGTTTCGGGTTCAGACTGGGTCGTTCTGTTTGCATCGATCTGGCCAACATAACCCTGGCGACACCGGTGAGAAATAACCACATGTTACCGGTGGATTATTTGTATTACAACGAAGTTACCATCAAGTATTGTCAATTTATCGTACCAATATAAAAAAAAGAATAACTTTCGAACCAAAATAGTAAGACTGCATCACTAATCTCTTTCTTCCGCCCTCATCAATTCGCTTCCGACCGCCTTCCGCATCTCATCACTAACGTGACCGTATCTCCGCCCTGCGTTTTGTTTTATTTCCTTATATGTCTGCTTTTAATCCATGTACTAAATCTTACAATATAGCGAGTGATAGTTCAGTAGAGAGATCAACTCCCAAAAATAGAAATGGTTGGTTCAATCTCAGGGTCAACACCATCGACTTTTGAAAGTTACATGTATCTGTTAAATTAACTATTGCTTAGTTTATTAATTAAAAGAGCTACAATACATACAAGAAAATTCTCAACAATAATCTTAAAGGAAAGGAATATAAAACCTAAAATACCGCATTATTTTGTGAATAAAAATCATTTTCATCCACATACATAATATTACGATGATATACCATTTATTGAAACACTGTAATTTTAATTTTGTGGCAACTTAGCAGGAGTAATTGCCACATTACCGGCAAACTGTTGAGACACCAAAACGGCCGCGTGCCGCAACACCGTCCTCATAATAGGTTTAACAGAAAATTCGCATCTAACAATTATATAAAAGTTAAAACGGAATGAAGCACTTTAATCTGAAACTTCTCTGACGTATTCTGTATTATTTTTTCGTGGTGTGACGTGGGGAATTAAGCTTTACGATGCAGGAAATAAGGTGTAGATCGGATTGTGCGGCGCGGTGGTTAACAAGCGATCTTGAAGCCACGCCGATTGCCCTCGACGGCAGACTGCTCCGCTGCCGCGCCGCGCCGCGCTGCCGTCGCCGCGCTGTAGTGCAGGAGCCGTGCTGCGAAATTTTTTTTTTCTCCCCTCTTTGCAATTCAGCCGTGAAGCCTAGTTTGTCTTTTTATCTCGTTCTCGTTTGTTTTAGTGTTTATGGGAGTTTGTAGACGACTCGCCGGCGAGCACAGTTCTCAGATGGAAAATAAATTTTAACAAGGCTATGAATAAAATAATGAACCACTCCGGACGATTGTGAGTACACAATAGGATTACTGAGCTCAGTTCAATCAAAAAGCTTTGTGATCAGTCAAATGAAAATAACAATCGATTGAAGAAAATATGTAATGGACAAAATGTATTTAAAGATTTATAAAGAAAAACTTTTTCATTTACATTTAATTGTAAATATAAATCTTTTATACAAAATCTTTTTCATTGGTGGTAGGTACTCATATGTAAGAGGCTGCCTAGGTATCTCTTTCTCCCGCCAAACAGCAATGTAGTCAGAGTAACTACTGGACATATTGAGACTTAACAACTTATGTCTCAGGATGGCGAGCGCAGTGGAATGCCAAGCATTGCTTTGTAATTCAAGGTTTTGTTTTGTTTTGCTACTGGCTGCTACATCAGGCAAGCGACATGCTCGTCTCCCCATTAATTGCAATAAAATAACAATGTTTTTACATGATCAACGGTAGGTAAATGAATACGAAAAAATGGCGCCGTTCCGCATACATCTAGTTTAAATTCTCCAGACAAATTTTTGTAAATTAATTATCAAAACGAGTTATTTTCTACGTGCATACAGTTTGTTTGCTTAATAGTGTTATAGTGTTAAGGCACAAACGTTATCTATTTTCAACTGTGAAGATTATGGGTTTTATTCCTCAATCATATGAAAAGTCCGTTATGACTGATGCATCGCTGTAAAGTGCTGTGAACCGTGATTTTAGTGATTCCAGTTAACATACTTATCAACCTGACTTATCAGTGGGTGACTAAAAGTGACTTGGATCCCATACAATTTGGTCAGTGCTTATTTTATAATTTTCAAATATTAAACCGCCGAGTCACCCAACGCTCCTAGCGCCATCTCTGAAACAAATGTAGGTCAATTCCTTGGATCCCGAGTTATTGTTACGCCATCTTCACACTTTACGCTGAACTATTTATTGTTCCCTCAAAGTAATCAATCAATATATATCAATAGCTTGCGATGATTTAAAGAGGGCGCTAACTCTGAAATATTGCATGCGCTTGTACTGCTTTTGCATGATCTAATTGAAAATAAGTATTATACGAATCCTGAAATTTCTTAATTTTGTGGTGTTGGATGACTACATTCAAGATTCTAACATGCCCCCGAAACGAGTGCCAAATAACTCAAACAAAAATATTAGTGATGCCGAGGCATGTAAAAATTCAACCGTCACTGATACTGACTGTTCAGATACTAAACACCCCACGAGAAATGATGAGTTATCAGATTTCATGTCTGAGATAAGAGAAATTATCAGAGAATTTAAGCGAGAACAGGGCATCAAACTTGATGCTTTACAAAGTACTATCAATGACATTAAACAACAGAATATTGGGATTATAGAATCGGTTGAATTCCTATCTAATGAGTACGAAGCTTTGAAGAAACAGATAATAGATATAGATAACGAAAGGAAGAGTCAACTCGCATACATCAAGTCTCTAGAATCAAAAATTGATAAACTAGAAACAACGCAAAGAATGTCGAGCATTGAAATAAAAAACATACCACCAAAGAAAGAGGAAACAAAAGATGATCTCTTAAAGTTATTTAACCGTGTTGGTGAAGAGCTCAAATGTCCAATACAAGCAAGCGATATACGTGATATTTACCGAGTGCATACGAAGACCGAAGAAAATAAACCAATTATTGTCGACTTTTCTTCAATAATAGCCAAGGAAGGGCTACTTGAACATGCTAAAAGTTTCAACAAGCAACATAAAGAAAAATTGAACACCCACTCATTTGAGGCTACAAGGACCGCCAAAGCCTGTTTTTATATCAGAAAACTATACTCAAAAAACAAAGCGGCTGTTTTTCTTGGCCAGAGACTTCGCTAAGACCTACAGTTTCGACTACTGCTGGGCCAGACGCGGCAAGATTTACATCCGCAAGAAAGAAGGTGCTCCATATGTACAGGTTGAGTCCGAAGCGGACTTTGAGAAGCTTAAATTAGACCATAAACTATGACTAGCATGTTTGAGCTTTTCTTTTATATTATGCCTTATACTCGTATTGTTTGTAAACGTGTATGAATCTTTATTTTTTCCATTTATATCTAGTTTGTTAAGATCTCATTATTTAAACACTACACACTTTTTCGATACACTGATAAAAAACACTACTAAAACACACACATATAAATTAATCAAATACAACTCACACATATACCTCAATACACACACAAACAAGTTAGGCACTACAGGGGGTTTTAGAATAAGAAAATGTATGATCGGCAATTTTATTTATCATCATAGTATATCACAGGGCATATTCAATAATTTAATAATGTATTATAAATATGGCTGATTTCAATATAGTTTTAAATAATGACCTAGATGGCTTTACAGTTGCACAATCAACTTCGTGTGAGATTGAGGATTGCGAGAACTCAATAATATGTAACTCCAAGAGCTCCATTAAAATTGTATCCCAAAATATTCGTAGCATTAATTGCAATTTAGACAGTTTTCAAATTTATTTGGCTAGGTCTAAGATTGAATGGGATTTAATAATTTTAACAGAGTGCTGGTTATCACGAAATCCGTATGTTCCCACAATTGATGGATACAAATATTTTGCCACCTCCAAAAATCAATCTCAAAATGAAGGTGTAGTAGTTTACACAAATAATAATGTAATTTCCTTATTAGAAGAACCTGAGATGCAAAACGCCAACTGTCTTATCTTACAAATTAATTCTGATACAATTATTTTTTCTATTTACCGCCCGCCAGGAAATACTAATATAGATAGCTTCCTAACCTCTCTTGATAAATACTTACAAAAATATTCACATTTTAAAAACGTTATCCTAGCTGGTGATATTAACATCGACATCACATTTTGCAATACTGATCATAGATGTTCCTCCTATCTAAATCTGATAGCATCACATGGTATGTTACCTGCTCATATAATTCCTACACATGGGCGCACCTGTCTAGATCATATAATGCTTAAAACAAAATTAATTGCCAACTGTTTCGTAGCACATTCATCTGTCACTGACCACGACTGTGTCATACTAATTTTAAGTTATGCCCAAATATCGCATAAATCTTTTAAAATAACTAAACGTGTCGACATAGATAATTTAGACAAAGACGTTCATGATATCAATTTCACACCAATGTTTAATATAACCGATGTTAATGAGGCAACCAACTTTTTCATAAATGCTCTCTCCCAAGTCATTAGTAAAAACACAAAATTAGTCAAAACTCCTTCACGAAAACGCATTATTAAACCGTGGTTGACACCTGGTCTTCTTAAATGCATGCGGAATAGAGACAAATTATATATTAAGTCAAAAAAAAAATCCAAATAACGAAATAGTTCAACGCACATACAAAAGATATAGGCTCTTCTGTAATGATCTGTTGAAAAAAACAAAAATAGCCTACGAAAAAGATATGATAGAAAGAGCAGGAAATAATAATAAACGATTATGGGAAGTTATTAGAAATATTACTTTTACTAACATCAGAAGAGAACAATCACTACAATTAATCTCCTCTGGAAATCCTGATAAATCCATAAACCAAGTAAATAAATTCTTTGCTAATATAGGTAAATCTTTAGCCGAAAAATTGTTATTGCAAAATAGAAACTATACTATACCTGCTTCCGTGTCTTCTATGTATCATACAGAATCATACCTTAACTCAATTGTTTTCTTACCAACGGATGTTACTGAAATAAAAACTTTAATCCTAAATCTTAAAACAGAGTGCGCAGTCGGACTTGATAATATTTCCGCCAGTTTTCTTAAGCGGTTTATTGATGTTGTTGTTCCTCCAATAACTTACATAGCCAATTTGTCTCTTTCTTCAGGTATCTTCCCAAATTCATTCAAAAAATCCCAAATTGTACCCATATATAAAAGTGGTGATAAACACTGTGTCAATAATTATAGGCCAATATCAATTTTACCAACAATGTCAAAAATCCTAGAACGCGTAATAAACACTAGACTAGTAAAATTTTTAGAACAGCATCATCTTTTGTCCTCTACGCAATTTGGTTTTCGCGCTGGAAAATCAACAGCTGACGCAGTCCACGAATTAACAGATTTTATAGTCACAAACCTGGACTGCAATAAAAAAGTACTAGCCATTTATATTGACCTAGCTAAGGCTTTTGACACGGTCTCTATTCCTATTTTGCTAAGGAAACTCGAGAAGCTTGGTATTAGAGGACTACCTCACCAGCTAATCACAAACTACCTTACTGACAGGACTCAAGTTGTAAAAATTGATAAATGGATTAGTGCTGAGCTTCCTATTGAGTATGGTGTGCCACAGGGTAGTATTCTGGGTCCGACGCTGTTTCTTGCCTATATAAATGATTTGTGTAAAACTAAACTGTCTTGTGGTAAAATTATAACATTTGCAGATGACACGGCCCTATTATTTAGTGGTGAAACTTGGGAAGATGTATACGATACCGCTCAAAAAGGATTCGACCTAATCATAAAGTGGTTGTATAACAATAGCCTTACTCTCAATGTCGAAAAGACCAAATATATGACGTATTCCATCAAGAAACAGTCCATACCAGATCTACATATTTATGCCCACACATGTAATACAGCAGTCCGCACACTTTCATGTTTTTGCTCTAAATTAATTAAAACAGACTCTATTAAATACTTAGGGATTATTATTGATGATAAACTCAACTTTCGGGAACATATTAATTCTTTAGCAGGCAGAACTCGCAAACTTATTTATATATTTAAAACACTTCGGCATGTTGCTAACGAAAATATTATTAAATCAGTCTATTTCGCATTATGCCAATCTATATTCACGTATTGTATTACTGTTTGGGGAGGTACTAATAAAACAAATCTTATTCATTTGGAGCGGGCACAAAGAACAATACTAAAAGTCAGCTACTTCTTACCCAGGCTTCACTCAACGGCTGGATTATTTGATCTATGCAAGGTGTTGACAATTCGTCAACTTTTTATCCGTGCTGTATTATTGAGACAACATTCATTGTTGTTATATGATTCAATCGATATAGAGAAGAGGAGTAGAACAAATATTGTTTGCACAATATCAAGATTTAATACAAGTTTCTCTCACAGGTTTTTCTGCTTTCTTGGACCGTACCTTTACAACACAATAAATAAAAAACTGAAACTATATTTACTGATTAAGAAAAGTTGTAAAAAGAAAGTAACGGAATGGTTACAAGATCACAGCTATGATGATACCGAACGTCTCCTAACTCCCTTAGCTTAACATATGATTTAGACGCACATAAATGAGTAAAATGTTTACACACACACATACACACACACATACACATACACACATACACACATACACACACACACACGTACACACATACACATACACACAAACACACACTGCTTGTTTTTTATTCCTACATTTTATCTTATGGCCATAAATTTAAATAAATTAATTAATTAAATTTAATAATAACATTAGAAGCTGCCTGCCCATAACATTTAAAATAGTATACTTCGTTTGATATTCTTATTGTTACATTAATTTTGATTCTTTTAAATTCTACTCTGTTAATGTTTTAAGATAGCTAAGATTTACTTTATTATTGCCAATAATAAATGAAAATAGTGTACTTACTTTATTTTAATATTTTTATTTTTATTGTCGAATTTATTTTATTTCTTTTAAATTCTAATTTGTTAACATTGTTTTAGAAAGAGTGTTATTTTATTGTCACATTCATCTTAGTTCTTAAAAAATCTCATTTGCATTGTTTCCTACTTGTTATTGATTATGTTAGTTTATAATAAAAGGACTAATTTAATATGTAACTTAGTGGACCATTATAAACAGTCGCATACACAGGTTTATTTATCCACTTGTAATATATTTAACGAGCTGCAAGCAAAATGTAACCACATGGCGTGAAGATCCTGGTGATCTGAAACACAGGCCCTGCCTATATCAGACACCAGTCTCACATCCAATATGTAATTTTAACATGTTTGTACCCTTTTTTCTGTATGAGAGAATAAATAAATAAATATTACCTATAAATCTGGGGGCGCGGCCGAGCCCCCGTCCAAGTCGAGCTATAGGCTGTAACATCCTTTTCTCGAAGCAATTCAGACCATTTTCAACCCCCTATAACTTCGTTGTGGCTAAAGCATGAAGCCTGAATTTTCAGTTACTAAGTAGGCTTTGTGTAAACATGGTATATTTAAAATTTCATTCAATTTGAACCAGTAGTTTAAGAATTGTAACTAGCCAATTATTTAATTTTGTCACTCACTGACTGACCGATCATCAAAAGTCTAAGGCACTTCTAGCTGACATAGAACCTTCAAATTTAGAATATAATTAGTGTTTAGTGTCTAAAGCAAGGGAAAATTCAAACATTTCATAATTTGTGTCTAGTTTTCTATATAGACCAACTGCGTGAATAACTTTGTAATCCCATATAAATGTATAGGATTACAAACTTACATTTGCAGTTAATGAATCATTGTACCCGTATATTAATGGAATAATAGTTGTAGATAGATATCTATATATATGAGGCATAACAGGAGGGGATATAGAGAGGGAAATGGTGTATTCAGCCCATGAAACTGTACAACATTCCTCTAGAAAAACATGACGAAGAAAAACTTGCAAATAAATAGACTAAATAGCTCGAAAATATCAATTATTACAATGAAAGAAAGAACATTAATAATCAAATCCGCTATATTTGTGATAAATTGATACCTACAAAAATAAGAAAAATCCATAAGACAGAGGCTTTAAGAAAAATCGTTAGTGATATTCTAGAAGTAAGAAGTACCGAAAAGGAAAAAAGTAGGACTCTACAAAAAGACGTGAGATCCCATCAAAAACATCCTGTAAAAAATTCCAAGTCTCGCAGCTCAGGTTTTCTACTGCAAAAAGTTGTGAGATGCATGTAATACCAAGTCGATTAATTTATTTAGTCCTTAAGGGACCTTCTATATAAAGTTATTACGTTAGTTATTACCATATCAATATTAAAAATTCTTTACGTTTTAAATAAATAGATCGACTTGGCCAGCAGCATTATGTACAAATTGTACGATACATTATGTTTTCATGCGATGGCCGAGTCGATCTATTTATTTAAAACGTAAAGAATTTTTAATATTGATATGGTAATAACTAACGTAATAACTTTATATAGAAGGTCCCTTAAGGACTAAATAAATTAATCGACTTGGTATTACATGCATCTCACAACTTTTTGCAGTAGAAAACCTGAGCTGCGAGACTTGGAATTTTTTACAGGATGTTTTTGATGGGATACAATTAACACTTATGAACATAGTGCATACACTATGTTCATAGATCATAATCTATGCTCACGAATCAAATCAGCCGAGACACTAATTAAAACGGTGAACTGGAAACCATCAAAAATACATCTAAACTTAAGAAAGGTGTCTCGGCTTGGGTCTTCCCCAGCCACTCAACAATCACTGTTCAAGTAACCTGCGAGACGTTTCAAAAAGTCTAATTTAGATCGAATTACAAAAAACGGGGCGTTCACTTAAGAGCCCTCCTAAAATTGTTTTGTGAAAATTTTCTGTTCGGTATTACAACTGTACCAAAAGTAGTTTTAATTGTTGCTGGAATGGTTTTACTAACACACATAACACTTTACTGTGGTATACTTCCTTGAAATGTAATTCAGCCCACATACGTCCCACTGCAAGGCACGGGCCTCATCTTCAACGAATAGTTACATTGAGAAAAGTAAAGTAAGTCCTACACGTTGTGCATGGAGTATTTTTTATTGAATAGATTCCGCCAACGAATAAAAAGATCACATGATGTTAAGTGATCACTGACGCTTGGATCATGCATGTGTTGTCGGACCATTCAATCAAGAAAATGGGAAGAAAGAGGATGAAAAAGATGAAAGGGGCATTGGGCATTCGGCAACCCCATTCATCGAACGAAACGCCTATTTCCTGTGAGACAGTGGCACCGCCCCGGACGAGCCTGCCTATTTCTGCAGTTATGATTGACAACAGCGTGGCTTTACGACTACTAAACGGTTTTTTTTGTTTTCCAACCTGTTTATATAACCGTTACATTTCAGCGTCATATCGCGAAAGTCGAAACTGTAAAGTTTTTAAAACAGTACACACGTCTAAAGTTGCATCGCGAGAGAGACGCGCCAAATGTTCCAGAGCTAGCTGAAATCGTTCGCATGAATAATACATTTTGGTTTAGATGCTCAATAACACTCATGATAAGAACGGGCGAATTTTAAAATCTGCAGTTTACTGAATACTGATATATGGTTTTTATTACTAAGACGATCCACTTTTGACCACTGTCTCAAACACAACAGACCTGAGTTAGTCGCCTTGGTGTTTCTTTCGATGAATACGGTTAATTTATTAAATACTGGCATCGCGTCCGCATCTTATCTCTCCCGTACTATAAATATAGATTACCCATATGTAGCTTAAGATAGATGAAAATGAATCAGAATACTTTTCATAGACTAAAATGATGTAAACACATATCCTTAAATCGAAACCATTAATGAATGTATGTGACAGCTTCCTGCGACCCTTGTCCTATAGCGCTCGGCTTAACAACCGCTCTTCCGGTCATTAAATATATTGGATAAGTTTAGACTGTATTATAAATAAATCGTATTTCTTTCTTTATTTCTTTCTAATATCGCCATTTGTTAAGTGAGTTCTATTTAGCAGTAGTACTATATATTGGAAGACATCACGGTATTTTTTGTTTCCAAGTTAAATACTAAGAACATGCCTTGATATCATCATTATTATCACAATCACAATAAAAAAATACAAGCTATTAAAAATATCACCGTTGTTGCGGTAAAAGTCGATATCATAGAGTACATTTTATATACTGGTCGATCTAGTCCTGACATATTAAATAACCTTTACAAGTTTAGCAATAAATTTCCCGTACGAGAAACAATTAGTCAAGCCTAAAAGTCGGTCAAAACCGGCCAAAAGCAAAGTTAAGAGCATTAAAATATATTATCATATTATAAAACCGACAAATGGCAGAATTTTTGGCGTCTCTCCAAAGCAATTCTTAAACCACTGGCCGGACTGTTTTACAAACATTGTTACTGCTTGTACTTTTTTTGCTAACTTTAGCGTCTTTATGTTCAGCGTATTTTACTGAACTTTAACTGCATTTGGTTGAAAGTTGAAACATTTACTAACTGAGAATACGTTGGGTTGATGCACAAAGATATCAATCGTCATGTATGATAATTGCGAAAGTTTGTTTAAATGTATGTATATGTAGATGTTTGTTACTCTTTCACGCAAAAACGGCTGGGTCGATTTTGGATTAATACATAGCCTACTTTTTATCCCGAAAAAGTGTGATGTTCTAGTGAGATGAGAAAAAAATTCAAATATACATATTTGCTACTCTTTCAACGGCACGGGACAGGATTGCATGCTTTTCGTCATTAGACAGAATGAGACAGAAAAGAATAAGACTCAAACTCAACTCAAAACAGTCTGCACCCGGGCGAAGTCGGGCCGGGTTGCTAGTCATCTATAACACGCAGTTGCTTTATTATTAACACGATAACTGCGGCGCCAAAACAATGAACTATCCACCAGTAAAGCCCCGGCATATTTTGTTCATAACACGCCTGGTGTGCGAGGATACGCGTGGAGGTTATCTAAATAATATTATATATAAATAACGTGTAGCGTGTAGTTGATAAACCTTAATAACAATAAACATATTTAAATTTTGAGTTATTATAATAATCACAGTATTGCAAACTTTTTTGAAAAGAGCTATGCTGGAGAGTTTGTCTCGTGTCGGGTATCGAAGAAAAAAAGGACTGAAGCTAAACTATGTATAACATTTTAAAGATTCAATACAGTATTTTCATTTTCGGCATGAGCCTACATAACATAACATCAAATTAAACATAAAATAAAACAAAAACAATTATTACCCGACAAAAATCCTCAACCGCCAGTCGAGAAAAAAATCATAAAATGTTAAGAGCGCGCGGACCGCGGCGACACGGTAATCAATGCAATACCGCTATGCAAATCGAACTCAGCTTTATGTTGATTTTATTCAAATTTATTTTACAAACTTCTGCACGGAAAGAAGTGTAATTTGGTAAACTGCAGTCATTACGTTGATTTGTGACGATGACTTGAATTTAATTCACTGGGAATTTTTCACATTAAGCGATCGTGCGGGGCACCGCGCCGCGCCCGTGAAAAACGCGCGGATATTTACGCTTTCATCTCGCGACAGAGATTAATATTTATTAAGGCTATTGTTTTGATAAATCACGAGCTGTGAGAATGAAATATTTTTCTTTTTCTTAGTCACAATATATCCTTAATGGAATGTTGAGAAGTAATGTTCAATTTTTCGAGCCAGTCTAGTTAATACATGCATGGTAATCAGCTCTACTGGTGGTGTTTTGCTTCACCACCGAGTGAGCAGCCAACCCGCAATGGACCAACGTAATAAACTTTACCCTACGCCTACTAAACCACAGCGCTGGCTCGTTTATCGTGTGTAGTTTTATAGGACATTAGACGGTTTCTATTTTTTTAAATTTAATAAATTTACTAAAAGGCGGCGATTTATGAATACGAATATGCTAACTAATACGAATATATATATATATATATTTTAATGAAAGTAAACGATGTTTAACTAAAATACACACATAATTCAGAAACCTGAAATGTGTGTGACATGGACTCTAACCTACGATCTTGCGCTTTATATTTTGGTGCTTCGATTCATGTTATCGCTCTCTATCACAAACTAAAATTTCATGTTATATGTACAGAGAACACAACAAATCGTTATTAAATTATCAATAGGCAAACGGCTCCAAAATCGCAATTACCCATTACGGTTCCACATCAAAGACGCCGCGGTGATAGAACTGATCGGGCAATTAACCGCGCCCTCCTTAATTACCGGCGAAATTATGTTTCCAACACAATTACGTGTTATCTAATATTCGACAGAAGGAAAACGAAATCAAGGGCGGAAACCTATACTCATTACAGGGTGGGAAATATTTATTCCACTGTGACAAAGTGACTTTAATTATCTAATAATAAGTGCAACACAATCCAGATATATAAGATATTAGCGATAAGCATTTATATCTTGATAGTCAAACTCTTTGAAATTGGATATATTACTTTCACTTTATGATTAATTTCGCTCCTGGTTAAAGAAAGACAAGTTACACATAAATGCGTGCTACTGTTGAGCCTGGATTACGGGAGTTGCAGTAGCGGTTGTAAGGCGGGAGTTTTTGTTATTATAAAACATTATATTATGAATCTTAAAACTCAATATGAAAAATATTTGAAACTACAACCATTCTCTACACAAAACAACAAAGCTGAATGAAATTCCCTCCCGTCGGCTTCTATCGCAAATTAAAACAGACATGATATTTTGCATCGTAAACCCGCATCGCACGTATGCGACAGGATTGCAGATCTGCTGCCTGTGTTCTGTATCCGAGATGAGCCGTGTCTTGCACCTGACCCCTTCAACCCGGAGGATATATAATATTCCGTCTATGAACAGGTTATAAGCGTGTGTCGCGTATTGTTGTTTCTATTTAATATTATTTTTTCAGTCTGTCTTTTTCACATGTTCGAGAACCGAAATATCTATTTATTTTGAAATTTGTTTCGTGACTGGTTGTTGCGGGATTATAAAGTCATTAGTGGATTGTGATAGGCCAGAAGCTCCTATCTTGGTTTGATACAAGACTAGATGAACTAGGTGACTAGGAAGCGGTGTGCAAGTCTCGGATATATTTTCTATAACCCCTAAATAAATTCACAATGAAATTCTTTAGTATATTTTTTTCTATGTAATGCAAAAAAGGATTAAATAAAAAAATGAAATATACGAACTATAAATTATGCATACATACATACATAAATTCACGCCTTTTTCCCACAATGGGTAGGCAGAGGTGCCTGGACACCCACATTTCGCCTTGTATGTTGCGTCCAACGATGTGATGGTGGCGAGTCTATCGCCATATCGCGCGAAAATCCTGACTTCGGGCTGATAATGAATAGGAAAATCCAATCACTTTGCCCGACTCGGGATTCGAACCCGACACCTCAGCTTTGCAAGCGTACCTTAGTACAACTACGGCACCGAGGCAGTAAATTATACAGACTTTTATAAATTTAAAATAATATCAATCAACCACATACAAAACAAACAAAAGACTCACCGACCCACATCCAACTTGTAATCAAACAATTAAACAGACACCAGACTCCCTATCTCTATAGTGTACAACAAAACAATACCGGCAATAATTCTAACTCGATACGCG
This sequence comes from Hyles lineata, assembly GCA_030180105.1. NCBI lineage: Eukaryota > Metazoa > Arthropoda > Insecta > Lepidoptera > Sphingidae > Hyles > Hyles lineata. Next base: position 13,742,932 of record JARJEE010000014.1, read on the forward strand.
CGATCGGATATGCATTAACTGGCCCAACTAATGCAATAAATAATAACAGTGTGAGCGTTTGTGCAGCGGAACTAGTATCGGATGGCGCTCGCGTCCGGCCAATATAGCACAGAACAGTGGTTCTCAAACTTTGAGTTCGACGCACCATTATTACATACACATATAACGGTGAACCTTTAAAAAAATGTGATTACTCATAGAACAAATTGGCGTTATATCAAAAAGTAATACAAATATACACATGGAATATAACGAATTTTCACTTATGTCGTGATTTTATTACATAACCAGTGTTACTCAGAGTGCAGTAAACGTACAGTATAGTAGGAGGTCAACTTACCTACTGGGCTATCACACTTGATTATGATCGAAACGAAAAAAACACAATTTCTATGCTCTTTTGTATCCCTTTTAACATAATGATGCCTTATTATTCCCATGATTAGTTGTTTAAATGGGGCAGCCTTCCACTTGATATTCTAATAGAGATACGTGGAATAAGTTTGAGAGCCACTGGCAGAGAGTATGAAGTAGTTTTTACCGTGGCGGGACGAGTTTGTGTAAAGCTTTATTAATGGGCGGCGACACGTGGCTCGCGGAGCGGAGTATCATACCGCTGTCGACCATTAATTTTGCATCTGCAGGAAATATGATATTTCAGAAATATAGTTTTTTCTAAAGGAAGTTATTTGTTTAATAATTTTAGGAGTGTAATATTTCGTCTTATATTGTTTTCTCTCCAATTCGTATAAGTTATAATTAAATAAGATATAAGTATAACGAACAATACCAAAAACACAGTTTGAAAAAATGTTGGTATGCAATATTTTTACAAAATTCGAACTTCCAGACATACGACAACGAATGATTATCGTTCAATTAAACAGTCGCATTGTACGCATTGTCATCACATAGTTGCAACAAAAACAGCATTGTACGTACTGCACAATGACATTCAATCATAATACGCTAGAAAGAAGAAGAAAAGAAGAAGAAGAAATAAGAAATACGCTACCGCTCCTTCCCTACGTCATCTAGAAGCAAGCTTTTATTTTTACTGTGTGGAATTAAATGTTAAAGTGCGCCCTCGCCGGTAAACTGTTGCGGCATTGGCGCGGCGGCGCATCTACTACAAGCGGTAAGCTAAACTAACAATGATTTCATCCACTTCAAAGCCATACTTTGAATCGAATTCAGCTTATAAAGGATGTAATGGAAGGTATGGTATACAAATAATATATTTCATATCAATATAATATGAATGATTAGACGTGTATAGTTACTAATCATGCAGCAAGCGGTTACACAATAAGTCCTAGTAGCTAATTAGACTTATTAATTATGTCGATCGAATGTTGATACCGACGCATATGTACAAATGTCTTATAACCAATGGTTTCTTTGTACTTTAGGCCATTTCAATTTAGTATATAGACGTGACGCTTACTATATAGAATGTTTATTTTAATCTCTCAACTGCACAAAATATAACCGCACATTTCTCCCCAAAGACAGCTTTATCAACTTTCCTTTATTAATAAGCCTGCTCACTTTCATTAGTGAGAAAGCTCCAATTTCTAGAACAAAATACCGTGATACAATAAAAGATATCTAAACAATCCAGCGCTACGTGTACACGTAGCGTTGTTCTACGCCGGTCTACGCCGTAGCTTACGGCTACGACGCGGGACAGTTCACATTGGCGCAAGTTTTCCGAGCTATTTGTAGACAGCGAGATACGTCACTGCACGGTAGTTGCGTGTTTTGTCGGCAAACTCACATGAGGCGGCGGCTTTGTGCATTAATAAAGAGCACTTTCCTAATTAATATTAGAATTCAGATCATATTTATCATTCACGAAACATTGGCGCTTTTAACCGAAATTAATATATGTATGTAAATTAATTTAGTTTACCTAAATAATTAACAGCTAATGACTGAATCAATTAAGTACAGTCGTCAGGCGTTTGATAACAATAACTTCATTGTAGATGATCTCTTTAAACAACATCAGACAATTAAAGGGGCCTGAACAAACACAGGTAGCAAAGAATTTGACTAAATTAATTCGTATTCAAATTGAATGGCCTCCGGGAAGTTGTTGTGCGGTGTTATTTACATTTTCCTGTAATATATTGTTTTTTTTACCATTTAAACAATCAAATTAACTTCTATCATACATAATCCGTAGTCTTTTAATATTCATTACTTAGAGTATTTTCAGAATTCATGTTCTGCAGTGTTTTTAAAAAAACATTCAGAACTTCACAATACAAATAGACACAATTGTCTCAGATCTATCATAGTACTATCACTTTGAGTTTCTTATCCTTTTTCAGACAACGAATCCTTCCAACATGCTATGCCCATTATATATAATATCACGAACAAATATTTGAATATTAATACACCAATATGCATGCAGCCATACGTGCATAATTCGTAGCACTCGTAGCACCATAGCATTCGTAGCGGTATAGCGGATAAGCCGGTCGTAGCACCGACGTCGCCAAGCTACGCCCAACGAGCGGAAAATGCAATCTGGCGAGAATTAGGTACGAGGCGTCTCTGAGCATATGCATACGTCGTAGTGATGCACAGAGGCACCGAGATTACGCCTAATTTACTTACCTATACGGTGAGCGGGAATAAAACCGCCCTTAATACGAGACTAGACTAAAAGCACGGTGTTAGTATTAATGGAGCTTAAAAGCATTACTTTGGGACTAATTATATTTATCTTTACAAAGTTTTAATATCGACATGTTTATTACTTCAGTATATATACGGGCTATATCAAGACTGCTACCGAAAAAGAAGCCGATATACCCTGTACGTCTTATTCCAAACAAAACAGTCGTTATATGAACACAAAAATGTAATATTAATTATTTATAAGTCTACAATAAAGGAAACAACCTGAACACATTTAATACTTTTATCTTCAAAGTAACGAGCCACACTCACAAGAGAATTCCAGCAACAAGATCAAAAGGCTCCAGACTAATACTTTTGTTTAATCAACATTCGTTTCCATTTACCCGTCAACAAAAACAATACGCTTTAACCTTGTCAGAATGTGATGGGACAATGGTGACCACACACCACTACAATTGTAGTACATCCACCTACAGAATAGTAACAACTATCACAGATTTTTTTAAACGTTGAACCAACGTTTTCCGACTGTGTAATTGAAAAACTCAGACGGTTCAAAATCCATTTCATAGCAATCTATTGACAGCAGAGAAGATAGTGGATTCTATGATTTGAACTTTAATATCATTTCTACAGTCTACAAGATTTGTACAACCTCATTAGAACGAGCTAATTGTGCTCCAATGGTTCTACTAAGTTAAACATTTCATTCTACTAAAGAAAATATCTAATGCCACATAGAATTTTATATAAATTTAATAATTTCCGAGCGGTTTCAGGAAATTACAGGTCGGTATGGACATTCTACGAAGTCAACATTATGTCAGGGGATTTCCTTTAGCTGAAGAAAAATATTAACTAAAGAGAAATACAGCGACGCTAGTCAGATATATTCAGAAGAAAAGTAAAAGCTGTTAGATAATTGCACTCTACTTACTTAAACGTATATCTGAAACTGAAAATCTTCGATTCTCATCAAACAAACGCGCTGTGTCCAATCCCAACAGTGTAAAAAAAACGCGACTAAGCAAGCGTTTGTGTTTAATTTTAAAATGACCCTACAGCTCCACAGGCGCCGCTACTCGTGTGGTTACCGGCGCAAGTCACAAGCGGCTTTTGTGCGGTGACTACCTGCTGGTTAACATCACGCGGCTTTTCACAATGCCTTCCAGTTTTATCTCACATTAGTCCGCTCCGATGGCGGCCTTTAGATAACCCCTTTTAAACGTCGTGTGGTGATGGGCCTTTTGTATTTCATAAGCAAAATTGTTTTTTGCTTTGTGCTTATCGTAATTAACAGTATAATCGTAATGAATATCCAATTTATTTAATAATCTCAGCGCGTGCCGAGTTTAAATAAAGCAATTACCAACTGGCAAGAGGTAATGGTAATATACCAACCACCCAGGACGAGTCTCCTCTACATCTGTCCTAGATAGAACATTTAAGATTACGAAGACTCAATTAAGTTTGATATGAAATATATATATAATATAATGTGTATTATGTTGTCTAAATCACACTCTATATTCCAATAAAAAGTTCATTTAACGTAATTTTGCGTAATTATTCAAATACATTCAAAGCACTGACGCTTCACTCGCGCCGTTCATAAAAACGAGATGCTCAGCGCGGGAGGTGTGCGGAAATAAGGCAATTCAACTTATTATGATCTATCAAAGCTTTCGCGGGATGAGGATATCCGCGCGTTGTTTCGTTTACAGCAGATTATAACGCACATACATAAATATCATAAACGTACATACATATTTTGTACGTACCCATATACAATAGTAGATAAATAAACTAAAAAGGTATAAAGTGCGCAGCGTAGTAAGCATAAACACAGTATGCACTGAGACAAAACTGTATAAATTGCAGGAGGTAATTTTGTTTATTGTCATCAAATACGCAGGAAAATCTTCTATTACCATTAAACAAGGCCAAGATAACATGAGTAGTGTAATAATAGTTGGATATCGAAATAAATAGAACGTTTTTTGTTTGCGAACATCTCAGTCTCTCCATAATTAAGCTCTATGAAATCGCAATTGAAAATAAAATAATCACTACACAAATCGAAACATCAAAAAAAGATACAACACATTAATGATGTTCAACACAGCGCGTCTTTTTAAATGAAACTGACGCAGAACTGATTACTCTTTTAATTATTAAACATTTTATAAAAATACACTATTCACGGCGAGGTTAAGTAACTTTGGCTGGGTTAACGCCTACCCCCCCCCCCCCCACGAACTCCACACCCTTACACCCCCACCCCCTTCCCTCCGCCACTCTAAGCGCCGACGGTCCTTTTAGTTTAATTATAGCGTGCATAAAAACTGGCTGTTATCTGTGCACTCCGCACTCGTGGAAAAATAATAAATAAAATCAGCAGTAATTATCGCTCCTTTGTGCCTTTGCTTAAGCGAGCGTGTGGACCGCACTTTTATTAAGCTTTTGATCGGCTTTTGATAAACACTGATGTCTCCTTTTATTAATTTTAATTGAAGGTTAAATTGAAGTATCTAATAACAGTAAAAGTATTGCAATATGTAGCTGCAATAATGTAATGTGTGACTTTTGTATTTTTTTTTTATTGCTATGAATGGCGAGACGAGCATGCCGTTCGCCTGATGGTAAGCGATACGACCGCTCATGAATAGTAGCAAAACCAAACAACACCTTGAATTACAAAGCAATGCTTGGCATTCCACTGCGCTCGCCATCCTGAGACATAAGATGTTAAGTCTCAATATGTCCAGTAGTTACTCTGGCTACAATGCCCTTCAACCCGAAACACAACAGTGCGTTTACACTGCTGTTTGACGGGAGAAATAGACACTGCGGTGGTACCCACCCAGATGGCCTCTCACATATGAGAGACCTACCACCAGTATTGTATTGTATCTCTTATATTGAAGACTATTCATTTTGTTTTTTTCACTATGTAAATGTCATGTTTGGTACGAAGCTCTCCATGAACACATTATACTAAACCGATTTAAACATAACAACATTTTTTAAATCGTGAAAATTTTACAAATAAAATAAAAGTTTTTATTATTTGTTAAGTTCTAGCACAATAACCGTATAAACTTGATAACAATGACTTTTTGTGAACTGGGTGATAATTTACGAGGGAACTTTACGGCGGATCAGCGTAAACAACCGACATCATCTTTACAGCGGCCCGAGTGTACTACTCTCCGCAGAATCACAATAACGCATCCTTACCACTCACACACATTCATATTATTCAATAAATATTGAACTCATAAATCTTATTTCACTTTTTATCTAGCTCTTACAGTAATGTATTTGAAGGCAAAATTTTATATTCAGTTTTTACTCTAGTGGAAAATGGACATTTGAATCAATTCCGCAGATGATTTTCCATGTACATATTCTGCTAATTACGGTATTTTTAATTAAGCAATTTTACAAGTGCCTAATTTGTAAACATGTGTATCCCGTATCGTAGTTCAACATATATTTAATCTATTACTTGTGCCTGTATACTATACTCGTAATTCATTCTGTACATCACCACCTCGCATTCCATACATTCCACACTCAACATATATTGTTACTACATATGTATTATGTCCACTTCAACAGATCACCGAGCAAGGTATTAAGATTATTAATGGCCGTTTTTTATACTCTATCTATCTTTAACTAGAGATTTCGTCAGATACTTTGATGCATTTAATGTGTTAGTTAACACAGATAGAGATATAAAGATATGGTGGATATATTTATAAATACCTAGGCAACATTAATCTATACGTCTATCTTTGTTTATTGAAGTATAGAATTGTGTAAACATAGTCATGGTAGCTATTTTAATCTCTGGTTAAAGACAGCTTGGATATAGAGACCGGCCGTTAAGAGCCAAGCTTAACATAAAGACGTTTATACGTATGCGGCATAACGTTAGACATAAGTTATTTCATATCGAAGATAGACGTTTACTGAGAGCCGAGATGAAAGTTGGGTATCGGTAAAAACTATTGCACGGTTTTAAGGTCACATATTAAACGTGTATTTACTTTGAGACTTGGTATACCGGATTCGCTTGATAATTCGTAAGTAAGGAATAGTTTTTCGAGTAATTTTAATTGAAACAGTACTTGGGAACTAATAAATATTCACATTTCAATTAGCTAATATATATTCCATAGCAGACCTTTTGTAGCTTTGCAAGTTGAAACTTCAATAGGAGGAGTAAAATTAGATGATGAGGCCCAAAAGGTGTGTAGGCAACACCATTAATGTTGCAAAAAGTCATTGGATGCACACCGCTTCCAACAGTTTACTGTGGATAGCTTGCAGAAAGCGTATATTCGAGAACGGAGATCCTGTAGCTGAAGTCAGTGAATGATATCGAATTAATTCGACGTATTATTAATTCCATTGCAATTCGTTCCATTATCATAGGTACATGACATGCTCGTCTCGCCATTCAATGCAATAAAAAATACATATTTGTTTATCTATAGACTTGAGTTAAGTGAAAGTGTTATTCCCAAACTAAAGCGACACATTAGCATTTAATATGAGTATTAATCCGCTTCTCATTGGTCGCGGCGCGCGGCGCGGCGATGTCGATTCCCTTTGTCGCGTATTCCGAACTTCGGAGGAAATGTTGCTGTGGTGTATTAATGTGGCTTATCTGCACGCCTTTACATTTTATTAGGAACCTCATCAAACTTTATCTCTAAGCCAAGCCAGCCAGCCAGCTATAAGAGCCAGCATTAAAGACCAATTCAGTAAAATATTCAAGTGAAGGTCACATATCGGCGAGCACAGCGCCGCATTACCGTCTACAAGGCGAACAGACAACCTAATAAAATATGCTGAAACTTCTATAGTGAACTAGAAATTCTTAAAATTAATTTCCATAATATTCATCAGACCAGCAATCACATCACAGCTATGAAGACATCAAGCTGTCACCTGGCGGCCGAATTACGATTCGTAACAAGTTCAAACACGAAACGTTCGCAATGATACTCCTCCAGAAATTGCCGAACTTGGCGCCGCCATTCTGTTTGAACTTCACTTATTTTAATCACCCCAGCCTGGAGGCAGGTAACAATTCACAGCGAGTTTCGTTCGTAAACCCGTTAAACTTTCAGCCCTTTGTCGGGTTTACCGCCTAATGGAACGATTGAAACAGAGTTTTGGAAATTTCAACTTTTCAGACTCCATTGTGACCGATTGTTTGAATAAAAATATTACTTACTTGTTATTTGAATTATTGCAAAATAATTTAATTAATATATGACGACATTACTGCCTACTTTAAACATGTCAAGAAGAGATCTAAGTTATATCTCTGCCCACTATTCTGGGCTAGTGGGATTTGATAGACTTAAAATACCTTCAAAGTTCGTGTGGACAATTCTTATATATGTATGTACATATATGAAGGTTTCCCTACGATATTAATACACATCGTTGGAACTCATGAAAATTATTATCTATTACCACTACGACACGCCAGAGTTGAAATAACCCTGCTACTCCCGTGACCAGTCTTTTCATTTCTATCCACTATCAACTAGGCTATTTTCTTAAACGTACAATAATTAAACCTTCGCTTAATTTCCTTCTTAACAGCACGTAACATACTACTCGTATATAAGAGCCAAGGGAACTCATGGCCATGCATAATAAATTTTTCAACCTCTAGCCCTATATTGTTTACCATATTAAACGACACAGAAGGGGCGATCATCCGAGCGAGCCCTTAATATTTTCTCCTACATCCTTAGGCATATGTTTAAATTGAGCCGACGCTACGGATATCGTCAAACAACCCTTATCACCGCCTTCGCTATCAAAATGGATTTCTCTCAGGTTTTAGAGTAACTTTCTATTGGACATTGATGTTTAAAAACCCTTTTGAACAGTGAATTAAAACTAATTGTTATGAGAGGTTATTGATACCGCATGTTATATTTATTTGAACATTATTTTGAAATATTGAATTAAAAAAAATGTGCTTGTAGAGGAGGCCCGTGCTCTGCAGTGGGACGTATATGGGCTGTTATAGATATAGAAAAACATTATTCTAAAAGATATTCGATAGTAGCTGTCGCGCAATTGGCTAAGAGGTGAAACACTAGACATTTGATTCAAAAACTACAAAAGTAGGACTGGTCTTGGCGTGACACTCACAGGCCGAGTTGTATTTCAACTTCGGATCAAAACTATACATGTTTTTAACATTGTCAAACATAAATCACAACACTATCTGCTAACCCCGTGTATCCCAGTCTCGACTTAACACCTGTTACTACACAAAAAAGACATGAAAATCGATCAGCCGCCAGACATCCATTAGGTCCATTCATTAGCGGGTGGGTACATAACGAAGCGGCGCGGGCCGGCGCGACGTGCTCCACGAGATCAGTTAATTAAAGGGCGGGTATAAACCCCCCCGCACCCCTCCCCCGGTAGCTCTAGGAGGGGGATTAGATAAACCATCGTATCATGGAATACATTAGAAACACCTTGATGATCGGGATGACGGATGTGCAATGAGATTGCAATAGAACGGTTATGTTATTGATATTGTATAATTGAAGTTGAGGATAAGAGTTACGTCCAGAAGTAGACTGATGGTGTGGTTGCCAATATTTACCTGTTTCAAATTATAACCTTTTTATGTTTTAAATTCAAAATGTGTTGCATGTTTTCTATCGCTTTACACATATGAAAATTCATGGAAAAGGGCATTTATTGATATTGGCAAAATTATACAAACCCATTCTGATTAATATTATTTTGTTCTCATTAACAAACTATTCCATAAACATTTTCAGAAAAAGTAACTATCATTGAATATTACAAATTACAGAGTTAGAAATAATAAAGAGTAATTATTTCGGAGAAGAAACTTTCGCCTAATAACTGTAATACTTTGTTACAAAGTCAAACACTTTAATACAACTATTATAAGTTTGATTTATTTAGCGTTTAGTTTCGTATTCAAGACTTGTTTTAGACGAACACAAATGCTAAAGTATTAAAATATTTTATTGCGAGCGTGATTATTTTCCTTGAATTCGGAGAATCATGCCGTCGTCTTTATTTAAGTAGCTCTTTTAATTGGCGAAACTTTTCGATAGAAAATATTATTATGTACGTCGCAATCTATGCGATCGCAAATATCTAGCACTACTTTTCTTTTTTTTGGAAATCTCGTAATCGCAGCAAGTTGTTATAATCATTATTCAATACGCTTCTATATCGTGCACCTTATGGCTTTACAACCAACGATAAAAACAAATCTGTAATCCCAACATCAAACAATACGATTCGTCATTCGCAGACACAAAGACCGCGCGATGCAATAATAGGTCCCATAGAGCACATCACCACAAAGTTTTTCCATCAACTCGCTGTTCCCCCTCCCTACTCGCTACGGATCGACCATTACTCAGCAAATATCTGCGTCTAATGCGATTCATCGACTCAACAGCAGGGATATATCAGATAATATCGCTGCCGTTACAACATTGAATATACATAAGTTGACGAATGTACATATCTCCATAGGGATAGGCAGAGATGAAAGAAGAGTTTATTATATAGAGATACTTAAGTACATAGAGAGACTATTGCCAAGCCAGGCACAAATTCGAACACAACAACAAATAGGATTTCCAAAACGAAACTGCACAGCGTATTGCTCAACCAAAGATCAGAACTAAGAACCTCACGACACAATTTCCCACAGTGCCACTAGCCCCAACACTTTTCCAACAATCACGATCCCTAAAAGAACTTGAAACATAATTGTTTATCATAATCAATCATCCTTTAATCCTCTCCACGGGTTCACGGCTGCTTGACACGCGCTAATGACTTCTAAACGTCGCCACCAACTCTACAATCAACAGTCACTCTAATCACAAAGAGGTTAAGATTGGTTTTTCTATCGGGTACTAACAATGAAAGTTTCCTTCGCCGTGACAGTTATCCGCATCACGTGGACACAATGGGCGGCCCGCCTCGACTCTCGCCCGTCTTACCTTATTGTTATGCAAAATATTTTCTCGCAGAGAAAAAAAAAAAGAGCTCGTTGCCCAGTTTGTTCGGAGCACTTAGTATTCTAATATAGGAGTCTAGAGGAAATTGAGTTTAGTATTATGTAATACAACTCTGAAAAATGTATATAAAATAATATGATTAGAGATAAATAGAGGATAAAAAGTACAAATAGTAATGTCTGAATATAAATACAATAATTACCGTTGTTGGCTTGTTACTCTAACATAAGCAAAGGTACAAAAATAATATTTGAGGAAATAATTGTGACTTAACTACGCGAGTCTAAATTTTTCAGGGTTAATTCGTTAACAAACCAATGCAATGTTTCAATTATTTTTATCTACATAAGCTAAAATCTCAGTTTGAAACTTCAGATTACCTCATAACAACAAAACATATAGGAAACGAACATTATCGGGAAGCCATAATCTGATTCTGCTGCATCGTGTCTGCGGCCTTAAACCAACTCGCAATAATCCCGCACAAACAGCGGCGTTTAAGCGGAGCGAGGCCACGCGCGGCTAATATTAAGCCATAACGCTTATGAGCGCACGCGTCCCGCTTGCAGCGCTTAAAGCGCTCGCCCATATGTCTGCTGCAGTTTATGTGTAGCACGCGATGTGCTTCTAGATCTTAAGTGCTTCTTTTTATTTTGGTATTGTATATGAGTGCAACAAAGGATTAGCAGGCTGTATTGCAAAAAGTTTAATCTATAGATTGATAAAAACAGTTAAGTAATAATGTTGCATGTGACAATTCACGATATAATTTTTTTTAATACGCCAATAATAATAATTTTAGAATGTTATAATATAATAGACACGTTTTTTAACAATATTACAAAAAGTCTTGAACGTAGCCTTACTTGCGCAAGAACAACTTGATTAAACAATAAAGACAATTTTAATATGTTTCCTACAATTCTAAAATTGACATTTTACTGGATAACTAACGAAAATGGCGCACTCGCTATGTTGAATACAAGGGCAAAATATTTATATGATAATAAAAAAGAATATTTGAAAAAAGCTTATCAATTTTAAGTTTTCAGTATTTTCACCGCTTTTTCGCAAAACTAATGCGTAATGAACAAGATTTTAACATGTACGTATTTTTTCGTTTCGTCGTTAATTAAATAGGTAACGATGTATATCACAAGAAGCACATATTTAATGGCAACAAAACTTTCATAGACTGCGTTAACATTTTACAAATAGGTCAGGACATAAACTCTTTGCTGTTTACTTAATCCTTAATCATGTAGTTTTAATAACCTATTATGGTGAAGTATCCCTACTTATCTGATGTTGAGTTGACCGCTCACGACTTACTTAAATGTATATTATCAGGTGCGCCATTTCCTTGGACACCTGTATAATATTTAGACACGTAAAACACTATTCTACATTACAAAATAACCCGAAAGAATAAACTCCAAAATCATCGAAAGCTCGTAAATACCATCCAACGACAAAAAAACAAAAATTCAGCAGCGTTCGGAGGATTTAATTCAGACTTTGATTTATGTGTCGAAATACTTGTTCTAAGCGAAAAGCTATTGTACACGGGCGTGATTTGTGTGAGGCAGACCGATAAATTCCACGTGTATTACGGGATCAAAATAAATCGCACACTTTGATAGCTCGTTCGCGTCTAAATAAAAGTCTCCGGTTTTTATTCTTTTAAAATACAACCTTAAGTTAAAGCACAAAGAAATTACGTTCATTTTAAAATGAACATGCACTTGATAAGCTTTAATATTTACTTCATTATATTTTGTATATATTTATATCATAAAAAATAACATTTAAACTTGACGTATATTTGAAAGTATATGGTGACCTTGGGGTGGCCTATGTTTAGCAGCGAACTTATGTGGCTGAAAAAAGTACAAAAAATAAGACCGAAGTTAAATCTAGTCGAGTTCAATTTGAATAATCTCCAGTCATTATTTTTAACCATTATTATTTATTGAAAATCAGCGCTGCGGTACTGCTTATGCATTACCGAAGCATTTAGCTGAATGCGGGGTCCATTGTTGGCAGTGATAATTATTTTTAGTATTTGTGTCTCACTTGTGTTATCTATTTTGTTTGTATTTCTGTGTCACTGTCCTAACAATAAATTATTCTTTCTTTCTTTCTTTCTTCTTAGTCAATCCGAGCCCGGGCCGAGTTATAAAGTAACGCTGAAAAGGGATGGTTACTTATATTCAGTGTTAGGAATTTCAACCCGTCCCGTCAATCTATATATTTTTGTTTCCCTTTTATATGAACACACAAATACTATTAAAAAATTATAAAAAATGCAAATTAGATTTTTACAAATTTACACCTGATTTCTGGCAAAAAGTAAACCGCAATATCTTTAAGAAAAAACAAAAGTATTTAAAGGCATATAACGTTTCATTTTTGTTCTTTATATTATTAAAATATTAATTAATAATTTTGTATCCAATGAAACAGTGAAACTTTTAGGCGGATTATACTTTTTATTAAAAAAAATGTTTAAAGAAAAACCTTGAGGAGAAATGCTTACGTTTTTCCACTGTTATAAGATTTTGAAACGACCCGCTGTAGCTTATTAAAACCAATTATTGCGTTTGTATCTTACAGAAGACCCTACTTAGCTAATCATCCCAACTAGACATAACTCAAACATCAATAACCACAACTTAGTTCAGAATTGTTTCTTTCTTATAAATATTCTTTCCCTGTTTAGGAACTGCCCTCTTTATTTTCTCCACTTGACCCTGCCTTCAGCGAGCTCTTTTCATTTTAGCTCGAATGCATCCACTCTTTCTTCACTCACCTTTTCACTTCTTTTCAAATCGGAGTAATTACAAAGATTTAAAATATAAAAAAAACCTAGACCTTCATTAAATAACAGATCAAAGATATCAAATAAAACCCCTTTTCTTTATCTTCCGAAGTCCCTGTACAACAGATTATAAGCCCAGTCCGGATATAATTTACCGCGCGGTCGAGTCGCGTTTAAGTTTCGTCCCGCTATTCTCGACGCGAAGTTGTTCAAAGGCGCTTTGAAGACGGCCAGCGGTACAAATGAACCGTGGATCTCATCTCTAAATGTGACGCTTAGGTACCTAATACTGCTGTTGATGTGGAGTGTAGACGAAGATGTATCATCGGGTTTTGTTGTTGGACGAACGATGTGTAAAAACTATCTGGAGAAGTGTTTTTACTTATATTAAATCACAAGTCATAATTATACATTATTGTTTTAGCAATACGAATTCCACCAAAAAATATCAAGTTCAAAGTTTTGCATAGAGTTTCAAGCTCTAGCTCTACTATCTTATTAGTATTCACACCATCTCTGCTGATAAAGCAACAGCCAATGACGCCCAAACACCACAAAACTCCCAACCATCAAGTATAAACAAAACAATAATTCATCAATAACCAGTCGGTACAAAGAGTCGTCAGTAATGTACGGAGCGTTAATCACGTCAAACATTGGCCCGTTCAATAACTCGGTGTCAGAACACACAGCTCCGCCCGATCCTCCGTAATGGCTACAGCACACACGCCGCCCCTTCGATCATGGATAAATATTGGCGCGCTCTCGTCTCGCGTCACTTGTTATAAAAACATACACTTAACTGTTCCCCTGGGAATATTCCTGGTAAATTAGTAATTGGAGATGATGTTGACTGGGAGATAAGATTAACCGGTGTTCTAAGAATTTCTAAGACATAAGAAATAGATTATAAGCTGGCTGTAACTATGCATTGTCTATAGATTTACTACTTACTATACAAGTACTTCTACACATGTCCATAGATAGACAATAATTTCAATAAATGCAAGCCATTGAGCATTATACAAATTATGTTTATTTTTATTACAGGCAGAACTTTAGAAACATACATTTCAAAGAAGATGGCTTATTATCCACAAATAAGCAAATAATACTAGAATTTCTTGTTAAGGCAATTTAATGGTTGAGTTAGCAAGTGATATCGTTCGCTTTATTTATGGCAAATAACAAAACGCTACAAACTCAAAGATGACACGACATTTTAAAGCGGTTTTACCTTGGTTTTACTATTGTTTTCGAGTTATTGCACCACTAATTTATCAGCTTTCCTCCAATGAATAAGCTCGTAGATTAACATTAAGTGCACTCTCATTTTGTACTCCTATATGTCCCTATCCCAGTTACATATACATAGGGTCGGTTGTAATGGCTCCTATAAATTGAATAAAAAAATTTAAGTTTTATTTATCTGGCGTGCCAACGATGTAGCAATGCACCTGATTAACAGTCGATACTATTACAACAGTTAAAAATGTTTTTACAAACCTTTCCATTCAACCATTTACTAGCATAATTACTGCTAAAATATCCGTAAAACTTTCCCAATGCCTAGTTTATGCGCATTTAGAAATGAAGTGGCAAATAGGTCTGGAGTTAACATCGGTGCACGGCTCGGTTGAAAGCGCGTCGGTTTCAATGGGCGGCATTGAACGGCATTGAGCGCCGACGGCGATTGAAACATTCCGATAATGCAGAATGCAGACATTGGACACGTGTTGGCGTGTCGCACCTCTGTTACATTTGATTCTGTATCTGTATAAGCCCATATACGTCCTACTACAGGGCATGAGCCTTGTCTACAATGGATAGTACGATATAGAGTAGGGATACGGGGTTAGGCCGTATAGTCCACCGCGCTGCTCGAGTGCGGATTGGCGAACTTTAACATACCATATAAATTCTTTAATTGTATTCAACATTTTTAACCCATTTTCTGGTGAGACCCAGGTTAATTCTGTGTAATTCTGGATACAATAATGTATGGACCGACGAAAAATAACAGCAAGATAGCTATCAGTTTCTATGATTTACGCGAAATTTAAATAATATGCACCCCAGGCGAGCGAACCATAAAAGCCACGCGAGCCGCAGGTTGAATATGGCTGCTCTAGATCATACAATCATTTACTGAATTTTAGTCACATAATCGGGCCAGTAAAAGATTTAAAACCTGCTATTAATATTGGTTATTTAATTGTTGGAATAAACGCTTTTGGTTTTACATAAAATATTATAAAGCATCTTTCGAAACTACGTGTACTTGCATCACTCTAAATTATTTAATATTGGTAACATTACCAGAGAAGAGTAATTGTTATGTTCACTAAACAAAAGATCTAATGAATCAATAATCAGAAGACTTAATCTAAGCACCGTAAGAACATCAAATATAAAATACCACGACATTAAAGCAGACAATCAAGATCGTCACAAACAAAAGTGTACATTACATAGGAAAAAATAAAGCGGGACAAAGTGCTCTTGACCCAACGTCCTTTCCAAAATACAAAAAGGTATCGTTTGACAAAAGCCGTCGAGTGCGCCTCGGTCAACAACAGGAGCGGCGTTTTATGAACGCATCCTAATAATTTAAATACTTCTTTCTTTCTCTCTTTTTCTCTCTTTTCAGCCACAGAAAGTCTACTGCTGAACATAGGCTTACCCCAAGGATCTTCGCATCAACCTGTTAGAACCGGTCTGCATCCAGCGATTTTGTCAACCTTAGCCGTCGTCGTCTGTCTGTCCACATTGTCCTTCTAAATATTTCATTAAATTAATATTTCCCCTGATAGCGAAGTCGTTGAATATTTGAGTTTTGTCTTTCTGAATTTCACGTTTATGTTTGTAAATGACCAATGGCATTTATTTGCATCGACTATTAAAATTTATAGTTAAAGGTTTTTTTTGAGCCCGATGTATGTGAATTTATAAAACTTATCCAATAATTTGGTCTCATAATACCGATGATTTTATATTTGTACCAAAATATATGTTGAATAAATAGTTTCAGTCGAAAAATGATTTATAAATAGCTTTCACAGTATAATATACAAGTCAAAATTAGCTTAATAATCAGCAACAACATTAATGAAATGATTCTTTATAATTTAGAAAGAAAGAAAATAGGTAGATATGCAAATGAAACCTCACTATTTCGACATCAATAAAGCTTTTCTTTCAAATAGCAAAATAATTGGGGCTAATTGGGTTTTTAACCCTTCAATTAATTTTACACGTGTATTAAATCTAGTGTTTTCATAGGACTTCAGGCAACTGTAATGAAAATTGAACATGTTCACACTACATTTTAATAATAACATCACCTCTAAAAATAAAATATACGGACAGATCTATAATGAAAATAGTACCCAAGGTTATAGTCTAACAATTATATAGACATTTCACAATACCGACAGATGGCTCGTCCTCGAAACAATTCAGAATCCGCCAGCGTTTTGTTACTAATTTTATTTATTAATTAATACTAAAGTACTTTGGACGGTGCGAGGAATTATCACAAAACATATTCGGCTTCATTCATAAACCTATTTTTGTAATCGACTGTTGTGTCCCTTTCAAACAAATTTTGAATTCAGTTTGATCGAAGAAGATCCATTTGTTAACTAAAATAGGTTAATAAACTGTATTTGAATAAGGCAAATATGTTCATATTCAATCTCTGTTATGATCCCCATTTTCCTGCATTAATTTCATATAGTAATTGTATTCCTGTGACTTCAACCAGGTCGTCCGTCACTTCGCTTGCTTCTACGTGGCCTCCACTCCAGAACCTATCGGCCCCTGCGGCCATCAGTTCTACGTGCTATTTATCCGAGAAGGTATTACTATTAGCAGAGGCCCCAATAGTCCCAACGACATTCTATCGAACTCATTTGCTGATTGCACCCTAATATAACAAGAGCTAGCTTATCACCATGACGGATATACATAATCCATATATCACCAGCCTCGGCTCCTTCCAAAAGTCGAACCCAGTACCTCATAACTTGCAACCACTCGCTACTATTAAGACGAAAAATAATTTTAAACAAAACCTTCACTATCCCTTCCCGGCACTCCCCTTGGTGGTCACGGCGACACTTCCGCGCGGACCTTTAATTAAAATACTTGATACTAAAACTGTATAAATTATTCACATGCATGTTTACACTGCGTTGTAACTGTAATACCGTCCCGCGGGCGTTACGTGTGAGAAACATTTATATACCGCTGTAACTATATTAAACTAAAAAACTATAATATAGGTATGTGAGAGGCTGCCTAGATAGGTACTATCGCAATGTCTATTTCTCCCGCATGTATCGAGTAGTTACTTCGGCTGCAATTTCCTTCATACCGGAATAAAACAATGCATTTACACTGTAGTTTGGCGGGGCAGCCTCTCATATATGAGATAGCTACCACCTGTTTAGCAAGTTTTCCATAGAAGGACCAAATTTTTATTTTTGTAACTATAAATGAGTGAAAAATGTTGATGTGCCTTTGATTGCGTGAGAGACAAAAGTGGTGTGAGATTGATTTAGCGACATCTCACTTTTGCTTCATCATATATAAATATATAGACAACATATCTACTAGG
Organism: Hyles lineata; assembly: GCA_030180105.1. Classification (NCBI taxonomy): domain Eukaryota; kingdom Metazoa; phylum Arthropoda; class Insecta; order Lepidoptera; family Sphingidae; genus Hyles; species Hyles lineata. Next base: position 13,761,101 of record JARJEE010000014.1, read on the forward strand.
CTACCCTAATTGGGCATCAAATGCCATTTATGGTACTCAATAAAACGTAAATAAAAGAACATGACCCACAACATACTTATTCAAGATACTTGATGCTAAATTTAATTAAACTCAAACGATGATTGCTGTAACTTGTACGCTAAAATAATTTTATATTTAAGTCTTTTTCTGGCTTAATATAAATTTATTCCGAAACGAAGATCATAAATCAATTACACAATTTTTATTCATGAATTTTATTCTCAGTTCAATATACAGGCATTGTTTTGTTTATCGGCGAGGCTCGCAGTTCGCACACGAGGCACCGGAACTCACTTACTATGCAAATATATATCGTTAGCGGCGGATAATATGGACAAAGTGCTCTCGCTTTTGACAGAGAAATAACGCTTCGAATATGCATGCATCATTTTATGATTCAATTTTATTTCATCAAGTATGGAGATTCCTTTGGTTTGCGTGAATTTTAGTATAAGTTAAATTTTTATGACTACAGAATACATACATACATACATAAACTCACGCCTTTTTCCCAGAAGGGGTAGGCAGAGGTGCCAGGGCACCCACATTTCGCCAGTATGTTCCGTCCCACAATGTGATAGGTAGCGAGCCTATCGCCATATCGGGCACAAATTCCTGACTCTGGACTGATATTGAATAGAAAAATCCAATATCACTTTGCCCAACCCGGGATTCGAACCCGAGACCTCAGCTTTGTAAGCGTACCGTAGTACAACTACGCCACCGAGGCAGTCATAAATTATTATTATTGGCAACATATTAGAATTGATACTACTAAAACCGACACCAAATAATTATTGTTATTTTTTTTCGATTTTGAACTTTTAATCCGCGTTTCTTTATTTTTGTTTTTTTTCTTAGTATGCTACAAAGACGGTCCAAATCCAATAATGTTTTTGAATCAACAAATCTCTTGAGAACGTCCTTTACAAGTATAATAGTTCAAATGTTACTTACTACCAGACCACTGGTACGGTACGCGAATCATTTATTTCTCCATCCAATTCCACTTCAGATCTATAATAGTTTTTAACTTAAATTACAAAGAACAATGACGTGTTAAAACGTATCGTACAAGATAAATTCCTTGTTTTTCTTTCAACTATTTAGGACCTCGCAACAAAAATGTTAACGACATCGACTTCGAAAACATCACGTCATTGTCGTGTAATTTGTACCTGACGCTCCGCTCGCTTCCAAAAATAATTACTAGGTAGGTATACAGATATTATAGTATGGCTATTACCTGTAATAAAATAGGATAGGAAAAGTACTCTTACTAGAATAATAATTTGTGGATATAGTTTATTTAAGACTAGCGGCCTGGCCGACTCCGCTCGGGTGTTGTTCATCAGGGATAATGTAGAATTCTACTGGTGAAAGATTTCTTTTTGAATTCTGTACAGTAGTTTCACAGCTTATTTAATGCAAACAACTAAATATTTAGTCTTTATAATACAGAAGATATAGGCTGTATAGACGTAGACATATGAATTAATAAATAACATTAAAATACTATCATGGAGCCGATACTTTATTCATCAGGCAATTTTACGTTTTTACTTCATTGCAATTGAATTAAGAATGCCTTTGCAAAGTCCACAAATAAGACTAAATTATCTGTGGATACAAACATCAATGTTAACACTCAGACTCAGCTTAACAGAGTGAATTCTTCTTAATTGCCAACGGATTAACATACGAAAGTAATTCCAAATAACTGTAGTATATTTACAACGCAAAGTACAACCGAGTTATGAATAAATTTCCTTAATTATCTAAGAATAGAAGCAACAGCGGTTCAAAACAAACTGACGTGTAAATAACGTAAGCAACCCACACATAATTTAATTAAAAAATCAAACAAGACCATAATGCCTTATCAAGAAAACAAAACAAATTACCAAACTAGGCATTAAAACCGAAACGAGATAATGAGTAGTTCCCCCCTTATTTTCAGTACAATCAACAAGACATCGTTTGAATAATGGATTTAATTTCTAAATCCTTTCAGTGAAGCCCAACCAGGGCGCTCCTTTTACTGTTTTAATTAAATTCACAATTTCTTCGGCAAACTTTCGCAAGTCTTAACTGTGATTCGAGACTCGAATAAAGCTTAATTTGCGTATATTATAATATTAAAATCATATACATCAGTGCGATGACAGACGGCTTTAAAATACTTGCGTCGTCTTAAATTGAAGAGTTTCTTTGTGTGTCTATTGTAATTTGTTAAATAGAAACAATTAATCACATATTAAACAAATTTACTTATGCTAACATACTTTTACTAAACCCAGAAATTGCATTGTTCTTGGTTCTATCCTACAAACCAAAGTTTTCCAGAAACCTGTGACCGAATACACCGTTGAGCTTTCATAAATTGAACTACCCAAGAATCGAGAATCTCATATGTGAGAGATCGCCTGAGTAGGTACCACCGCAATGTCTATTTTTCCCATCAAACAGCAGTGTAAATGCACTGTTGTATTTCTCTTAGAAAGACATTGTAGCGAGAGTGACTATTGGACATATTGAGACTTAACATCTTACGTTTCAGGATGACGAGCGCAGTGGAATGCGAATAAATGCTTTGTAATTCATAGTGTTGTTTGGTTTTGCTACTGCCCATGAGCTGTCGTATCGCTTACCATCAAACGAATTGCATGCTCGTGTGGCCCTTCATTGAAATTAAAAAAAACTACTCCATCTATTTTCAAAGACTTTCACTAGTAAGAACACTATAAGCGACACATGAATATTCTGGTTAATTTTAAAATAGTCTCCAGTGTCCCAAACCCGTTGAACTTAGAACCGCAGCGTCGGCAAGTTGAACGCGCTGGAGAGACAGAGTTAAAGTACACTCGGGGAAGTTTAAAGTTTCTCGGTAAACGGTGGAAGGCGGGAGTTCTGCCGCCCATTACAGCCGAAATGTATGGTGCATTACGGTATTAAATTATTGTATTGTGTAGTTTACATAAAATAATGCCTATATGGCCTAACCACTCTCAATCGTACTGTCGATTGTAGAGTAGGCCCGTGCCCTGCAGTGGGACGTATATGGACTGATACAGATACAGAATGCCTTAAGAAGTTGAAATGTAAATCTTCAAATTATATTCCCCGATTATTTTATAGTAGAAATAAAAATGTTGTGGCTTGGCCCAAAAGTGAGTATTCCCCTTTCATTTCGATCAAATTTGATAAAAAAAAATACATACACATTAGACAAAACTTATTACCTACAGCATCAAATAACAATCACGTGAACCGGTGGTTACTCACGTTACGTCACTTAATGACGTCATAAAGATGATACACTGCCGCCACTCTTAATCTCCACACTTACCTGTGAAAAGAAACGGAACATTATTGCTGGTTGACACAAGAGCTAATTAAGGCTCTCATAATTATTAACAAGACACATTGTAAACATGGTTCTTCATATTTTATATGATAATGAATATGTTGTTATTATTTAATATATCAATAGATGTAATCAATTTTGCATAGCTTCTAGAACTTACAAGTTACAACATATAAGTTAGTCAATAAGAATAATATAAACCTAAAGCAGATTTAAGTATACAAATGTCCGGATCAATGGTATATTACTAAACACCATTATACTTAAAACTTACTAAACCAATTCAACTTCAGTGTAATCAAACCAGTCGATATTAAAATCGGATATTATCTAATACTCTCTAACATTTTGTTATTTCAATTGAGATTTAATAATTTCGCAGACTGTTCGGGCCGCAATTTTCATTCGCATTAAAGGGATCGGTCGAGTTTAATCAAATTCTAAATGAGCTTATACGAAATGCTTTAAATGAACAGCCGATGTAAATCCGACGGTACAACTGACGGCTATGTTGGACAATCATTATTAATTATTTATTAAAACTACTGGTGGGTTTACGTGTCTATTCGTTTGAAACTTGTATTCTAAACTGTATGTGTAATTGTTTATTTATGTATGTATACCTGTTACGGCCTTATGCATAGAAAGATTTAAAATCTGTTATACTAGTCGAAGGTTTTGTTTTGTGTCAAAATGAATTCAAAAGTCACTCCGAACAGACTAAACATTTAATAACTAAAATAGGTTTTAAAACGTTCTATGAATAAGGACGTTAGAATGACGTAATCACGACACTAAAAAAATACAGTCGAATTGAGAACCTCCTCCTGTTTTTGAAGTTGGTTAATTATACATATAATGGTTTTAATTATAATTTGCACACATAAGCCTTCAGTATTGGAAAGGGCTGGAGCTGAGTCTTTCTACGAAAGTTTTATAACCCTCAAATATGTCGAAAAAAAGTATTATTTACGGTGTTGGTAATTTTTTTTAAATTTTTTTACTTCCCAACGTTTCAATTACTTTACAGCTTTCGTGGTCACCACCAAACCAAAACCGCGATAAAATCCGGGAATAATACTTTTATTTCAATTTGTAACATTCGCGTAAATCTAAGAAACCAATCCACAAATATGTATTTTGTTATTGTAATATTACCTAGAAATACACACATTAGAGTCATAAAATCAGTATGTTTGTCTTGGAATTGGACGCACAATATCCATTCTGCGGTTCGCTCAAATAGAGCACCGGTTACTCAGTAATTAATTTTACCGGCACTTGCGATATCATTGTCAATTAATAGTCCCGTAGTAAGTCGATAAAGGAACAAATTTATCGGAACTGAATGTTGGTTCGTTCCGCTTCTTGACAAATGGGAACTATCGTTTATCACAAACTGAACTCGGGAACTTTGCCAAAGAACGCAGACACTATTAAAAAATAGTTTGTCTATCAATCAAGTTTAGGTAACTGCTGATAGAGTTTCATCAATCTTTACGAAGTTGTAAGATAAGCTGAGCATATTGTTTACATTGTTTTTAATGTGGGTATTGGGATGCAAAAAACGCCATTATTTTTCAGTACAGCGTAGGTAAGTTTTTGTTTATGTATTTATGCTTTTTATATCTATACTAATATTATAAAGAGGAAAACTTTGTTTGTTTGTTTGGTTGTAATGAATAGGCTCAAAAACTACTGGACCGATTTTAAAAATTCTTTCACCATTCGACAGCTACATTATCCACGAGTAACATAGACTATATTTTATTTTGGAAAAAATAGGGTTCCGTAAGATATTTGGATTTTTCACACAACAAACTGAAAAAAATCAACCAAAGAAGTTACTTATTTTACGTACGCTGCCTAAACTACAAAAGATAGAACCATAAAATGTTATAATTAATTGTAGATCTTATAAATATCTACAAAAAAGTCCGCGACACACTATACCTATCTATGTCGAGTTAGGCACAACAACCACATTTTTATTTAAAAATCTTGAATTTTTTTGGACTACATTTAAACGCGTTTATTTTACTCATGCTATTAATCCTTATCAAAATAAATTATTTCATCAATAAGTACAGTTTATGTTGATAATATTTGGCCTTTGAATGATTAAAATTGGACGTTTGGTTTTGAAGTTGTGGTGAAATTAAAATATTACGATTTCTGCTGCACGGCCCGTTGTATAAGATATATATGGATGTTTGTGGAGAGAAGGGACATAAAGTAAAATAGAATCGAAGGTACGGGAGAGGGCTGGGATAGATCACAGATTTGTTTGGACGAAATTTAAATGCACGTTATAGAACGGGATGGATAATAAAGAGAAAGGAAGGGACGGATTGGGAAGAGACTGAACAGGCGGATGAGACGGGATTGAGCCGGACAGTAGGATAGCTACGTCAAGTTTAGGCATACAAGAGTTTATACGAAAAACAACATGTATTTGGTGTGGAGTGGAATCAAAAAATATATGCACCCAGGCGAAGCTGGGTCGGGCCGCTAGTAAATTATAAATGCGGACTCAATTCATTCTCCCAGTCTCTGGGTGATGCAGAGAAATGAAAGTGGGCGCGAAATAGTATTTGGCATTGTAAAAGTCAATAACAGCGATAGCAGCTTAATTGTCGTGCTGCTGATTCCTCTGCCTACGCGCGTTGTACATAAATAAAGTTATTAACTCAATGAAGATCAAAATATATTATATCTTTTGATTTCATTGCTCAGAATTCTGAGGCATGGAGATAATTATATCATGCTTTCTTTTAAAATTTAATCATGTTAGTATAATGAATACTAAAATAGTAAATAAGCTTGCCGAAACCACAATATTAATAATCACCTCTGAGAATAAAGTTATTATGAACAAGCGGGTGGGTTCTCAGAAAACACGCTGTAAATTGTTGATAAGATAAACAACGGTTGTGCGTTCGCGAGCAGATGCACCCGACAGAACTTTCCGTAATAAGAACTAAACTCTATATACATAAACATACACCTGTATACCCAAGGGGTAGGCAGACGGGTACGTACGTACGTGCCTACCCCCTTAAGTGGTAACTAGGACAACAAATAGTTCGCCAAGTTTACTTCCTTCTTAAGATACCATTGAGAGCAGCATTGGACATTCCGTGGACAAATTCTACTTCTCCTTAAATATGAGATTTACAAAACGATAAAGTCAAAACTCACAAACTATTGTCTAAACTAAGAATTGAACCTAAGATATCGCGGTCTCAGCATACGCGTGCCTTCATGGCAGCTGGTTAAAAAGCACCCCGAAAAACAAATCAACGAAGGTTGATCCTCTCACCGAGACAAATATTTGGTTAAGATCTGCGTGGTCCGATCTAGACACTTCCAGTTTCTAATACACATGAAACAAAACTTGCACCTTACTGTCTGGTCTATCTATCTTTTATATATGTGTGTATTTATTTATCCTCCAACTAGATCAATAAACCGACGGAGGCTACAAAACTTCGCTTAATTTTCCCCATGCGGGTGGACTCGGCGCGGCGCGTGCGGGTGTTTGTACCTCATACAAGTTATTCTCCTCAACCCATTTAACTCACACGTATCTTCCCCTATTATGGGCACATTATTTTACAACCGGGTAATTTTCACACTCGGTGAGTTAACTCAGGGATGGAGAGTTTACAAGGATTTCGGATAATAAAATAAAAATATAATGCTTTTTAAATTCTATTGATTAATGTTCGGATATTGACAGCCTCCGTGGCGTAGTTAGTTAAACGCCGACTGTGTAACAAGAGGCCGCAGGTTCGATTCCCGCACCTAGAGTCATGTTTTAAATGTGGCCTCCAAATATATGTGTCGGGTCTAATTGTTTGTGAGACCGAAAAGTCTCTCGTAGTTTTTGATACCCACGACACAAGACTTCATTGATCTTAATGTAGGCTTAGAACTATTTTTGTGACTGTTAATTGTATTTATTTTGAAATCAAGGAACCGACAAATTAAGGATGAAAAGTAAAAACAGTCAGAAATAGATCGTACTTGGGAAATTTATATCAATTTATTTTTATGCTAACCTTATGGGTGAAGCTTTATTTCAAGAGTTTTATTTACATAACATCTTTACTGTTCTACAGGCATGCATGACAGTATAAATCAAACTTCAAGATAAGATACCAGGACATCGTAAAACAAAAGGCATGAATTAAATTTAACTCAATTCCCGATGCTGCGACGGCGGCGCGGCGCGCTCCAATTATAACGCGACTAACTTCTATTGACTCGATGTCTATACTATAACCTGACCAAGTTAAGAAACACATTATGAAAGGAGTTGACGAGTGTCAACGGGCCGGGATATAATTTAATTAGCCAGGAACTGCCGGGAAGACAGCCCCGGCGCGCGACCACGCCAGCTTTTGTACACTTAATGAAAATTTAACAAATAACTAAATCAAATAGAAATTTATAAGCGCCGACTCGTATTACACTGACGAAACTTCCAGATGTATAAGTTTTAATTTAGTTTAGACGAAACATTGTGTTATTAAATAATATTCGTTAGTCGCGATGATACTGTCTATGTTATAATTTGGTCATAAAGGCTACAGAAATAAAGCGACCGCTAAGGAATGAAAAGCATCTATTGTCAACATTGTTGACGACTCTTGGCAAATAGCCGCTATTTATTTAATTGCGTAAGTGATCACCATACACGCATACATGTTACATACGCACACATACTAATTCCATAAATGGTAGCCTGCCACTACACTTCTGTCTCTGAAAGAGTAGGCAGAGTTAAAAAAGTGTATTTTTATTACCTTAATGCAACACATTGGCTTAGTGCGGGTTTCACGCTATGTACACCATTGTTGCGAAACTGCGTATATGCAATTTCTGATTTTATTAAGATGTTTTTGCCGTGCAGATATATGTATATATATATACATATATGCTTGCACGAATGATATCCACCGACTGTAATCTTGACCAATTAACTAAATAAACTACTAGAGCACGTCATCCTAGAGCTAGACTAAGCCCAAACCGCATCACATACAAATTTCCCGAGTTGCAGCTGCACTAGTTAAACGGTTGTTTAGACAGCGAGTGCACGAGAGCTCAGCGACTGGGAGCCAAGGGTGCGTCATCTACAGCCACCAGCTAACTACCGGAAACTACGACTAGGAACCGTGTTGAGTGTACAGAAAACTTTTGTGGCCCATAATTTGTTTACTCGTTAAGTGCCGTGGGGCCTCTTCGCATTTATGGGCTAGTTGTTTTTGTTCTGTAACTGCAAAGCGAATTTTAGTAAGTACTAAGCATAATGCTGAATTACGAAAGACCTTACGGCCGCACTCAGAGACGCTTAATGTCAATTAAATTGTTCAGTTCCTGTGTAGGTTAAAACACTTTATACTTATTTCACTTTGAAAAATCTCGTATGTAGTGCCGGATTATAGAGCCGCTATAGCGTTAGTTTCGCCCTACACATCATTGGTAAACCAAGAAGCATGAGACTACGAGTATATATTTATGAACGTTTATTTGGCAACTTAAAGTATTCGCCTTTATAATTCAATGTCCTGTCTCGTGCACCGCCGTCAACACTCGTGCATTGTGGCAACTTCACAACAGCACTTATCAACATTAACTTGGTGGATATTGTTTGACTCGACGCTGACAGATACAAGACTCTAACTTTATAAAGCTTGGAGTGATTTAGAACACCATTCTGTTCAAATAACAATGTGAATACAATAAGAAGATTTGTGGCAACTGCCATTAACAAAAAGATGTCAACCGACCCTCACAGTATTTATAAATGGAACTCAAATGTATTTAGAAGCACAGCCATAACTTCAACAAATAATAAATAAACTTTGTATCAGCCCGTATAAGTCCCACTGCAGGCCACGGGCCTACTCTACAATCGAGAGTATGATTGAGAGTGGTAGACTTTATTTATTTAATTATTTATTGTACACAATAAAAAGGAATAACAGCTTAGAGATGATACAAAAAAAAACAAAGTACAAATAGCGGTCTTATCGCTCTAAGGCAATTTCTACCAGACTTTGTATATTTTTTTCAATTGTATCCAATGTGACGATAGGCTCGCCCACTATTCTATAGTGTGTAAGAACACACTGGGAGAAATGCGTGAGTTTACATAACCAATAATACAATACAATATCATGTATGTATTCATCTATATTAACTAAGAGGAAAATGTCCAATAACAAAAACCAGTTCGTCAAAAATCATTCAATCCATCCAGCGAGACGTTAATAAAGAGCACTTCACTCGGAAACACTTAAAAAATCCAGATCAATCGCAAAAAGCCAAGAGACATCACAAACAAGCTGCGAACACGACCGCGGGAACAGTCACGGTAATCCTCTCCGGGACAGATAGAGCACACAAATTCACTCGCTCCGGGAACCTATGGGAACATCGGGAACTATGCGAAGCTATTTATGTACGGTGGGAAAAGCTAGGCGATCATCCTTTGAGTGAGATGGGAGGGAGGCTGCGAGGGCGTCTGAGTGCATGGTTGAAGCTAACAGCCCATTATGGGAGAAACGCGCTGAATTAGCTTTTGGTGCATTGCCAGACGCAATCGTTTGTTTCTTTTTTTGTTGTTCGAATGAGGATGAGTGGTGTTATATCTGTGATGTTTAGATTAATGGAATGCTCGTATTCTTATTGAGAATAAATCTGAGTTTTGTAGTCTAACTTGCGGCCTTAAAGCTTTTATGAATTAGCCAATGTTTTGTCCCTTTCGAACGACTTCTAAATGAAGTTTTTTTTTTTTTTTTTTTATTGCTATGAATGGCGAGACGAGCATGCCGTTCGCCTGATGGTAAGCGATACGACAGCTCATGAACAGTAGCAAAACCAAACAACACCTTGAACCACAAAGCAATGCTTAGCATGCCACTGCGCTCGCCATCCTGAGACATAAGATGTTAAGTCTCAATATGTCCAGTAGTTACTCTGGCTACAATGCCCTTCAACCCGAAACACAACAGTGTGTTTACACTGCTGTTTGACGGGAGAAATAGACACTGCGGTGGTACCCACCCAGATGGCCTCTCACATATGAGAGACCTACCACCAGTAAAAGTAAGAAGTTTGCGCAAAGAAGACAAACTACACAATAATTAAAATAACTGTCTACGAATAATAGCGTCTAGCTTTACAATCGATGTTGCTAAAGACCGAGCACAATAGAAAACCATTTTACAAGAAGTCTGAAATAATTCTTTCAAACTATGCTTACGTTCAATTCAGCAACCCCCAGTATACAATAGCTAGTTAATCGCCTGAGTAAAACACAATATTATCTACGTTTCCCTAGAGAATACATTAGATATTCTGCGAGTAGGCCGGGCGGCGCGGGGCGGCGCGGCGCGGCGAGCAGGCGCGTGTCAGTACTCACTCCGCTGTCAGTATTTATCTCGAGAAAAGGATTTCTTTTGTCGCGGCGTATTATGTGAGACGTATTTTATCTCCGCTGACGTATTCTTTTAATGTCACACGGTAATGGATTACGGTGATTTTGACTATACGGTCGAGGTAGTCCAAAACTACAGTGATTCTATATTAAGTCATATCTGCTTGTCAACGTCAGTTTTTAGCTAATTACTTCAGTTTTAAGGGAAGTGAACTATTATTTGTTCTGTATTTCTACAATTTGTTTTCGACAGTGTGGTACAGTTAATCGTGGCTGACAGGAGTTACATTGGTAAATAAATAGGCGGGATAATATAAGTATTCAGTTTTCATGTCTAATTCAGAACGATGTTATATTTTCTCTAATTTAAATAACGTTTAATATTATTGTATGTAGGATAAACACTTGTATGTATGCAGTTATTGTACACAACACAAAAGTATATTATCCAATATTGTCTAAAAATAAACATTTAATAAAATATAAAGCGTATCCGCGTCCTCCACTGTCCGGTGCGCGTAATGTCCAACACGCGGTGCTTGTATTGAGCGCCTCGCATGCGCCGCGCCGCGGGTCTTACTGTATCGTTTGCCGCTAAACACTTGTGATTGGTGTTTTCTTCATGCCGATACTGTATGAAAATCAGTTTTCAGAATATTTTTATGGTAGTAAATTAATTGCACAAAAATAAAATAAATAAATACACACAACTGTCACATACATTCTTACATACATTCAGTCACCTTTCTTTAAAAAATATGCTTCATAAGTGTGTACAGAAATATTTGCATACAGTACAAAAACTAAGTGCATTATAATTATAACTCAACACTCGTAATTATTTCATTAATTAACGTCGACATATAACAATATCAAAACGAAAATACGAAATTTATTTAACAAAAAAGAACATCACACATTTCATCTGTTGCATAAGGTACTCCGTTGTGCAAATACTTGCGAAGTTTAATGAAAATGTTTGCTTTGGCCGGCTGCCTAACATCAGCCCTTTTTACAAATTGGCCAGTCCTATGCAAATAGTATTTTTTACCTAAAGCCTCGGTTACACTATGCATACTATATCAAGTTTGAATCAATACTCTTACAATCTTTCTAGATTTTTTAATTTGAGTATTCTTCGTAACTCAAACATTATTACTTGAATATTATAGTTAAATAATCTTTTGCTGGACCGCAACAAATGTTGCAACATTATTATAAATATCCACATAGATTTTACTTACAACGAAATTCGCGTCTCATGTCTCTTCTTGGGGCGTAAATAAATCAGCGACAATCCAGGCATGATGAGCTTTTATCGATTTTTATTAAGTACATTTAATATTCTCTCTTCAGCCACAGGAAGTCCACAGCTGAACATAGCCATTCCCCAAGGTTCTCCACATCGACCTGTTGGATGCGGGCTGCATCCAGCGTCTCCTTCAACCTTAGCCAGGTCGTCCGTCCACCTTGTAGGCGGGCGACCGACAATATTAATATTGCACCAATTAAAATATGTTTGTACCGTCTACAGCTAGATATACTTAACATATTTTAAATATTAACCCGACACACGATCAAATATAGTAACCAATAGCGAAATATGCAAATGTATTCACCTTATGAAGATTAATAAAGTTCAACAATCACAAGTGGTGAGACGCTTTCCATTTGTCCGCAAATTGTGAAAAATGACGTTATAGTAATGTAAGGGCCTTCATTTTTTATTTTCATACGTAGTTTTCGTGACAGCGGTAATGATTTGTGCGGATGGGGACCACTGTCTAAAACAATAAAGAGTTAGAAATACTCCAAGATATAAACAAATCTTGTCTCTTACTTCACAGTCGGCGAGAAGTCGTATATACATACATAAGCTCACGCCTTTCTTTCCAGAAAAGATCGGCAGAGGAGCTACCAGAACTCTTAACGTTTCGCCTCGTGTGTTCCGTCCCTTAATGCGGTATGGGGCGAGCCTAGTATCATAAAGGGCACAAATTCCTGATCCTGAATAGAAAAATTCAATATCACTCTGCCTGAGTCGGAATTTGAACCCGAGACCTCAGCATTCTAATCGTACCGTAGTACCTACAATAGCGCCACCGAGGCAGTGAATAAGTGTTCGATTTGATTATTACGGTACTGAATACTTCTCTTATTAAACACTACGGGGGAAGTTAGAGAATCGAGGCTGTGTACCATTTATTTATATATTTAATTCAATGTTCTTTAACAAAATCCAATCAAACTCAAAAAGTTATGATTCTAAAAGCAACACCTCGCTCGAACGTGAATTTATTTCAATAAAATAGTGGTGTGACGCACAATTGCGTGAATGTGGGTGACGCGTTCACAACGTATAAAAAACAATGCCTATGTGTTTCCATCGATTTCCCGTAGAGGTCAGTGAGTAAGTGAAAACGTCGTCGCGAACAATCCACTTGGAATATCGACGTTTAATTGACCGTACGGACGTTAAATGTACAATAAACTAATAGATTACAGCCTACATTTCTCTACAGCTCTTGTGAGACTTTATTGAGATTGATGTCTCGAATAACCCTACTTTTTGTCTTCTATTACACACCCAGACCAAAAATTATTCGTTTCAAAATCAGACCTATCGTTTCTTTCATGTACATAATGGTTTCTTAGATTCAAGCGAATGTTTCACATTGAAATAAAACTATTATGTAAGGTTTTTTTGTGGGCAAGACGAAAACTGTAAAGTAATTAAAACATCGGGTAAGAAAAGAAATGGTAAAAAATGTAAAAATGAAACCAAATCCGCGATAAAATGCGTAAATAATAATTTTATTTCAATATTTATTGACATTCTAAATTCAAATTTAACCGAAAAATGAATTCCATCTCATTTTTCCCTCCTTTAAATTCGTCCAGCATAAAATCAATGAGCGCAATAAAATCCAAACGCGCTATATGTCAGCGTGCAGAAACAGATGTTTAAAAACTGCGTCCCGAGTGGAACACACAATAATGTGCAAAAGAGGTGCGCCGGTGGGCTATTTGTCACCGTCAACGAGTTACTGCACGCGTTAAATCTTGCTAACGAACATCGGATCAGCCGGTGACGAGTGATGAGTGGCGACTGGAATATGAGGCGTATAGCTGAGAAATCTACGCAAAATAGAATATAGAAAATGAGGCTCGCTAATTAAACAAATAAAGGACGCAAGCATCATGTGTGTTCAATATAATGTCTTGGGTAGGGAGTATTAAAACTATAAGTTATAAACATCCGGATTGGTAGCAGGTATTTAGTCATTCAAACAACATTCACCTCAGGCCTTAAAAATACTGTCTAGTTAGTAGACATGTACCTTATCCATCTATTATATATTATTTTTCATCTAACATTTTGCAAAAGAACGCTACCGTTTATAAATTAAAATTAACAACCGCCGATCATGAAAAACTCTATTGAAATAACAAAAACAACCAGATGTTTCTTACCTGAATCCATGGACGATATATTCAAGAATGCCAAGAGGTACAAAACATTTGGGCCAATATAAAAATAGTAATGCTGACAGGACTGTCTTCGACTTCGAGTGTCCTTACATTCAACTGACTTCTTATTAGAAAAAGTTAGGAACGTGTTCCCAATGTTGGCGGTTAGGTAAGTTTATTTTTATTTAATGAAACTTCTATCCCGAATAACATAGTAACCTTCATATTATCCCCACATTAGCAACGAAAATGTATCGCGTTTCAGGATCAGTCTTTATTCGATTTGGTCGGTTTAATTCTCTCGATTATTAATAGACGAGTATTTCGTATTGGGATATACTCTTTCTGGACTATCCTTAATTTAATATCAGGCCTATTGCAGGTTTAAAAACAGAGTAACTAAGTAAACAATCGGGCACACCAAAAAAAAAAATTGCTGTACCGAGTTTTTCCCTATATGTCACAAAAATACAATATTTAAAACAATATAAAAGTAAGAGTATATACAATTTAAATTAAATCCAGTGACATAAATTCCGTCAAAACGACACTCCACATTAAAATATGTACCAGGGCAGCAGGAATAATGAGGCGTTTTACAACAAAACACTGGTCTATAAAACAGCGGATTGCACAATGACATAAAGCGTCCATGTGAGTCGCTGGCACAATGTGTCGGTCAGGCGCTAGGCGTCGTAAATCGAGCACCAGTGGCCTGTACCTCCCCCCCCCCCCCTCCCCTTCCACACCCGAGCTCCCCATCGGCCGCCTCTCACTCGCTGGGGAAATTAAAGCCCGCTGTAGCACTCCAGAGGTATGACCCGATAGTTAACCTGTTTATTTAACTTTGTTACATTAAGATAAACAATTTTTAACCCAGTGTGAGGTCAGGGGAATTGGGTGAAGTAACTTTATAGAAGGGTTGTTTTTGTTAATAGGGAAAGCGGTAAATGAGGAAGCGGGTTGTTTCACGTTGAGTGGTTCTCACCGCCCATGAACGCAATGTTTTTGACACAAAACGTATCCTAACATTATAAAGAATATTGAGAATGTATGAGAAATATAAGAAACATTAGTGCCTCTTATGATCAAGTTTTAATACTGGTATAAGTAAGTGTCAGTGCAGATGAAAAACATATATTTTACATTTGATCATAATTATGTGTGTACGACTCCGCGAGTTCTGTAAAATTGGAAACACTTTTAAAATCTAGATTTTTCGTTTCACTCTACTACTACGTATCAAATATATTTTTAATTACTCTACAATTTCCCCTCCTCAGTCGTTTCCTGATATTCCCACATCACATTATTAACTCAAGCTCCAAGTCAAATATCAAACCGACATCTAGATCGCAACTCAAGTTCAACACAACTGATTAGGTAATTGTGTGCGAGTAACTAAGTCGCAAGTCGCAGTGTTCTGTATTGACAGACACCGTCGATACAAGTTATCCCTCCGCGCGCCTCTTCCTGTACCGAACTAACTCTGTTACCGCTATCCAAGTTAACATTAATTACACGGGCTCACATTCGGCAACTACTTCGAGTATTGGTGCAAATATGTGGTTTGGAGACAATTAAAACATTTAGATAGTCTGAATGTTGTCTCTTCACTATAAACAGCCTCCGTGGCACAGGTTGGCACAGGTTTCGTTGGTTGGACGCCGACTGTGAAACGAGAGGTCGCGGGTTCGATCGCCGCACCGAGACAAATGATTGTGTGGCCCCAAATATTTGTGTCGGGTCTGGGTGTTTGTAAAACCGCAAAGTCTCTCATAGTTACTGATATCCACGACACAAGACTTAATTGATCTCAGTGTGGGGTCAGGACTATGTATGTGACGTTTGGGTGTATTTATTTCTTTATATATATATAACAAAACCCACCTTATTCATGGGCAGCTTTATAACCTACTACCGGTCGGGCCCAGCTCCGCCCGGGTTTCACGTTTTAAATGGCGGTCAAAATATTTAATTCTGACTATCAGTTTAGAATATTGACCAATAGGACCATGAAAAACGAACAAAATTTCCTCGTATTTGCTAGAAATGTCACTACTGCTTTCCTCCTATAGGTCATAGCGTGATGATATATATAGCCTATAGCCTTCTTCGATAAATGGACTATCCAACACTGAAAGAATCATTCAAATCGGACCAGTAGTTCCAGAGATTAGCGCGTTCAAACAAACAAACTCTGCAGCTTTATATTATAGTATAGATTTTAATTATCGAATGTTTTGCCCCATTTGCCCAACTTTTGAACTCAATAAATAAAATAGGTATTTAAAATATTCTATGGATAAGGTCGGAAGTATATAAGATGTAAAACGGCTCGAATGCATGTTTGTTTTACTAGTACATGGTTCGTTGTGCATAATTTAATTTAATCAACAAAGTTTTAGTATAGGCAATATTTGGGTAATAATTAAAAAAAATACTGTACGCGACGATCCTATCGCTAGGACGTTGAGTGTGAAAGAGAAGAAAGTGTTATCAATGTAAAAAAAAATAACTATTACAGAAAACACGTGCGTCTCAATCCGGGTTCACTTTGTGTATATCCGGCTCGGAATAGGCGATTCAACTGCATGGAGCGACCGATGTAATTGTGTGTCTCATCGACGAGTACTATCCAGACCGTACTGTTATTACTAATTACCATCAGGTGAAATGGTCACTTTGTCGTGCTATACTTTTTATTGCAATGAATGGCGAAACGAGCATGCTGTCCCTCTGATGGTAAGCGATACGACTGCTCACGAACAGGGGCAAAACCAAACAACACCTTGAATTGCAAAGCAATGATTGGCATTCCACTGCACTCGCTATGCTAAGACATGTGACAATAAGAGATGTTAGGTCTCAATATGCCCAGTAGTTAGGTACTCTGGCTACAATATCCTTCAAACCGAAACAACTCAGTGCATTAACACTTCTGTTTAACGGGAGAAATAGACATTGCGGTGGCAACTACCCAGGCGGCCTCTCACATATGAGAGACCTACCACCAGTAAAATACCACCAGTATAAATAAACGTTATAAAGTTACAGCAACGTTTCCCGGGTGAAAATATTTTTTGGCGGAGATACCGTTTTTACAAACAAACTCTCCAACTTTATTTATATATTTATTTTATACTTTGTACACATCAATAGTACAGGCGGACTTAATGCCTAAGGGCATTTTCTACCAGCCAACCTTAAGGTAGTGCAGAGAGACGGAAGCAGGTGCTTATTAATTTGTAACGAAATAAATGAGAAGAGAATATATATACATATATAAAACATAAATAATAATATTTATACTTTATATATTAGTATAGACATAGATTGTGGTTAAATCACGAAGGTCACACGTTGTTTGCACAAGCGCTCCAAGGGTGTGAATTGTAGATATTTTTGGGAAGATCTTTGTTGTGAAGTCTTGTTTCATGTGAAGAGCGCACCTGCTTCTCTTCAATTCTCCATTGAGAAAACATTTACCCAACAAGGTGTCTAAAATGTGCTCGAAAAAAAGCCGACAGAAACAGATATTTTTGGGTGTAATTTATTTTTAGACATGGTTTTTTTATATGAGGTCAAGTATAAAAGCCCCTTACAGTAAAAAGCTTGGTCATTCTCTATGAAAAACCAATTGATGTCCTCATTTCTAAATAAATCAAAATAGCTTTTAATATAAGGTAAAGTCTGTAAGTAGAGCAAAGCTCCATACAATTATACAAGTACGCGCTTATTCTCTACGGAAAATATATGGATGCTTTGTTTCTAAACCAATCAAAATAGTAATTTCCAACATGTTTATATCTACTCATATTTGAGTAATCGCAGTAGAAAAAAAAGAAAATGCAATCTTATATTTATATTCATGTATTTGCTCTTTGGGTTCGGTATACAAAATCGTAGATAAGACATACATGAAAAAAAAAGAACAAAGTGTTGAAAATATAAGTAAGCCAGCATTCGCAAGCTTACCATGTCAAATACTGAACTTTATAAGACATCTGTCACACTCCGCTAACTTAATTTCGCCATAAAATCAATGTTATAAAAAACACATAAACAAAACGTGTAAAAACAATAGAACTTGCACGCCTAGTTGAGCAGCAAAACGAAGCTCTATCTTACCTTGAACTATGGTACAGAAACAGCGCTATGGAGTGTGAACCACCAATCAAACAATAAATAAATAATAAAAATTGTGTTCAGCATTGGTATAGAATTTATCATATCTTGAGTCTGAAATAAGTGGCACTAGTAGCTCCCTACCAATTCTAGAATATTTTCGGCAAGATTAATTATTAAATAAAATACATATTAATGTATTGTATGTGGTACTGACCACTTACCATCTGACCACCGGCCCGTACAATTACCAGGCGGACAGTAATTCCCGCGGTTGTCTGTCCACGGCCTTCCATAATTAGTAATCGAGTTACATCGGTTCAATTAGCTTTAAAAATAACCATCCCGCAAATATTATATCGTTGAACGTGTATCTGAAATACGTGCGCCATTGTACTACTAATTATATCATGTTCTCTCATTTAAATCAATCGTGAACAAAATGACAAAATGAATTGGCAGAACCAGTATATATATCATTAATTGCCTGTTAATATGCACGTGACTTGTAAAGTTAATTGTTTACGTCCTAGACTCGAACCCGCAACCCCCGTGTCGATAGGCCGGTCAACTATAAAATTATAAGTCCTCAAATCTCAGAACACGCAGCGGCTATAAAACTTAAGTACCATCTTAAGATGTCCACAATGTCAATTGTCCCAATTCGTCAAGCTTAAGCCGAGATGAGAAAAGGTACCAGGCGAACATGAATTCACAAGGAGTGAGCGGTTAATCAGGTCGCCGGGACCTAGTAAAAAGTGTAGTCTGATCTTTTAAATTATCGACGTAAATATATCATCGTGTCTGAAGAAGAAGTGAAAGAGCTCTTCTTATAGACCATTTATTAGAAGACCCAACTATTCTTGGAAATAGTACGAATATATAACATGTAGATATTACTTTACAAATTATTTAATAACGCTTTAAACATCATAGATCGTATTACAGTATTGTTACTATTCTTGGAAATTGAATTGTTGCGCTTCTATTAATCAAGTTAATTATAAATATACTTCAGTGTAATAAAAGCTTTATTAATTTTATTTATATTTAGAAACTCTGTGCGTCACATTACGGTAAAAATAGTTTCCGAATGTAAAGATCAATATTAATCACCCAATGACGTAGTTATACTCAGTTACGATAAAAATTCAAATTTGGAACATAAATGCGCATCGTTAAGAGCAGCGATTCCATTATCCGCAATGTGGGACATGAAACGCAAGAGCATCGGAGTTCCATTACCAGCCGGCCGTCTTCAAGACAATCCCATAAAGCGCTGCATCGCTTCATAGCAGCACACCGGAGCGTGGAGTGCACTAATAACACGGTGCGACAATTTCCGTGCGCCGGTCGCAGATTACCTGCCAGCTAATTGGACTGGCGGCGCTGATAGCAAAGCGCTGGAAATGCTGTTAGTTACAATTCCATGTGTGGCTAATAAGTTTTCACTGTGAGCTGAAATTGTTGCACGGTGAAGTGGAACTAAACGGCTGTTCAAACTTCATATTAAAGTAATAAATACAGCTGCGAGTGCTTTTTACAGCGGAGAAACTTTGTAAACAACTGGCTCGAGTTATTTTAACTCAGACGGCTGTGTCGCAATGAAACTTCGATGTTAAATGCTGCGAGCGAGGAAAAATTGTAAAACAACTTATTACAATTAGGTATTACGCTATTATTACACGGAGATATTCTTGGCATTATTTAAATAAATAAATACACCCAACAGTCACATACATAGTCCTGACCCCACACAAAGATCGAGTCTTGTGTCGTGGGTATCAAGAACTACGTGAGACTTTTCGGTCTTACAAGCATTTCTCTCGGTGCGGGGATCGAACCCGCGGTCTCTCTTTTCACAGGCGGCATTTAACCAACTGCGCCACGGAGGCTGTCAATTTCATGACATTTTTATTATTTACAAATCATAATAAATGATAATCAATATAAAATGAAAGAATACTAGGGAATAAACGAGAATTGACAATAATAAAAAAATAATTATACTACAGCATTTGGATAAATCCTGTACGTGGTATTGGTTGGAAAATAAAACATAAATATTTTTTAGCAAATAATTTTTCTACAACCTTGACATCTGCAAATGAAATGAAAACGGTGCCGCACAAAAACTCCAACAAAAAGCATTCAGTGCAAAACTGTTCAAAACAGTAAAATGTAAAATTGTACGGTGACTAGTTTTTGCTTCATTTTTTACAGCAGAATCGAAGGTGAAACTAATTTTGCAAATATAGGACTTTTTATGAAAGCAAAGTGAGCGCACTAGATTTGATAGTGCTGTCCATATAGAAGGCTGAGTGATAGTCGATGATTTCAACTCTCGTAACTCGGAAAACTTATGCCGATATTGCTTCTTCGCCCTACATTTACGTTTGAAATCAGGGTTTATTGAGAGATATTTGTGAGACCGAAAAGTCTCCTGTAGCTTCTGATAGACACTGTACAAGGCTCCATCTTTGTGTGGGGTCAGCAATATAGATATATTATGTTACTGCAGGGAGGGTTGGTGTTATGTATTCAGAAATCTCAATTATATAATAATTAACCCTTCTAACACCTATTCCTCTTGTAATAATTTTATTAGTCAATATTCTACAACAATGGTTCTTAAACGGTGGTCCCTGAAAGCATTCCCAGTGGCCCGCGAAGCCATCCTAAGGCAATCCTTATAATAATTTTTGCATGTGTTATTTATATCTCATAAAGCCTCAAACCCTTTATTTATTTAAATTTCGTTGCTTTATTAACAAACAACCAAACCAGTCGAACTGGGTGGTCAAAGGCTAGACTTTTTTGTCAAATGATGATGTCCAAAAGGCGAAGAACCACTGCTCTACAGACTACATCCTATAATAAATGTAAGACAACCCTTCACTCCTCTGTCAAGCATCAGTCATTGAAATGTATCGATAACGCATTAGGCCCACTTGTGTCGCGGAAAATATCATTCAAGTGTCAGGAATGGACCGTTTGACCGATTACATATCAAGTATTTGTATTATGCTTTTGTAAAGCGTGAACGCCGACTATTCTAAACAACTAAAAAAACTTTGATGCAATTGTATTTATTATTTGATTTTTTTGTGTTTAGTTTAAGGACTAACTACTCTAGATTTTACGAAGAAAATCTAAACTAAGGAATGATTTAATTGACATTAAATGTCTCTAAGTGCGACCGTAAGAAAGGTATGTATGGAATAGAATCTTACGACATATTTGTCATGAACCAGTACTTGCCTAATACTCTAAATATTACTAACTCTACTTTTCTACATGCTGTGCGCAGCGATGCGATAGAGCTATAAACTGATTAAATTTGTTTTTTAAATTATCCAATGATTGACGTATACGACCTTTATTCTAAAGACTTTTCCGCTTTGTAGAGTGTAGACTAATTAAATAGCAGTTTTTCATTAATTTTATTTTTACTACAAAACTATTAGTTCTATTTACACACATAAAATGTAATAGTAATATATCAATACTTTAAACTTTTTATTCTTTTTATTCGACCCGTTAACTAGACGAAAAATATTAACAAAATTGAATGTATGTTCTCGACGATCAATCCAAATTAGCACCCTTACAATACTTTCAAAGACCCGCTGTCAACGAATTGAAAATTATTGCAACATTAAAATAATTTCGTAATATCGGCGCACCCCTTCAACGCTTATTCCATGGGGACAACACCCTCTATAACCAGTGGCCTGGGATGTATGCAGTGGCGTGCATTCCGTGAATCAAATATATATTGCCAACGCCAACACTTTACTTTTACTATTGAAATAATGTAGAAAGAATGCCGTTGCAGTCTAACTAAAAGTAGACAGACCAATAGTCTCCGGTGCACAGCTGTTTAAACACAGACTATGAAACGAGAGACCGCAGGTTCAAATACCGCACTGAAACAAAGTTTGTGTGATCCACGGTCTGTTTGTGAGACCTAAAGTGTCTCGTAGTTTCTGATAGACAAAACCCGATCTTAGTGTGAGGTCAGGACTATGTATGTATGTGACTGTTGGGTAGATTTATTTATTCAATATTATTTTATTTATATCACTGTACATATTCCATTTGCGGTAAACACAATCAATATATGCAAATAAACAGGGCGGTGGCGGTATTAAATGTCCCAATATAATATTCCAATCGACCACATTGACAACCCATATGCAGTTGCTATGCGGTCGACCACAGCGCGCGGGAATTTAAAATTCACCTGAACACGGCATTTCAATGAATAAATGTGGAACGCGACGAAAATAAAGCGCCGAATTGTGACGGTCCCAACTGTTTGAAATTCCGCTGTTTGCGCGATCTAAAAAATCAAACTTTATTTGGCTCTTTCAGAATTTATTTTGGAACCGGTTGCTATTTTTAGTACACCGTTTATAAATATTCGCGGGAATTCAACGTTTTGTATCACCCTCGCAATCGTGCTCTCGATTGTAGAAGCCCGTACCCTGCAGTGAGTTGTACGTACTACGCAGACCGACACAGTACAATGTGTACATTCAAAGTTTATTCACCCAAAGGCGATACTTAAACTTGTTGCACCTTTGCCTCAGCCCATCAATACATCATTAAACCCCAGTGAAAGAAACTGCAGAGCAGTGGCGATAAGTCAGTTAAAGCCACGCCCGGAGCTATTTGCACTTCTGTAGCGAGAAAAAAGCAATCGAGGGGACCCGCTCTGCCGCCTCAAAGCCGCACAGATTAGGCCACGCTCTAATTTATTGAAAAGCAATCTCCTGCAAATCGGCAGATAAATGAACGGTTTTCTTTGGTATGCGAATCGAACGGAATTATTGCTTGTAGTCAAAATTTACCTGCGCTTTGAAGGGCTGTGATTTATCTCGTCGATGGCTTAAAAATGACTTATGAAGTACTGACAAGAATGATTACAGAATCGATCTTCTGATGACAATTTATTACGAGTTTTTAAGTGAACTATTAAGTATTAGAAAATGGATTTAGTCGCAAATTCTGGTCACAATGACATATATGGGCAAATACAAACCTTTACCTTGCTAGCCCATCAATGTATCGCGTTTCATTTTAAGCCTATGTATCTTATTATTATTGTTTTCATTATAGGTATGGGCAGACGAGTTAGCAGCCCGCTTGATGATCACCGCCGCTCATGAACATTCTAGTACAACCAGGTCGTTGCCTACCTAGTGCTTGGTATCTATGTGTCCTTTTACAAAAACAAGAACAAATAATCACACATTTAACACATCATTCATAAATTATTCAACTTTAATGACATATATTAGTGCATTCAGTGGTTATAATGAAACCGGCGCGTTACTATTGACACGGCTAATTTGAATACAACTAATGTTCGCAATCGGGGGAGTGGGGACAGAGCGGCGTAATTATATGCAACCGAATTATACTGATTATTATATCCAATGCGAAGACTATTGACAATCAGATGGTTTCAATGATGTTGACTCCATTATTACTACATCAAGTTAGGTGATGTATGAAAGTCATTTTAGTGTTACGTTATTTCTGAATTTTGATTCTGATGGATTTTAATTGGGTGTATAAATTCTTGTTAATATTAAAAATAATTTCTGTCGTCTTTGTATAACGTGACAATCTTAATGGCGCAGTGGGCGAGTAACCGATAAATGGGAGGTGCAGGTTTAATCCTCTTAGTAGACAAATATTTATTTTAAATCTGGGTGTTTAAAGCCGAAAAAGTCCTGCATATTTCAAATATGCAGCGCGTGAGAGCATTTATGAGAAACTGTTTTAATCAGGGGTATACACGTAAATTCTGGATCGGTATACATATGACATTGATTTCTGAGGTGTTATTTAACCTTAACATCATCTCCAAATCAAATAACACATCGACAAATCGAATAAGTATCGCCACACTTGTATACAGAAGAAAATCAATCCATTCATCGGCTCTATCAAATAACCTTTCCAAGTGACACGCGGGGTACAATCACGCAGAGAAGTTAGCACAATGTATCGAACGCGCCAGTCGCGGAATAATTAATACAATTAACTTGTGTGCTCGAGTGTACGCGACGCTTCGCGACTATTACCAGATTAGCCTCAAGCCCTCAATACATCCCGGCACATTACGGTACATCTCTAATGCTGAGGGACAAATGTATTGATACTGGGGTTTGTCGTTGGTTGTTACTACGCATACTTGACTTTTACGATTATGTCATTTAGAAAGTAGTGATTATTAATTATATTTTACTTTTAGGTGTATTGAGTTTTGCAATCAGATACAAAAATTATATCTTCAGTCACTTCCAGAAAAGAAATATATGTACATACATATACATTCAAGAATAAGAAGATCAATTTGACAAAGCACTGAGCTTCATAGAATAAATCAAACATATAATTTTCAAACAATAGCTCGTAGATTTTTCCCATATTTTCCAGGTAATAATGTTATAAGCTGAAAATGCAAAATGCAAGCGCACTAACAGCCCCCGCACGCGAACAGATATTAAAATAAGATGCGCCGAGCGCAGCGCGCCCTAAAGGGGTGTTATAATTAAGCTACTTATATTTTCTTGGAAGCTTTCGTAATTTTTCATTAAACTTCATTTGAGGAATAAATATTATTTTTACCGTCGTGTATTGCACAAGTCGAGCAAACGTAACTAATGGCAGTCATAAATAACATATTAAAGGCACGTTTCCGCATGTGGTGCGCGGACGTGTTGGAGCCGAGGCGCGAGTGCTGGCAGATGTATTGATGGTGATCGTTCGCTGAATGGCCGTGAACGTTGAATAATTGTCGTGCGTGATGGTCGCGTGGTGAGCTATACATCACGCGCGCTGGACGGCGCGGCGACGCGACTCTCGCTCTGTACTAGTCGTGAGATCGCGCCGCGTGTAATGGAACTGTCAGGTCGAACCCCGAGTGCCTACTCACTAAATCATGAGGGACTCGTGAATAAATGACGCCTTAACCCCGCCCAGGAAAATGAATATGCAACTGGACAAGAGTATATAAAAATGTATGAAAATATATTTTTATTGTATCCGCCCATATACATCCCACTGCAGGGCACAGGCCTCTTCTACAACCGAGAGTACGATTGAGATTGGTTAGCACATATAGCCCATATCATTTACTTTTAAAATTCTTTTTAATAAGTAAACTTCTTTTATATAATTATGGTACTTAATATATTTTTACTTAAAATTATTTTCCTATGCCTTAACTTCAAAATATTTTTTACTCATTCAAAAAAGTCGTCCGCTTGCGTAATGCATGTTTCACACCCTCCACGCCAGCCGTGTGAGCACCGTCGTCCAATTACCCTACAAGCCTTAACGATATCGATCAGGTCCGGAGGCGAGTGTTCCGCCGCGATCGCACTCCCAGCGCTAATAGAGCGGATAACATATCGATTTTAATCGATTATAATCGTCGCAATCGCAACGTTTAATAATTCCCGAGGCGCGATAAATTATGCAAGCGTTCCCACACCGTACCCACCAGGCGCCCATCACACGTAAGAGATGAGTTGATAAATATTGCATAGAGGTGGCACGCGCTGCGCTAGCGGTACGGAGGCTCTACTGCGAGCAAAGCCACGTGAAATGTTAATAGGGCGCCGACACGAATCCGAAATAGGCCGGGGCGATAGTATTAAAACATAAGGTCGTCACCCGGCGAGTGGATTGCGCTCTAAAAATGATCCGCGTTTTTTCGGGGACGGGATCGCGCTGTCTGTAACAGTTGATTGTCCTGTCTCTTTTCTGTCTTTATTCCCCATAAGTGGTATGTGATTTGCATGTAAATAACCAATGCTGCTCCGAACTCTGTTTATTGGCGTTTCTACTTTGTAATGTTATTTTGGATGGTGATTGACGATCTTTTTTGGTTTATCATAAAATGTACTCAGAAATGGATTGTTTTTATTCTATATCTACTATTATAATTAATGTGAGTGTTCACGTTTCTCTGCTTCCATGAGATTGTTAAATATATGAAACTGTGAAGTGTGGATTCAATTTCCGCAAGTAATGAAATGTTTGCGTGATCCACGTGTAATTAGTTCGGGTGCGGGTGGAACCGAAATATCTCTCGTAGTTTCTAATATCCACGCTAAACGACAAATCTTATTCTCCAGCCAGGATTATGTGTTTGATATGTTTGAATAGTTCGAAGAATATTAAATTGTATTATATATAGTCATAAAATGCTATTTGTTTCTCAAATAAAATAATATGAAATAAAACAAAATAATGATTATTTATATTTATCTTGTACTATATTTTAACTAATAATAAACTACACAAGTAAATTATTATACAAATTGCGGTAAAACCGAGGCGTGGGCGGTACATTTGAGTGGCCGCGTAACCCGAATACAGCGACGTAAAGGGCACACGCGCGACAGAGCTCCACGCACTCGTAAATACACCCACAGCGTTCATACTCTACACGACAATATACAGCGTGGTATTGACACGGGCTATTTAATTTAATCCACATGTTTCTCAACACCTCAGGTGACGTTGTACAAAATACAAAATCGTAGTTTTAGTTTTCACTATTTTTGGCCATCCCGTATCGAGACGAGTGTTTAAACCGCTTAGCAGAACTTCGGTTAGGTTCGGAAAGTCGTTGATCAAAAGCCTTGAAAACTGAAATCCCGATGAATTACAAAACTACCAGGCATTTTTTTAAATCTAGGCATTATGTTACCAGGGGAAATTAGGAAAATGTGGTTTAAATAAATACCGTATGTCAATACCACTCTGCATATGCAGTAGACGTGAAATTTTACATGGATAACTGCCAAGCCTGGCCGGCCTGGCCAGGTAGGTAGGGACTATAGAATATGGATACATTTTCTCGACATTTTATACAGTATTTTATTTTAGGTACGACCTTTTATGCTTGGTTCTGCTCTGTTCTGCAAAGCTATCGACAGACGTGCCACTAGTGCTAAATTATATTCGTCGAGTTTATATCCGTCCTGACATTTGTGTCCAGAGTTTCTGACAGACATTTAACATTATTCAAATAAAATTACACTAATCGAATCGCCAGACCTGACAATCGATTCGCAACTTATCCAATATCACTAGAATTTTGAATACAAACTACTAAATACATACTGAAAAACCTTTTACGCCTTTAACAATATTTGCCTTGATATTGGTATCTCCAATTTCTGAAGTCGGATTAAATGGAAAAGACTGAACTTTTATTCAAGTGTATATTGGTATAATAAAATGAGCACTTACCGCCCAAACCCAAAGAAAATTGCAAAGTACTATTAGAATAAAGAAAAGTTTTTAAGTGCCATCTTTAACGTTACTTTATGAAGTATAAAGTTTATTGCAAATAATAATTAAGACGCGATTGAACCACACGTTTCCAAGCTTAATGGTATTCTTTTGTAAATCAGCATTTCTTGATCGAAATTTGAACAAATCGTGAAACTTTGACAAATTCCCCGAAACTTTCTTAAGGTTTTACAATTGTCTGCATTAAATGGAGAGGCATATTATCTTAATGGTAAATTTTAAACTGATTGCTGGTCCGCAAAAATGATTCAATCAAGATCAAAAATCAGATTGAAAGATATTATTTTGTTCTCGCCATAAAATCATACAATCATTGCAAAATACAAATATCTTAAATATGCTCTCTTCTGTAATATATTACACCCAACAGTCACATAAATAGACCCGAGACACACTAAAATGACACTTGAGGCTTTTGTCGTGGATATCAGAAACCCCGAGAGAATTTTGGTGTCACAAAAACCCAGGCCCGAAACAAATACCTGTGGATCATACGAATCCTGGTCTCGGTGCTGAGATCGATCCCGCGCCCTCACGTTTTACAGCCGGCCTCTAACCAACTGCGCTACGGATGCTGGCGATATGAATTTGATATCAAACTTTAATCTGTCATCATTTCCAACAAGGATGTCGCTCAAATTCCATTATTTTTATTCAAGTTTTCTAACCTCTTTAGTTTAAGGTTAGTTTTGTCTTTAATTTACTGCGAAAGAACGCATAAAATGTAGGCGTGCAGATTACCGCATCGTAACTATCGGACGCATCGCATAGTATTCTTTGAATTGGAATGCAAAGATTCGTGCGACCCGTACGATGCGGATCATTGGACGCACTTGTATGAATTCCTATACAAAGAATACTACGATCCTTTTAATGTATCCGATTCGTATGATACGAATATTAGGACGCTTAAACAGCATTCATTGAGTCATATTTTACACGCAGTCCTATACGTCAATAAGTGAAGGAATTTATACTCGAGGTAAGACGCAGCGGCATATATATTTGTATGTAGGTCCGTCGAGATTGCGCACTCTATTGTTTCCTTGTTACGATCGCGCGGGACGATTACATCATTAATTACGTATTGTTTTACAACTCCAGTACACTATAGTATGTATATTGAATGAGATTTGCGAATACTAGCCATAACTAAAGTGTGGTATACGTTAATCCGTAGCTTGTGTCCACAATAAAAACACTTACTGGTGTTAGGTCTCTCATATATGAGAAGCCGCCTGCATGGGTACCTACCCAACAGGACTCGGACATGTGGGAGACCTACCACCAGTAAAACGCATTTAACAACCACATTAGCTTTTGAATATCCACATAAGTACATTTCAATAATGTCATGAATGTTTTCACAATACAATCGGATATCGACACACTTCAATACTTGTTGCGATGGTTAGCTAAATATTGTATGGTGGTTGTTCCACACATCCACTTCAATGTTTGAATAAGTTATAAACGAATAAATCAATGTCATACGTCGGAATGGATTTCCACCACTCGTATTCAATATTGTTTTCTCTCGCAAATAAACTTCGTTGAAATAGATCTCGTCATCAATTTCCACATCGGATATGAAACAAAACTACTTGACAACAGAAAAAAATAAAAACATTTTTTTCAGGCACACTACACACCGAAGCCGCCGGTTCGGCGACACAGCCCCACAGCATAACCCAGCGGCCTATGAAAGAAACATGTCAGCAGCAAGTCCCATAACATCACAGCAGCAAGTCTCATGACATCCCAAGACATGGTGGCGACACCAACGCACAGCTTAGTTGCCTCGCGACACGCAACAAAATGAACCGACTTATAATGAGTGACGTTACCAAGTACCCCGCCGGCAAAAGTTGCATACATAGGTCAGCGAGTCGGCGAGTTTGTTGTGCAGAGCGCTTCAAGTTTATAACCACGATATTTGTAGTTTTACAGTGATATCACTACCTAACACAAAACATAAAACTGTGAGAAAAATAATGTTCCATTCATTGCACAACAAAAACTTTAACTGAAACTTCCGTACAATGAAACCCAAGACGAAACGATATATCCTCGCAGTCGATTGAAACCGTACAAATAAAAAGTTAATTCAAATCCGCATTCATACCGATGTTCCAGAGGTTTGTGCAAAACATTTCATATTGCTAGTCGGAGCCGTGCCAACTCTAAGTTACGAGTAAATTCTATTTTTTCGCACAAACGTTACAGCGTTTAAACTTGTTTGCTTAACCGCACTTTGTGTTACATTGCACTAGTAAATGTTTGGGAAACCATACTCTAAATATTTTGTATTCTTGTATTTTACTCACAGAATTTTACTTGACACTGTACTATGCTGAATAAGATAAACTTGTGTTTCGATTAATAATTAATATATATTTTATTGATTAAACATATATACCGCTATTTGAACATTCAAATTACATTTGTCGAATATAGTCTCTAGAGTTTTAGAGTCTAGATTCTACCACAAACTATTCGTTCTCCAGCAATATCACTCACGGAACGAAACGCAACAGCTAAGTCATTAATTACGTCTGTTTCCGTGAGACAGCAGCTCCACCAAACTGTGATAATGCTTGTTTGTGACATTGAAGAACGAATTCTTACGACTCAGGACATCAACCAATTCTATTAGTTTAGGAGTTTTAAACCTCTGGCAATTACCTGTCTGTTATATTAATTACCTGTCGTAGTTTTAAACCTCTGGCAGATGCTGGATGCAACAAGCCGATGACAGGGTAAAATGGCGCAATTTGGTGAGGGCCTATGTCCATAAGTATACAACAAAAAGCTGATGATGATGATGATAAGTTTTGAAACCAAAGTAAAAGGTCTAAACCCCAACTAATAACAGACCACCGCGATGAACGACTCAATGCTTAGGACATTGAAATACACCAGGATACGCGTACACATACGTATTAAGGCACAAGATATGATCAATTTAAATTACAATTTCTATCTGAAACATCCTATAAATAAAAGTTCTCATTCAATTTCCTCCCAACACAAAGCAACCACTCAAAAGCAATCGTTTGAAATGTAACAGTAACAATACCGCGCGGCGCGGTTAAAGCACAATAACGCGCGACAAACAAATGTCGCGATTGTTGTAATAAGCCGTTAAGTTAAATAGCGAAAGCCTCACGCCTGTCGCCTGTCGTTGTGTGTCATGTGTCGTCTGTTGTGTTGTGCCGCGACACGATGCACGTACAAATACGTAATTCCAGTCGTACAGGAACGTGAGCTGAGCTTACAGTGATGAGCTAAGCGGCTTTTAATTAGTTTTCATTGTTGACACATGAAAGAATAAAATTATGACAGATAATCTTCGATCAAATATACACTAGATACACAGTTCCCTGTAAAAGTTCTGTTAAAAAGTGGCACCGATGCATGACATTAAAAAAAGTAAACAAAAAGATCACATATTCCAAATATATTAACACAAATTCCACCTTATTCCTGGAGCTTAAAGTAGCTTTTCAAATAATATTGTCTAAAGTTTTACGACGTTTTAGATGCAACGGTCGGTGCGTGACTGAAGGCGAAAGAGTGCTTAAGCACTCTTTTTTGGTGCCATTTTCTAAGCGCTCATGTTGTATCTAGTGTATATTTGATCGAAGCAGATAATTTATGGCAGAGAAGTCAATTTTCTATATTCGATTAGAGGAGTAATTTCTATTTAAAAGAAAGCAATCTTCTAAAGTTAGTGAGTTCATTGAGATGTTTTTGGAAGACTATGGATGAGCCAAAATACCCAGGAGTTGCCTTGATTCCCTTAAATAAAAAAGGAAGGTTTCTTTTTCCCGCAGTAGGACGTCTAGCTAGTCTAAAAAATTTTGCCTGATATAAGCTGGCAAAAATAATGGATACTATACCCAGTATAGAAACACATACCTAACACCAAATACCCCCTCCCTCCGCACATGAAACGGGAAAATCTAATCCTAAAGAAATAAAACAGTAATTCTTAACGTGCAGATTTTCGCGTGCTCACAGCGCCGCGAACGCCGAGAGAGCGAGAGGAGAGCCCTCGTACAGAGAACTGGCGGAGACTTGCGACACTAATCTACGTCGGTATTTTACTTCATATCATTTCGCAAATACTACTTTTTACATATTTTTCTTTAAGAGTGGTTAGGCGCACTTTCTGTATTTTTCTTTAAGTGTGTTCGCGCTTTACTTATGCCTTTACGTTTTCTAAGTAAAAGGTTGTAATTCCGGATGGATTAATTTTTGCATTAGAAATATTTTGACATGCATTTCATTTTTACAGTCAACTCTTTTTAATTTGCATTCCTCTTTTTTTAATGGACTTCAAAAAAATGAGATTATGTATTCGATGTATATGTATGTTATTTTGTCAGAATTGTACAGTTTTTTGATATGTTAGTCTATACCAGCGTCTGAACAAGAATTTCAAATAAAAACATTTATATGTTTGTATGTCTGTATGTTTATCCAAGCATAATATCTTAAGAACTCGAATTTCGATTTTTTTTTCCTTCGATTAGATATAGTCCTCCAACTTAGAAGCTGTATAAGTTTCCTCAAAATCGGTTCCGTAGTTTTTGAGATAGAGATTTGATTGACACGATTTTAAACTGACGCGATGGAGCAGGAGGCAGATATGTGACGCAACGGTTCACAATAAATAATCAATATTAAAAACGATGCTGAAATTTGATATAGATAGCTAGACTTTTTTACAGAATAATAGGAAACGACCTCATCTGATGTTATGCTTCACGCGTGCCAACCAACTAAAGGAACACTACATAGAACTTGAGCAGTGGTTACACACTGCGGTTTGGCAGCAGAAATAGACAAAACTGAGAGTCATCTGAAAAGGACCCTAGCATACGATGGAGCTACCATCTTCTTTATTTATTCTAACATTTGTAAGAAATTCGACTCAACAAAAGGATACAGAAAAAGTTGGGTCACAAAAAATCCAAAGTCTGAGACAAACCCTATTTCTTATTTTAGCTCTAGTCATATTGGAATAAATTATATCCTCGCTAGCTCTCATACCTCGGCGGTTGTTTACAAACCGTGTGGCTAAACAAACAGAGCAGTCCCCCTCACCCCCTCTGTCATGTCGCTCCCCTCATATTATATGACTGTTTGTTACCGCCAAATGTATTAATATTACACACGCGACTTTTGCTGTCGGCTCGTGTTGTGGGCAGATCGACTGCCACTTTGCACTTTAATTCTTGTTTGCTTTATAGAAATGAATTTTAGAGGGAATTGTTTTAATTTACATACTTTTAACTATAATAAACTGCTCTTGCGTGTAGTAATATATGGTAGTATAAGATTAAATAATGTTGATGTATTCTTTGAAAATCAATATAAGAGTTTACACGTATTGAACATTTAACTTCAATATTGAATTCAACAGCGAAAGCAGGTACTAAAACTATTTTTAATTAACAACGAACAAAAACCATTTATGTAAGTATATTCTTCTTCTATTATTTAGAACAATGCATACAAACGTTAGTGCCGATTAATACACAAATGTGCAGATACACAGTAGCAATAGAGAACGGTAAGAACACACGTGTAGTCGACGTCTCGGACGACTCATTAACAAAACGACGAGACGCGACGCCACAACTTGCATCGCCACAGCTTAGAGCCAATCAGTACAACAGTTTATATAGTTGAATGAGAAAAAACTAAGTCACATACACTACTTCAAACCTAACTACCAGAAGCAATTGTTTATGACAGAAAAAAAATGGACTCTGGCTGAACCTAGAGTTGTTCCTTATAAAGTCGGTTTTAGTCCGTTAAATTCAGCAACAGAATCCCAACTATTAAAATATCACCATATTTTATGTCTCTTAAAATATACCTTGTATTATACCACAAAAATATCCAGTCTTCCGAAACAGCAAAGTGACTCGTACAACGATTAAGCATGTTTCACAACAACATTTTCATTAAGAAGTGGGCCGACGCGAGCAGTAAATTAGCCGCATAGTGCGCGAGCGTGCGGTTCGACAATATTCCGCGTAACCCTCTGGATGTTGACCGCTAAGACATATATCTGCCGCCTCACAGCGTTTATTAAATCGCCTCGGTCTCCCAGACCGCAAACTAAGACGCCTTGGACTTGTTGATAACTTGTAATTATTAAGGCCTCAATGATCAACCATTTGAGATAAGTATGTGGTTCAAGTCGACAAAAGATTAAAATAAAAACTAATTATTATGATCATTGCATTGTAATCCATATATTTATGGCAGGAAATGAGTTACTTCCTCTGTTTTAGATTACGATAATGGAAGTACATTAAGCCCCGTATCCGTATTATATTTTTTCTTATTTTCCTTGTAACATGAAACCCATTAGACAGAGAAAGAGAATCGAATATGGAGAAGGTAATGTCAAAAGTTATTCGATAAAACATTTATTTCAATTAAAGCCATACCCTTCATAATCTACCAACCTAATCAGCTTACCCAACTCTCCAAATTCCCCAAACTTAAACTAACTTGTCCCACGGCACAGGTGTGCACTGGGGAGCTCCGTAGCCCGTAGCTCGTAGCACACGTAGCGCTCGTAGCTCGTGCCGCTCAAGTGTGAGCTACAAACATAACGCGCGAGAACAAAAGCGCAGTTGCCGACGTGGAAGCGTCTCGGCCGCACACATACAGACGGGCGGAGATCCAGGCCAGACCGCCTGGCTCTTTAACATATGGGAATCATAACGATGAAGGCACTTTGATCTTTTGTTGGCATTTATAGACATCTAAAATATGTAAAAATTTTATAATAAGCAAGCTCTTTAGATAGGTACCAAGTATTTTCCAAATTAATGAATGAACGCTGCTAATATTATCGATAAATCTTTGTCGTTGTTCGTTGTCAATTTAATTTTAGTCGGTATACTCTAGCATTATCAAGGTGTTTAACATTCAGACTTTACATCCCATGAATAAATTAATCAAATGAAAGTCCAAAAATTAACGGTATTTAAAATAACAATCTGCTATGTAATGTTATCTGTGGCAGGAACCGCATATAACTGCATCGACTAACACAATAAAAGAACATAAATAACTATCCGCTTCCGCCGCAAACATTCACAGCGCACATAACACAAACCGCGTACTATTTTTGTCTACGACGTAGCGATGTAGCGGCCTACGCTCGCTACGCCGCTACGACCAATCGAATGGGCACTTCCAACAAAATACCCTTCCTACATATTTCAACCCAGTAATTCCCGAAGTGATCCTCTAAAGTTGCTGAAGGAGTATTTTTCCGTGAAGACAGTGTTCATTTGCTTAGAGCCGTCCACTTGAGCTAGCTCGAGAATATCAGGCTAAATATATCCCAAGTGCGCCACATCTCCCGCCGCGAATCACTGCCGTATTATTACGTAGTTTATGTAACCAACTGTGTGCACGTGTGGATAATTTATATAAACAACCGTTTATACTCGTATGGTTCGCCTTAATAGTAACATTATTACGCTATTTCCAGCACAACTATTGACACCACTTTTCGATTTCTTTTACGTCGTACAAATATCTTATCATTAATGATTCTTGTCATAATACATAAGACAGCAATATTTCTCGCCGCAGTGCAACATTATGCTGAGTGGTCATCAAGTGTTACAGCGATGCGACGCATATACACCCTCCCATTTTTTTTTAATTTCTATTGTTTTGTATGTTACCTTATGTTGTGTGAGTTGTGCGATGTATTTTTTCTTTTCTTTCTTTCTTTGGATATTTGACTATAATTCTTAATTAATTGTACATTTTTAATTAATAATACTATGTTTAGAGAACAAGATAGTTTTTAGGATTGTTTAGGTACACGTTCTACATGTGATAATATTCCCACAACAATCATTTTAAATTCCAGATACCTGAGAAACAATTTGTGTCGTTTCAGCGGTAAAACACAATGTTCTTTTAGTAACTGATATTGGACTGTAGACACCACAGATCACTAGTTCCAAACTGGTTTGAACTTTAAAGGAACAAAATATATTTTGCTTGTCGTGTTTGACGCTACCCGGAAAACACAGAATACTTAAAACAGAAAACCCGATACCATCACAATATAATTCAATATTCGCGCCTCAGGTTACATCTTCTTTACTAATTTTATCAACATTTAAGCGCGTACAAATGAGGAGAAAATTTGGTTGACTGAATAGTATTGACCCTAGTTTCTTGCGCGGTTTGTTCTTCACATCTACAACACGTTCCGAAGCGGTAGTAGCAGTAATAAACGATTCAAAACATCTTGTAAAAGACTACTTGAATAAAGAATATTTTGATATTTTTAAAACAATAAATACCGTCATTGATCATCATCATCGTCATTCATCATCACCACCAAACGTCATTGATTTAAGGGTTCAGCTAGAATCAATGATGGTTCCGTAAGTACCGCTGGGCCCGACATTGCAATTATCAGTAGAAATAGAGGTGTAGGCCACGCAATGCCCACGCTACCGCCCTCGCCACAGATCCCGCCCAACATTTATCAAACAATGCAGTGCTAATCGTTGACCGAGGAACCTGAATGATATGGTGAGTTGTATTTTGTTACCAAGTCATATAGTCTTATAATCTTTCCCAATATAATAATCTTCTGTATTGTTATTTTGTCCTTTGCCATAGCAACAGAGGGTGATGGTGTGAGCATTATTATAAATTTAATGTAGACAAAACCGCAGCACTCAATTTGCCTCCGTTTATTTTATATAAGTTACATCTATTTGTTGTTTCATCGCCTGCAAACACTAACCATATTATATTTGTA
Source organism: Hyles lineata (assembly GCA_030180105.1). Taxonomy (NCBI): domain Eukaryota; kingdom Metazoa; phylum Arthropoda; class Insecta; order Lepidoptera; family Sphingidae; genus Hyles; species Hyles lineata. The sequence continues at coordinate 13,797,710 of JARJEE010000014.1, forward strand.
GCATTAGTATAATATTCATTGCCAACACACTGCGACATTTAAACCCGACAAACCCAATTAAACGCAGAAAAGAAACAAAACCCGCAGTCCGCTAACATCGGCCACAAGGCGTTGTGTTACAGCTAACAACATTACACGAGATGGAGTGTGTGCCCGGGATGTAATACACTGCGCAGTGTACACTACACAAGCACACCACACGCGGTATAAAGTATACAATGTACGGCGAAGAGGCAAAGATCTACGCTTCTGGTTTAACAAAACTGTTTGCGTAATGAAACTAATATAACGCATAAGCCGACACGTGGTTTTATTCAAGCTGTAACTCATAATATGATTATAGCATCCGTGCTTAAATATCAAACATTTAAGAGTAAATTTGAAACAAATTGCAACTGGGATGAAAATACGTATTAATTGGTTGTTGTATTATCAATGTTAATAAATTAAATTTAACACAATTTATTACTTAGGTGCCAACGTTCAGTATTGATGCGGGTGTCATTAAACACTGACAACTTGCATAAGACCAGGAACGTGGACGAAGGCCTAAGCCTCTAGCAATCGCAAAGAAAACGCATGCTTTGTATAAATGGCTGATATAGAAATATGCATATAGATGCCAACAAGCGAGAGGTGGACCTCCCCCACTGAGGTGAGTCTCAAGATTTTGGCAACTACATGAGCGCTCATTAAAATCCTGATTGCGGAAACTCTGCTTAACCGTCACTTTAGCACTCGACGACCGCATGCAATCCCGCGGGGTCATTAAATTGTGTTTTAAATTAAATAAATTCCACCACAGATTAAATAAATATGAGTAGTGTTAAAATATTGTATTCATATTTTAAAATGTCGTTTTTAATTATTCCTTGCCAGCGCTGATTTCTCACAACACTTAAAACTTTAGTTAAATTCGCAGTTTATTTAATATCAATAAACATACAGAATATTTTCAACAAATCAATAAAATAACCAGAATCCCTCATTTTTTCAAACTACATTTTAACAACACTTTCAACATTCACCAAAACTCCGAACTTCCCAACTTTACAACCAGCTTTAAGGGCCCTAAGAGCTTGTAAAATGCTATTAAACGTGCACTGATACCGGTGATAACAGGCTCTGTAAACGCGCCATAAATAAAATCACATCAAAACCGAGCGCCGACAGTACGGAACCCGCGGCTGTTACACTTTACGAGCGAAATGTCGTGAATATTACGTATGCACAACAATTACCTTGTACACAACATTTACACCCATGTGTGTTGTATTAGCAAGACAAATTGACTACGTTTCATATTAAGGGTTGGCCGACTTTATAAACCATAGAAATTCTTACAAATCACTATGGTATGCAGGTTTCATATCGATGTTTTCCTTCACCGTTATAGTGCGTGGTGATTGTCTATCAATATACTAAGGACTCTCAAATGCGATTTGTAAGAATTTCTATGGTGTGTAAAGTCCGCCAACACGCACTAAACTAGCGTGGTGGGCTATATAGCCTTACAACTCTCAATCGTACTCTCAATTGTAGAGGAGGTTCGTGCCCTGCAATGAGACGTATATGGGCTAATACAATACAGTACATATTAAGGTATAAGTTCAGTGCAGTATAGACACTTTATAAATGAGGTGTCTACATTATATTTAAAGAGTGTCTGCCATCAAGACATATTATTTTGCTTTCACCGGGCAAATTCTGAACCTGGAAAGCGACTCATTTTGATGTCACTATAAAATATTTTCCTCCATACGCTCCACACGCTGGTGGGATATGAATATACCACCAGGTTTTGAAAAACTATGAAAAAATAAAAACCAGTGCCTTATAAATAATCATATTTATATTATTTATTACACAAAGTAAATGAATAACTTCTACCAACGTGCATAAATCCTTTTTAAAAACATTATAAAAGAAACTATTACCGTTACAAGCGGACCGTGGCGGCCCTCGCAAGATCCACTCGCTTGTAAGATAAATGCCGGGCTCTGTGACGTCACACCCTCCCTCTCTCTTCCCCTCACCGCTACCCTTGCATCCAGCGCACGCTCAGCATTATAAATTGGCGGATTCAGGAGTCCGCTTTTCTACATCATTAAATGCAATAGGGTTGACATTATTGTCTCTATTGGTGAACACTTGGATGCAACCGAATTATTTATTGTTGTGGACTAGGCCATTTTGGAATACCTATTATTCGACTAATCTAATAGGTAGTTTTTACTTTTCAAGACAAAACACTATCATATGGTTTTTATTATAATATTTGTCGGTACTACCACTTCATAAACTTGAACCTAAACAAAATCTACCAACAAATACAAAACAAAGATGCGCCTAACGTGAGTTATTATTTTCATACAACGTTTAATACGAACATACGTTTTCAAATGAACAAACATTGCAACTGACACATAACATCCGAGCATAACGTTTGCTCATGTTTGTATTATAGAATGCAATAAAACATCCGTTTTCAAACACTAAACACAGGATGCCATTAGTACTGGATACTAAGACAAGACTCGTTGCATTAAAAGCAATCGTCATTAAAGCTAAAGCTGACATCACAGAGCTCCATGAAGACGCACACGGCATCGGAGCAAAGGTTGAGAAAAATCGCTCCATAAACACGAACAAGTGACGTCATTACACAAACAGCCCCTGAACGCACCAGCACTGAAATATACTACTACTAAAACAGCACTTACAAGTATCGAAGTGAATGGAACAATTGTAACGATCCCAACAAGAAACTGTTCTATTACGCCTCAACAATTACAACTACCTTCGAATCCATTAATTTCCTACACAAGTCGGTTGAAGTCATTTTAATTAACAGCAGCGGATTCCCTTTCAGTGAAAACATGAAATATATTTTTTCCTTTCGCTTCAATAGATGCTTTCATAATGAGTTGGCGTCGACCCTTTCTCGACAACGATTAAGAAAAAAGCAGATGGAAGTTATGCAAACAAAGTTGAAATACGTTTTTTTTACGCAATTAGTTGAGCAAAATATCATCAATTTGTGTTCTAACTTTTGGTAAGGAAATCTTTAATTTGCAGCCGTTGTAATTAGTGTTGGTCCTAGTTACTTTTCTTTTTGATTATATAACCGACCTAATAAAAGATGGACAATATGGCGAGGAGTACAATCGCTACTATAATCTAATTGATCGCTGGAGCGAGGACAGCTAATCAACGATCAACCGGAATGAGTTTTTACAAATGAGTTCAAATATATCGACATTTGTATATGTGTACCGTCAAATGTCATTACTTGATACTGCGATGTATGAGAATTGTTTATAGTGGGTACATTGGAAAGTGGAAACAAATTGTAATGATCTGGGCCATTCCACCAGTCTGCAATATATCTACGTGTGAGTGATACTGGTACATACTCCAGAAATAATTCAGATACTTTTACGTTGGTTACATTATCTTCAAAGATTGCAACTTTTTCCTTGTATGTTGAACGTTCATTAAATGTTTTCTTACAAATAAAGATAATATTTTCCAAAGCTCATCTTCTTTACTCAATCTCGCACCCAATAAAGTCATTAGGTCCCCATTAGCAGAAATAACAGTTTCCGATACCAACGATGATCGTTTGCGAATTATTAAAAACATAAAAACAACATAAAGCGGTGCGGGCGAGCCTTTTTACTTGAGGTAATGGGCTTTATAGCTGTTACACCGTCCAAACGAGACATACAATAAAGCGGAACTGCCTTGAAACGGATATCAATAGCATTTAATAATCTGCTTCCTTCTTCAATTTTGTCTTGTTGGAAAAACCTCTAAATAAACGGTATTGTAATTTTTAAATACGCTTTTGTGAAATTGTGAGATTATGACTTGGTTTTGTTGGACCACAGATTCAATTATGATACTACGAGATTAGCTCATTTTACAATCTGTTTTAATTTCAATAAACTACGGCATTGAATAAAAATGGACGTTTAAAATCATTTCAGTTGTTATTAATTATGTTATTTAATATATCCCAAACAAAGTTTACTTGTTTTGTAATACAAACTTTTCTCTGTGATCTTTCAAACAATAATCCCATTAAATTACCAACACTAGTAGCCAAAAAAACGGGGGCCCACGTATCAACAAATCATGCTTTGCTGTTGCTTCTTTTAACAGGTCACTATAGAAATCTATGGGGAGGCTTATATCACTTAATTTCCTGTATTTGAATGCGTTAATTAATCAATCAGACCTTCCCCATCGTTGCCAACGGATTTTCTCATTTATTATACTCCACCAGCAAGCTTATTATATTGCGAGCAATGTATTATCACATTTCTTTATCAACATTTTATCACACCAATACAACAAATAAAATATTTAAACTTAAAATCCTCTAAGCGCTTTAACCCATTGAAACACATAAAACTACAGAGCGCCCGTCCACTCATGTGGGCGCGGCGTGTTCGTGACGTGTAGTGGGCGCTTGGCCGAGTGGGCGCTGTCAGAATGGGCGCTTTCCGAGTGGGCGCCGAGCGACGGGCGACGCGTTAATTGAAGCTCGCACTCGATTACATCGCCCGTATGCCAATAGTGGCATTCATTGCGGCTCGCGTCCAATATCGGGATTCTACGGAATTACTTGCGTTCCGTTTAAAAACATCACTTTTGAACCGATTGTTTTTTTATAGCGACGCTTGTGGTTAGATCGCGTTATTTTTTTGAATAAATATCGAACTTCTGAAAAACAAGTGTTAAAATATTTATACACCCGAAGCTGCCCTATCTTTCGTTCTTTCTCGTTTATCCATCATGGTTGTCGGGCAGACCGCAAAAATAGATATAAGAAGAAATACCGCCACTTGTTCATATTTTTGTTATATAATGCTGTTTCATCTAATCTGGTGTACAATAATGTATTAAATAAATAAATAAAAAAAAGTTCATGAAGATAGTTTTATACAGACAAATTCCTTAGTCCCATATCGCAACAACTAATCACAAAATGCAATAAACAGCTACATTATAATTTTAATTCCATGATTTTATATTTTTACCAATTCCAAAATCGTCTTCGCAAACCACACCGTTCAAAATTAGCAAACCCATCAATCGTTCATAACCCAAAACAAACAAAAGCCGGTCGACAATTCATAATTGCACAATAATCCTAAAGGGTTAAATGCAAACGGAAAAATAAAGGATGGCGTGATGAAAGGACACCGGCGACGCAAATTGGCACGGAGCAGTCATTAAAGTGTGACGTCGGGGCCTTTTGTACCCGCGCCGGGCGACACCGGGCGCGGCCGCGAGCGGGATCATTCCGGTCCAACAGCTAATATTCGCCTCGCAAACAACGCACCTCTGGAAACTCTGCAGGACGAAGCCTTTGTTGTGCGACACTTTACACAGGTGCCTCAACAAAAAGTTGGTAAAGCTTATACTTGGTCTTCTTGTTTTTATGTAACAAGAGGCAAACGATAAGTCAGGCCGCTGATGTAAGGTATGAGGTGCCATCAGTGCAATTCAGACGTTCTGATAGCCGGAAAAGAAAAGTTATGCCATGGATATTGAATCAAAGATGCGTTTAAAAACAATTTTTACATTTACCAACACTGAATGTTTTGGCCATTAATACTCATATGTGAGGGAATGAACCACCGCGCGGAAAAACATGTTATGTTAATCATTTAAAATTAGAGTAGCTATCCATTGTGGATTTTAAACAATAATTACAAAACCGCATTTTTATAAACATACGTTAACGGTTAACCGGATCTTTACCGCAAAAAGTTTTAAAACTGCCCCATGAACAATTTGTAAAACCCACCGCTAGCTAAAAGCGTGTATTTATTATAAAAAGGCAGCGGGGCCTTTTGTACCCCGCTTGTGACACGCGGCACGGGATGACCCGGCCGGTAAGTAATATTGACGTGGATACGACACACAATGACGGGTTGACGGCATTATTTTTACACCTGACAATGTTACTATACAATGAGGTGAACGGTTAAAATGCAAGGCAAAATATATTTGTATTTTTTTTTAAACAGAAGAGTCTACCTTCGATCAAATATACACTAGATACAACATGAGCGCTTAGAAAATGGCACCAAAAAAGAGTGCTTTAAGCACTCTTTCGCCTTCAGTCACGCACCGACCGTTGCTTCCAAAACGTCGCAGAACTTTAGACAATATTATGTGAAAAGCTACTTTAAGCTCCAGGAATAAGGTGGAATTTGTGTTAATATATTTGGAACATGTGATCTTTTTGTTTATATTTTTTAATGTCATGCATCGGTGCCACTTTTTAACAGAACTTTTACAGGGAACTGTGTATCTAGTGTATATTTGATCGAAGGAGTCTACATTTAATATGATGATTTGCCACTAGATACATTTGTTAGTAGTCGTGTTTTTTATAAAGTCTTACGATACCCCTGAGTATTTATTATTACCTAATTTTCATAACTTAACGTAGAAATTAGATACAACGCATTTTTTAATACAAAGCGTTCACAGGTATTTAAAGTAAGGTATCTGCTTCCGTAAATACACGTGATACAAAAGAACTTCATTTTATTAATGAACTAAACATGCCCAAAAATAGAAACAAATGAAATTTATTAAGTAATTACATCCCCATTAACATACTCTAACCCATTTCTAACACAGTAACGTGGCACATCAATATTCCCCCCTCGATAACAATACAAAATAAACACCAGGATCCCATAAATCTGACGGGATAACACTAGGAGCCGCAAGTCTTATTTATTGACGAGAAAGCATTAGCGGTGCCCGAACACACCCGACCATCACAAACAACGTAGAACGTATGCTATAAAATATTCACCAATCGCCACATGGATTACGATATTACTAACGCTTTTAGGACGCCGTAACGACATTTACCATGATTCATAATATGTTTCGTGAATAATATAGTTTTCTTTGTTATTGAACACGAGGACTTTGGAATGTTTAACATACATAAACTCATGCCTTTTATTCCAGGAGGGGTAGGAAGGTGCTACCAGGACACCCACGTTTCGCCTTGTGTGTTTTGTTCTACGATGTGATAGGGGGCGCGGGGCGAGCCATATCAGGTATAAACTTCCGACTCCGGGCTGATCTTGAATCTTCTTCTTCTTGTCGTGCCACTCCAACTAAATGTTAGCTGTCAACTCAGCATACTGTCCCTTGTCTCTTGCGAGGCGAAATAGTTCTGCGGCGCTCGCAATCCCTGTCCACTCTCGGATATTTTGCAGCTGTTATTGCATAGAAAAATTCAAAATCACTTCGCCGAACCCAGGATTCGAACCCGAGTCCTTAGGGTTGTAATCGTACCGTAGTACGACTGCGCCACCGTGGCAGTCATATGTAAATATGTATATACAAAATATAGTACTGAACTAAAACTAACCACTCTACGTAGGGTACTCAAGACAAAACCCTCTCTATGAACCTAAAAACCTATAAATTGTAATTTAAGCTCGTATTCACATCACCTGCTATACTCGTATATAGATACGTCATCAGATCATCTGCTATATTAAAAGTTAACGATCATAACAATTTCTAGTGGTATCTGCATATCAAAGAAGCGTCAGTAAATAAATCCACTTAGCTGAAGTGAATATGAAGTGAATCGCAAATTATAATGATAAAATGCAAATCCAATCGATTCATAGACGCAATTAAGTTATCAGCCACACGCAATAAGAAGACAAAGCTAAATAGCTTCTAATTACATCATCGGAATTGGGGATATGAATTCTCTAGACTTGAGTAAATCTTAGTAAAGAGTAGTAGGTGCCATCAGCCATTTGTTTTTTTAATACAACAGGTCCAGCAAACGAGCAGACTAGTCACCTGATGGTCTGTGCCTGATGGTAAGTGAACACTGCCCCCCATGAATTTCCTCAACGCTTGGACCACAGCCCATCAGATCGGGAGGGGAGCGGGAAGGTAAAGGTAGAGAAGGGAAAAGGGGTATTCGTAGTCTCAATTTGAAAGTTTAATGTGAATGATTTGTCTTCTTAAATATTTTCCGTTTGGTCACCTGCCTCACATCGACTACTAGTTACTAACACAAGCCTTTTTACCCACCACTCTGGCCATTGCGGATTAGTAAATTCCACACGCATTCAGACACATTAAATACTAAGTTCTACTGTTACCAATCACACCGTACAGTTGCGCACAAACCTCCATTACGTATACACATTAAATTGATCAAATACTGCGCATTTCGAACATCAAATCGGTACAACCCGTAACAAAATTACCCAACCGTCATTCTATTACGAAGTGCCGTTTCAGTAAATGAGAACAAAGCCAACAGATTCACCCTAAAAAAAGTAATAAATAACTTAAGGACGTGACAAACTTTTTATATTTGGTGCGAACGTGACAACCGATGGTTGGCGGTATTTTCCGCCCCGGCAGTGCTTGTTGGGGCGGCGTTTTTCGCCCGAAGCGCAAGTTTTCAACACGGCTGGTTAAACTGTTTCCAGAGCGCTGGCGACGTTCGGAAATGGCTGTTCTGTCGGGTTACATCGCTCTAAAACCGGTTACGAGCTCCGCGCCGCGAGTGACGGATCACAGAAAAAAATCCAGTTTTATGTGCAATCTATACAAAATGATGGAAAAAATAGGGCAATAATGTACCTAATAATAAACTTTCTTTAAACATATCCAATAGCCTTAAGCTTCGACGATAATTTTAATCGATGTATATATGTTTTTATACGTTTTGTTCACATAAACCAAATATAGACGAGGCGTAAGTAGCGATGTAATTTAATTTCACTTTCGCCCGAATACTGGAACGCAACTTAAATATAAATTGCGCTTAACTACGTTAATCCCGCTTAAATGTACTGGCTAAGTGGCCAGTGCGCTGTTAAGAGCAACTTATTATTTGAATGGCGTTCCAGTATTCGGGCGTTAGACTTCCTAATTTGAATCAATCTATACTAATATTAGAACTAGTTCTATGTATGGTGCAAAAAAGGATAAATAAATAAATCATTATTAAGAGGAAAGATTGATTAGATCTCTGAAAAAGTAATTAAAATTACAAATCAACCATCGCCCCCCTTTTTTTCTGGAATCCTTAACGCCCCCCTCTAAGTCTCCAATGCCCACAAGGGGGCGATATCGTCCACTTTGGGAAACTATGCTCTAAACTAACACATACACAGACACTAAACTATGCAATATCATACAATATATATATACAACTTACATATACCATGTTAAAAATAACTAATTTCCATTTTGACAAATTACATACGAAGGTAGAATACTACTAGCAAATGCTACGGAGGCAAGTGTATGTATAGTTCATACAGACACAGATACAACAAAGCGCTTTATATTCGCAGCCCTAACAGTTTTCCAAGCGAGTGCCCTAACGGGATAGGGCGTATCAATATTAGATAAATCCAACTCGGCACAACAGTGGAGGTTTTTGTTAACTCTAGTCTCGTTTTCAGTCACAAAAAACACGTTCTAGATGTAGGAGTTATTGAATAAAATATCTCGCGGTATTGAAATATTTCTTGCAAGAACTATTCGGATTTTCCTTTTGTTCTGAATTCAAATTAACGAACGGCTCAAAGATCGTTTTTATACAAAGCTTTAAGAATTTGTAGAGCCACGCAATGTCAGTCATGACTTAGCTTGAATAGGCAGGCTAGTCCGGGGTGGTATCTCTATCACACAGGATATCAACGTGAACCGACAGCTTAACTGTCGCGTTTCGTTAGGTGAGATTGCCGGATGCCCAGTACCCCTTCTTTTTCCTTCCCGCTCCCCTCCCGATTTAATGGTCCGGCGACATATCAATGTGTTTGCCGGACATATTGTATTAACAAAATCCAATATAATCACGGCTAATATAATTTTGACCATAATGTCTATTCGCGCTACACCTCTGGATTTGGAAACACACTCAAATATTCAGTTCGTACCGTTTTCAATTATTAGAATATAAGATGAACTTATTGAAGTACGATAGTACATAAAAATGTCATAAAACTGGCCACTCTAGCTGCTGTCCTAGAAATACAACAATATGATTCCGTGCCCCCAGACCATTGCCTGATTTAGCGTAATAAATTCACAGGCTTTTGTTTTGAGTTACTTAACAATGGAATTATTTTTAAAACTTTTAACAATTGAAAAGCAGATATAATATTCAATACCAAAAATAGTAATACTACAGACAATCTTAGATCAGTAGGAAGAGAACTTGCGTGCACCTAATGATTAGATTACCAAAGACATATGAAGTCAACCAATCCGAACCAATCTAGCGTCCAAAGCATAATGCGTAGAACTTAGAAATATGTTTCACTTAGATTTCCATACTTTTTAGGCAGAAATATGAACATGTCAACAATAATTCCACTGCGCGCGTACCAGAAAATCTCATTGTTGGACATACTTGTATATTTATATAAATGGAGCCACCGCGGCCACCATGCATTCCCAACTGTATATCGGCGAAGATATAAAAAATAATTGTTATTTACGTAATTACCGATAAAGCTACAACTGTAGGATGCTTTCAACAGGTCGCTGTGGAACGTGAGGGGGCATGCCCAGCAGTGGACTCTTTGAAGACAATTATATTGAAAGCTATTATATTGGTTGCCATTTAAAGATCAAGATTATGTCTTATCGCAAGTGTATTTGCCAAATACATGTATACGTGATTGCTGCGATAGATTTTAAAAACCCTATAAATAAAAATGATATCAGCTCCACAAAATATCACATACCCAACCAAAACCACAACATATGTTTGTAATAATAAAAGCATTCATCAGACAATTCAATTGCATAGCAGTCGTGAGAAACATCGCTAAGTTAAATCCTAAAATTTCGTATGATGCGGTTTAAAGCCATATTGAATACAAAATATTTAAATGCAATGCGCATCTTTCGCACCCGTATTTACACATTTATATTTTAAAGTTCATCGCACTCTGCACCAAATGAAGGTTACATCATTCACATTTTAAATCACAACATTGTGATTTTTTTGTTTTTATGGTACTTTAGCAGTGAAACTATTAACATCAATGTAAATCCCTTTACTACTTAGATTAAAAAAGGGCAAAACAAAGCGAAATGTCATTAGCTCATTCCACAATAATTACGACTAGGGCTTCAGCGATCGGCGGGCGGTCGGCGATACTATTTAATTAAAAAGCATGGAAGGTGCAGACGGACGGTCGTCGCGCGGTCCACGACGCAGTATCGATCTCTGTGACGCACATACTTGCACCGCTGCCGCACTTATGCTGTCCTAGTACATTTGCGTACGTGTATGCATCGGTATATTCGTCACACATGTATGTATGTGTGTGATTCGGTTGGACCGACATGTACAGCTGAGTGCATTATTATGTACCTTTAACAAAGTTAGGCGGATCGCATTTCTAATGGAATGTTATAGTTTCATAACGGAAGAAAGGATACAGTATTATTATTATATTATTGAGAAATCTGACGCAGTGTTATCGCATTGATATCAGCAGTATGGTTTATGCATCAGTCTTAACAAGATTTAATATAATCGCTTGGATACCAAGACCAAGCGGTAGAGTGGAAATGTAAGATAACACAAAACACACTCCAAAAAACTCTAAACATATCTTATTCAACAACAGAATCGATTCGCGAGCCATCAACTCAAGGACGTGTAAATAAAAAAAGTTAAACCTGATCAATACGGCCGTAAAGTTCGCCGGGCCCGTCCGAAACCGCTATAAGGTCAGGCTAGTGCTAAATAAACCAATTACCCCCTCCCGGCCGCGCGCCGCGGACCCCCACCCCCTCCCCTTGCTCCCTGGTGTACAGGACAGTGACCACATCAATCAATCGGCCACTGTACAAACGGCGATATTGCCTGTCGCAGGTGAGATCGAGGAGCCGACCACGATGCGACCGTCCGAATCGAATTTGAATACACCTCGAAGGATAAAAAGGGACCAGTGGGGATGTTGAAGTAATTGGAATTCCAAGTGTATGGGAATTTTTCAGAGTTGTGAGAAGTTTAATTGGAAATTGTTGCGGGCTATCACAGCATTTTGCTTTCTAATTATAGATAAGTTGAAAATTGTATATTTCCTACACACACGGTTAGAAATGTATATTTGCCGTATTAAACATGGATTAAATTGTATATTTAATCTTGAAGCTAATTGTATTAGATAAACAAAACTGTCCGAATGCTGATATCTAACGATCTATGATCGGGGGAAGGCCAAGTAATCGAATCAAAATAATGAATATTTAAACATATCGCGTATGATTTCGAGTAATCTTTCCTTAATTAATAACTACCTCATTATTATTCGATAAAATCAAACAAACATTTGTAGGAGAAAAACGGATTACAATTGGAATGGCAATGTTGAAGCGAATATTATTGCTCGCTCTGAAAATACGATACGCTCAGTCTGGCTTCGACACAAACGATTTTAAACTCTATTACGAGATAATACGATTGAGAATAGACTGTAGTGGTGTTGGTCAGGTAAGCACGATGTCGGAAATGACGTAATACAGCCAAAACACACCCCGCGGCTCCATCAATCACGCGTTTAATGCGATACTTGGTCGCCAGACGTACTGGCCGCAGCCACACACGTAAACAACTTCGGTAACGTATAGCAATTTGTGTTCTTACTATATTGATCAGGAATTTGTTTGATTTATTGATATTTTCTGGCTAATTAAGGATTTATAAGGTAGTTAACCGGTTTTAGAATCTTTAGTTCATGTGATTAAACTTTCAAAGACAATAAAAACATTTAATTTATAAACACTTAATTTTGTTTTCATTTTAAAAACATTTACGCCACTTAAAAATGAAAACATATTTATAATCTTCCAATAGCCTAATAAAAAGCTTTAAAATGGTCTGGGTATTTGTGAGACCTAAATGTCTCTCGTAACTTCTGACACCCACGACCTAGTGTGGGGTCCCCGATCTTAGTGTGGGGTCAGGACTATGTATGTGACTGTCGAGTTATTTATTTATTATTTACTTATATATAAACCCCTAACAAAAAATCCGACCCTCAATTGTTATATTTAAAAACCCATTACTACCTCTATACAGGTATAAAACACAAAAACCAACAATACTGGAATTTCGGCTTACATAAATCTCATTGAGCAAGATAGAGCGCGAATATTGAATTTCGGTGCACGGTGCATAAAGCCGCACGGGGCAGCGGGAAATTCACGAGCATGCCAAATACGAATAGTAAAATACGGCGGCATAATGATGTAGCAATAACACGCGGTATGCCATCGATTTCCGATAAACTCATAGCTTTATTAGAGGCAGGTGTTTGTAAAGCCATGTTACCCATGCCACGCGACACTGAATAAAACGACGTGTTGTTTTGAAACTGACCATATAAACGTACATGAAAAGCGGACTTTATCGTCTTTCCCGTCTTTATCCAGATAAAATACCTATTGACTTTATCCAAACAAACAATTATCCAATCGACTTCTATCTTCTATGTATTTAAATCCCTATTGTATTTTAGATTCTTATCAGGATCTTTCTTGTATGCAAAAAGGACACCTCATTAACACAAAAATCTTTTCATTCACTACAACTTCGTAATTTTCAAAGTCTACTTTTTCGTCCTCATAAAAAGAAGAAAACCATTGTCCTGTCGGCGTTGTCGAAATTCGCCACATCACCAGAATACCTATTAGCTCAGTCGACAGTCGACATCCCCAAAGCGCCTAATTACAACGTCCATAATTAACCGTCTGTACAATGTCTATGTGAATAGGTGCATTTAATGAATATAATTAATTCCCACGTCGGCCGGTGTTCGGCGTCTGTCGCTAATGAGCTGTGACGTCATATAGAACCCGCTACCTGCCGACCGCCAGCGGACTCCCCTACCACAGAGCATTGGGAGACAAACGAATTCACTAATGAAACCACCTAAATTATAACTTCAATATTCACAAAGGAATTCGCAGACAGCTTCATACACGTCACTGTGGAAATTCTTTAGAGAAGCCTATATTCGCCAATGGACTTGACTTTATTCACAATTTTATTTTGAATATAAAATGATTAATAAGAAGAACGCATTAATAAATACATCTAACTTTCACACAAGACCACACAGACAAGTCTTTTGCTGAAAACTTACAACCACAGACCCGAAAAAAAACTCATGGATCAAACCAGCAGTCTCTCGTTTCACTTCGTCTTAACCAATTGCGCCACGGGAGGTTATAACAATAATTCTTGCACCCATGAGTGCAATAAGATCGAGAAACCCATTAACTCTCGCTTATTAGTTCAACTGCCGAGATGGCAAACTCGTAATGGACATTGCAGTGGCTATTTGAATGCCAATCACGTCCGACATCTTGTACTACGATACAACTTTAATTAACATCTGCATTACTTACTATGGACAATAAGGAGTTTTACATACACGGATAAGTGATGGCAAACGCAATGCCACCCAAAGGATAGCCAATAGGAACTGACAATTATAACATACTAGCTGTTCGGCCCGACTTCGCCCGGTTGCAGATACTTTAGAAACAAAGCAACTATTTCGCGTGATAATTGATTAACATATTTAAACTCAATGTTACTACCCCACTTTAAACTGCCCATCCCATTTCTTTGAGTTTGAAAGAGTATCGAATATATTTGAATTCTTTGCACATCTCACGAGAACACTACGTTTATAAAAAGATAGCTTTTATGTTAATCCGGGGAGTCAGCTAGCACCATGCCAAATTTCATCAATATTGGTCCAGCGGTTTGAGCGTAAAGAGGTAACAAACACACAAACTTTCGCATTTCTAATTTTCAAATACAATAATACTGTCCTACTAATTTGCTTTATTACACTATGGGGGAAGTAACCAGAAATATAAGAACACGTTGGGAGAAACTGCTCCACAGATTAATATTCCACCAAAAAATTCCCAGAACGGTCGTGAACATTTATGGACTAATTAATAGACAATTTTAAAACCTTCTTTAATTATCAAATGGTTTTTCCTTTTCGATTTATGAATTCAGTTTGAGCAAAGAAGTCAAAAAATTACAAAAAACATATTTTTAAATTGTCTATGAATATGGCCGTTACTCTATCTGCGATAATAAAGCACGATAAATTTCTCAAATTCCCTTCACAGTATTCTATCTGACATCGACATGCTGTGCATCGCAGGCTTTGTTACTCGATATTGTTAATTAACAAGCACTTTTGGTCCGCGCCACGTTACAAGCACTAGACTACAGACTACACACTACACAAGACTACACACTACACTACATACTTCACTGCACTACAACACGTTGCAGCTTAATTACCCGCGAGAGTAGAGCGGTCGAACAGTTACGATGATGGACACCGCGTCGTGGAAATTGCACGTGAAAGCACATATGGATTTAACACCAATTTATATTGCACCCGTTGGAAGTTATGACATAAAATCTATATATGATGTTGCAAATATCATTAAAAATAATTGGAGTTTGGTTACCTACAACATTCTAGGATAACCATAAAGACGTGACAGAAGCATTTTTCACTGAACATAGTTGATCAAATTGAGTTCAAATATCTGAGGGAATGACTTTGTTGTCATTGGCAATATTTTTGAAATCCTAAAATATATATTATTCAAAAGTTGCCTATAATAGATTGCTGAATGCAATAAGGAAACTCATTGTACAATAATTACTAATTAGCTTTTGCATTTAATATATTACTTTTTATAGTTTAGTTACCAAAAAATATTTATTTATGTATGTATATTTATCCATAGAAGTATGTATATGTATATATGTGTGTGTGTGTGTGTATTTATATTAGGTATATGTATATAATTATGTTTCATATATTGTGTATATATATTATTTTTAAATAATTCGTTTATGTATTATTATTTTATTGGTGCGTGTATCCTTTATTTTCTAGACTGCCCTCTCTTTTTCCTTTTCTTCTATCCTTCCAAGGTTTGTCTGTAAGAAATCGATTTGAGCGATAAGACCGCCATCTGTACTTTATGTTAATTTGTAATATATTTAAGTGTTTATCCTTTTTGTGTGCAGTTAAGAATAAATAAAGAGTTAATAAGTAAATAAAAAACAAAATTATTAACCAAAAGAAATTTAATGTAGGAAATCCACAAGCGCTAAAAGCAAAAACCAAAATCTTTCAACAGCATGCATAATGGAATACGTGGTGCGACAAAGGAACCCAGGTTTAAAGTAACCACAGAGGCAGCTTACAATAATACGTTATTTATCGCTACAATATATCTGCGAAAGACGCCATTAGGACAGCAATAGCATTTGTTTTCAGTGACAAACATTAAAAATTGTTCACTAACGCGCTTTCCTAAGTTTTGTTCATTGTATTATGCAAAACGAGGGGAAATAACAGCTTTAAAGTCACGTTTCGTTCAGTCAATAAGCTGACATAGCCAAACAATCCCATTACCGGTTCCCGTCATCCCTTTCCTTCCCCCTACGTTTTTAAAAACACATCGAATTTTTCCGGTATTCTAAGTAGATAATTTTCGACTGCAGAATGTTTATAGACTCAGTATTCCAATAAACTACTAAAGTAATGGTTTTCCGATGTAAATTTCTAAATGAGTCTGTAAGCACAA
Source organism: Hyles lineata (assembly GCA_030180105.1). Classification (NCBI taxonomy): domain Eukaryota; kingdom Metazoa; phylum Arthropoda; class Insecta; order Lepidoptera; family Sphingidae; genus Hyles; species Hyles lineata. The sequence goes on from JARJEE010000014.1 coordinate 13,814,405, forward strand.
ATAATACTACTGATGCAAAATTTTTATTAAATCCATACTTTTTTTTAAATAAATGTTATTCAGATTCTTAAGACAGTACATACTCCTCTATCTTTATTCATTCTATAGTATTTTTATTTTGTTCTATTACATCACCTGCAAACAAATGACAGATTATTATATGCTTGACAATGGCGGCCAGCAATAAGAAGGTAAACAATGAACATTATATTTAATTTACTGACATTTACGTGAATTATACGTTACTACACATCACGCCAAATGCCCCACTACGTAATATGTACATACATTCTCAAAGAGATAACAAAGTATTCTTCAACCTTAGCAATAAGAAGGAAACATACAGACGTTCCATTTGGTATCACCTACGAATGGTGTTCAGAAACCTTTGTAGCTTTATTCCGTGTATTGAGGACGCATTCCTACTCGTAAACCCCTATTAGCCTGTTTCTTGCGCGCTCGGCGGGAACGTCACGTGTAACAGGTGCAAGTGAGGAATGGCGAGGAACCGCGCTGCACCGTATGCGGGCTTAACACGTCGCGCCGCGGAGCTGTGAATTGTGATGTATGAACACTGTTGCAAACAGTGAGTAATTCTTATGAATATTCAACATGCAATGTTTTTATACATAAACTATTACGATGTGTAAATGATGAAATTTCAAATTAGCTTTGTATGGTGTGAGTTCTGGTGGACTCAATGATAATATTTAAACAATGCGCCGGCTTACACTTGATAATTTGAAATTTGTTTGTCATGCTTAAACTGTATTTTACAAAGAAAACAGCATTAATTTTTATTTGAGCTACTTGCCATACTTCTTGACAATTTTATCGCAGAGGTTTATTTTTCTTGAATACAGAAGAGAGTGAACTTCAATTTATGAGTTACGTTAAAACTATTTTAAAATATATTTAAAAAAATCGATACAATTTTAATACAAATAAATTGACCAGAAAAGGAACAAAAGTACCGAATCCGCAACACCCTTGAAAATTCTATCAAAACTCCATCCTACCCTCAGTTTAACGCGGCAGAATTCACAGATTATTGAACAAGATGGTACGTCCGGATCGCGCAATGCATTTTAATTAGGTATTTAAACACCGACTCCTTTGTGTCTGCAGGGCCCGCCGCCCGGTCTAACAACGTCTCCTTGCTGATAGCCGGCCCTTATCTCACTCCGCTCTAATGGCTTCACTCCGCTGCTGGTTTAAAACTTCACCTAGTTCAGTACTGAAAATGTTTAGGTACAGATACCGAATGAAACTAAATGAAAGAGCACTGGTGCTTAGTTATGTGGTACGTATTTATCTCACGTCCATAAAATCAAATTATTTAAAATACGTGGAAGCTAAATTCTGACGTATGCATTATGAAACACAGAGCAAAACTGCTTAAACAATCAATATAACATACTTAATAATACTAGTCTGTATCAGCCCATATACGTCCCACTGCAGGGCACGGGCCTACTCTACAATCGACAGTACGATTGAGAGTGGTTAGGCCATATAGTCCACCACGCTGGCCTAGTGCGGGTTGGCGGACTTACATACCATAGAAATTCTTATATGGTATGCAGGTTTCCTCACGATGTTTTCCTTCACCGTTTTAGTGCGTGGTGATTGATGATCAATACACACATGACTCCGAAAAGTCAGAGGTGTGCCCTGGGATTTGAACCCGCGACCACCGAGAACATGTTGGCAGCCGCGTCTGGTCCGTTTACCAACAGGCCACCACGCACATTCCAATAATACTAGTAATCTTACTAAACTGCTTATGTTTCATCTTTACACTGTTTTAATAACTAATAAAAACTAATAACTAAAATAACCCTCCATAATTATGCGTCAAGTTTGTCGCGGTTCCGGGTGCGATTCCGAGTCAGATTTATTTATAGTCAGTCTGGCATAAGTGTGTCGATCGGAAATAACAACCTCTCGCCAGATACTCTACTTAGATTGCATCACATTTGCTATCGTATGCATTGCACTCTATCATAAAAAAAGAACAATTTCTGCCGACTCATCCCAGCAATGAAAGTAAATCTGTTGATGGTTGATCGCTCGAACGCGGAGTGGAGCGTGTCGGACGTCATCGGTTCAAGGCGACGATCGTCTCTCAAAACAATGCCTTATGTAATCGCTACGTCTATTAGCCCGAGGCTACTGTCATTCTTTCCGGTAATGTGCAGTTTGACTAATTATGCTTTACAAGGTTATGCTAGCGTATTACTTATTTTAAATGAAGTTTAAAATATAAAAATGAGGAATTCGATGTATGAGGAGAGAAAGCAATAAACATCTATGAGGTTATCCTCAATGTAATGTGACATGTAATTTAATTATTAATACCAACAGTTGAAGAAAGTGATATATTTGACACATTACATTTCGCGTTCTAGTCTTTACCTAGTACGATAGAAAGCATTTAAAAACCTACTTTTGCATACATAAGAATACATATACGAATCAAAAATAATACTAACAAGAACAATATTTTGTCAAGAAACTGATTATAAACAAAGTATGTAGACACTTAAGACTGCCAAGTAATTTCGGGGAGATTTCAATCCACATTACCATAAAACGATCGGAATCAGAAGGGCTAAATCAGTTTTATCACAAGTATAATTGAACAGTAGTTTGCGAGCACATAAACGATGCTGTAGTGGCGTCCCTGACCCAAGCCGGCCTTGGCGCTGGAGATTAAGTGCCATAGGAGATAAAGCGCCTCATCGCACTCTGATAACTTATTAGACATGCAACCTTAAAAAAACTGCCTACTACATCGAACAATTCAAATATTGTGTTATGAACGTGTCTAGTAAAAAAAAACTTATAATGAATTGGGCAAAGAACTTAGAGACCTATCGACGGCTTAGAATAAGGAAAATAACGAATTAAATGGACCGGATGCTGCTGCTAATATGTTTAGGTTAGTCCCGGGTTCAACTCCCATAACAACTCATAAAATCATAGTCAATTACCACGCATTGTAGTGGAGAAAAAAAACAGCGTGAAAACCCTGCATGAGAAAGAATTTATATGGTATGTTAAAGTCCGCCAAACTGCACTAGCTCAGCGTGGTGGACTATAGGGCCAAAGCCCTAAGCCCTTTCAATCATCCTATCGATTGCAAAAAGGCCTATGCCCTGCAGTAAGGTGTATATGGACAGATGCAGATATTTTAATTCAGATCTCTTTCTTATCTCTATCCCGTACCGGGACAGCAATCTAAGGACAGAATGTCAAGTCTTATATATTTTTAATGCCGTGTAAAGATCCAGAGCTATTGTTAAGATTTACAAATCCAAATAAATTAAAAGCTGGTCTATAGAACTATGTAAATACGTAAATCATTTTTTAAATAAAAATCAGATGAATATCTCTGATATTGTAATAATTTAAAAAACTCAATAAAATAAACCAAAGATGGTGCACGTCGAAGCGAATGCAAGTCACGACAGCACATAGAAAGTATTCTTTCCGCACGATGAAATACCGCTCGTATTTATCTAGTGAAACGTTGGAAGAAATATTCCTAGCGACTTTATCAATGACGTGTATTCATATAAGGTTTTCGCATGTAATATTTGTATACTAAGCTCATAAAAAATCAGCAGTCACAAGATAAGCCCTTCTTTAAAAACATATATTATTCCATTAGAAACGGCACATCCCAACACCTTTATATAAGAATCACGAAAATACTATAAACATTTTAACTCCAAACACAGTTATAACAAAACACACAAGTGTGAATAACCCTTAGAATTAATCAACAACACATGCACACGTGCCACAACACCTAACGATAACAAAGGCGCAGTTCAGAGGGAGCGCAATTCAATAAATTGAAAGACTCGTGCGGCCCCGATGAATGCGCGCACGCAAATACCATTCAATACTACTAGCGCCACCTATTGTACTCTTCAAAACGTCACACTCCACTTCACAGACCACAAAAGGGATAATATCGCCGAGGTCCGGTTAAACGTAATTAATTCGTTTAATAATGTATTGTTTACCGCTCCTTAATTAGCAGAATATAATGTAATTAAATGAGTTAAATTTGATTGAATTATGCAAATATTTTTGTAACTTAACAAACGATGTTGCAGTTCTATAGTAAAAAAATTGGTAAATGCGGTCAAGGGCTGATAATTTATAGTATTTACAGAGATATAGGGTATCAGTTTTCATTTCTCTAGTATAATTTAACAGAAAGGAAAAACATACAGGGAGTAAACAATTAAAGTCAAGGTGTGAATAACTAAAATGTGCCTGCATAATAATGAATTAAGTAAATTATACACATATTTTCATAGACCGTTACGTTCGAACAAACATTTTGTTAGATGTAGATACAGGGAGCTAAAAGAGCAACGCAACTCAGTAATTCAAACCTTGACAAAATAATGGTCAGATCCAATGCGTATTAGCTCTAAACATTATGATGTTTTGAGATTAATGACAATGAGCCACAGCTTATATTTTGTTCATTTGTATTACCTAGGTGTTGTTACGGTGGCCAGTTCTAGGGCCCGATGTCCAACTTAATTTTCACCTTTTTTCTTGTGTATTCTGGACCAAAACAACATTTTTGGGTGCGCTTTTTTGGCTGAAGTGGAGACCTGGTACATAATATGTATTGACAAAGTATCCCTATGGATTCGAGACACCTGCCAATATTCCTGGAGTTTATCCGCCAGGTAACTATAAATATGAAACAAAATATTCTTTATTCAAATTCAATGTAAATAAAAACGCTTCCGGGCAGCTTTAATTGTACTCATTTACTGACTACTCTCGTATGCCCTAGAGAACAGCGAGAGGATTAAAATAGAATGTAACGTACATATTATATCATACAGATCACATAAATAAATTAAACCAGTACATTGAATCCTAGCTCCCTTCGCGAGATGTAGTGATATATGAGCAGTGAATTTATCCAGCGTTCCCAACAAATATCGTATTCCATTCATGTGGCGAAATATCTTAGCATTCGACGCAGGCATCGTCTCGTTTCGCACACGAAACGTCGGCGACTCACCCGGTGACGTCTAGAGTTTAGCCTTCACCTAAGCTCTGGCCCTATTACTTAATCTCTAGTTGTATTTGATTCTAGAGTCTGTTTTTTTGACATTGAAACTAGATGGGTTGTAGTAACGATCGAAGGAGATTAAAGAGAAAATTGCTGTGGGTAATTTTAGAACTTCGTTAAGATATGCGTTTAACATATCGAGTTTCAGATGCACGTATAATAACCGGAAAGTTAAATACCAAAACATAATACCGACAATATTTACAATTTCAGTGTTTACGTAAATTTTGCCCGTATCCGCTAACGTGTGTGGCTTATGCACAACAAATTCCTTTCGTGTTACTTCAGATATCTGGCTTGGAACATATGATATCGAATACAATCGTAGGCACTAATTAAGTATTACGACATGAGAAACTATTATTACCCTTATTTTCTCACGATATTGCCTTTTTATAATGCTAGCCCCAGCTCGCGACTTCGCGTGCAAATGCCGATATCTTGACAACATAATATGAGCCAGTAGAGTTGAAATATCTAGATGGGTTTAAGGTCATCTCGACCACAACTTACTCAAGCTTTTTTTTGTATTTATTTCGTTATTTTTTTAAGCGAAGTCAAAATGGGTTAGAGCATTAACGCCCCAATACTGGAACGCAACTTAAATTTAAGTTGCGCTTAACTACGCTAATCCCGTTTAAATGTACTGGCTAAGTGAGCCGTGCGCTGTTAAGAGCAACTTATTATTTGAATGACGTTCCAGTATTCGGGCGTAAAACAAGCGAAAGAAATTGCCCAGAATCAATAAAGATAAACCAGTTAATAATAATATTTATGTATTGTATTATTTCTGTTAAATAAAACTCCTTCTAGATTTTATTTTATTTATTTAGCAGCTCCTAAATAATTGCTTCCCAGATTAGTTTATTTGACACACGATTCCGTTACTGTCCGATATAAATAATTTAAATACAATACAAGTGAGTCATGTTTTCTCAGAAGCTACTTCTCACTGGTGTTATATTAATATCCTCTCTCACTACACTTCCAATACAGTTTAAAAAAAATTCTTGTACATTAGTGTATTCCACTATTGAAATTTTTATTTAGTTATTTCCCCCGCAGTGAGATTGGCTCAATGAGTGGAATTTTCCAATTTCCTGCTTTCCCCGGAGTTCCTCGGGCGGGCGCCAGTTCTGCCAAACATAATTTAGTTACAATATTCTTTAGCTATATACTGGAAATAGAAACACTTACAGAAGCAAATATCACAGACGAGTTGTTCAAAAAAGATTTTGTGACATGTAGCTTAACGGCTTCAATCATAGACGATTATAAAATCTATTTTAGGTATTGAATGTTTGGTGTTCTTCGCTCTGATTTTAACCAACTTGTAAATTTTGTAATAATCACTACATTGTAAACTGGTTTTAAAAAGAGCAACACTAGAGTTTCTTGCCCCTTCTTCTCTGATGAAAACCGCTTTCCGAACCGGGTGGTAGATAAATGTAGAACATTTTAATGGATTCAATAAAAAAATTTCATTTCATTTCATTTCAAACTGATTTGAAAAATCGTTCGAAAGGGCCAAACATTTGATAGCTAAAATAGGTTTGAAAACTATCTATGAATAAAGACTGTATATCTTTGTACATACATCCTTACTAATATTATAAAGGTGAAATATTATAAAGGTGAAAGTTTGTAAGTATGGATGTATGGATGTTTGTTACTCTTTCATGAAAAAACGGCTCATCAGATTTTAATGAAATTTGGTATAGTGATAGCTGACACCCTGGATTAACACATAGGCTACTTTTTATCCCGAAAAATGTAGTGTTCCCGTGGGATGAGTCAGGAAACCAAATATACATATTTTCTACTCTTTCAAATTCAAATTGTTGGCACGGGATGTCCTCTCCTACGGAAGGGAAATATAGTCGACGGCACGCGGGAAATATAGTTAGTAGACACGCGAAATAATATGTTCTTGATGTGGATTGGACTCAAAAACTATCTGCACCCGGGCGAAGCCGGGCCCGACAGCTAGTTTTAATATAAAAATATTGAATAAATGTTATTTTGTAACAATGTATACGCCTGCAGTTTAGTACGCGAGGGTTTCCTTATAATCCCTACAACTTTGTGTCGGATCTGAATTAAGCGAATGTGAACTCGGGACATAAATTTTCTATGTAACGAACCCAATGTTTAAATTGAAACATAATATAGTAAGTACATATCTCGATGTCAATATTTGTAATATTTTTTGTTGAAGTATTTTATAAGATATCAATTTTATATATCATTATAAGACTCAAGTACATAAAAATATAATTGTATTTTTATCTTTACTACTTACTACAATTAATTTTAATGTTTACTGATAATAAATTTATAATCATATACATAAAAAACTAAAACATAATATACAAAAATTACATTGTGTTTACAATTGTCGAGATAAATAACATATCTCATTACATCACTTTTAGTTCCATCTCGTTATGACTAATAGTTGTTTTTTTATAATGATTGCTCTGACATGAGAAAAAGCTAAAAATGATGTAGTGTGTAACGCACCACTGAACACGATATGCGCCTCAATAAATCTCACTCGTATGGTTCCCAATTAAACATTTACGAATGACTGTTAGCATATTCATATATTTTTATACTATAGGCTGTGATTAGCAGCTAAGTTGCAAGAACGTGGTCCTAAGATAAATAAAGCATTTGATAAGTTGTATTTGTGTATGTATCTTCTTATAAAAACAGAGAAAATTGGCATAAGGGCGGAGGTGAATGTTAAAAACGAGCTTGAAATATTTGTGAGACTTTCGAAAATATCCACATCATTCAAATACAGAAGGCTCACTAGTATATATTATATTTTAACCCATCTCTAGAATTACCACAAAAACCTGTCGCAAGCAGCCTGTATCTTACGATTTTCTACAAATGTATATTTATTTATTTATTTATAAAAAAATGTACAATGCAAACATTACAGCTTAATATGCCAACACGTTTACATTCAATGAGCTTAGTACTATTCTTAACACTAATAATTTTAAAACATATAAATTGAAATATGAACCAGTAACAAACTATAAAACAAACATAAAGAAATACAAACAATAACACTTTAATAATATAAAATTAAATACTATTTAGAAAGGCATGAGCAATTTAAAGGAAGACAATAAAAATGATAATAATATATAAAAAAAATCAATCAACACATTTTTGAACCAAATTGTTTAATTGCATAAGTAATGATTTTGTCAAGCTTGTCACAAAAAATATCAACACCTTGGACCTGTTTAGTAAGTGTATTTAAGAGATTTATAGCTCTGGCTGTTGGAGTATTGGTAGCACTACCAAGCCGCATAGGGGCTGGACATGCGAACAACTGATGTCGACGTCGACTGCCTACTCTAACATAGTGCTGAGGGACGTAAAGATATATTTGCGCCAGCACATCGGGGTTATCTATTTTATTTCTCAGCAATAGAGTATAATGGATAATTACTGATAATAGTCGTCTCAGGTATAAAGTATCTCTACCTACCATGCCAGATACAAATAATGAAGGGTACAGAAATGGATAGTATCCATATATCCTTTTGTATAAATGCCGGGCGAATTTGCGTTGCACTCTTTCTAACATAACTGAGTACTTTTTTTCATGTGGGGCCCACAGAACTGCGTTGTACTCAAGAATACTACGAACTTACGCATTATATAATAAATTTAGAACCCTGGTATCACGCAATTTTGATGACATACGTATGATCAAGCCAAGAGCCTTATTTGCTTTACAACATGTGATCTCCATGTGTTCATGAAAATTAAGAGCGCTATCTAGGGTTATGCCCAAGTCCCGAATTAATTTCACTCGTTCTAAAACGACTCCCTCTACTTCATATGCATTAGTAATAGGCTTTTGAGATCGGGTGAAGCTTATAATTTTACATTTAGAGTAATTCAATGGTAATTTGTTTGCTACACTCCACCGAGAGACCGCATTAATATCTTCTTGCAATCGTTTGCAATCCTCATGGTCTCTGATTTGCAGATATATTTTCAGGTCGTCAGAATATATGATAGAAGCGGGGATTACAATTACTAAAAATTAAATGACGGCTTAAATCGCTATCTGAATAGACGATAGATTTCAACTCTTATCACTCACACTAATTCGAAAATGTGTTCTACCGAGCCGGTAAGTAATGACTGTATTTTACATTTATACCTAATTCTTTTCTACGACAAATTGATTACTGCACCTCAAAGCAAAAACACAAATCATCGTTATTATTAAATTATCATTTTCGGTAAAAACATCCACAACAAAGCAACTGTCAGTTAGCCAAGTAAAATAAGTTAGGTAACGCCAAGGCTGGCGGCATAATGGGCAAAGGAAACCGGCAATCACAGTCGTACAGTTTCGCGGAACTCCACTGATTGGGTCCGACAAAAAGGGCCAAAGGTACATAACATTAGGCCATTACACATAGGGATTGCCATCGCCGCGCGTTAAATTAAACCCAACGCGGCGACATTACGCCCCGAATTATTTCCGGTCCTCTGCGCATCATTCTTATCTTTAGTATAGTATTCATTAATTAATTACGAACCTTTATAAATAAGCTTGATATCCAATAATTCTGAGTGAAATAGAACGCTTTCTGTCACTAAGGAACGAAGATATATCACAGAGAACAAGAGTAACAAAGCTTATTTTCCAGATACGAACACAACGCCAATGCCATTATTGTATCCCTAATTAATAATGAAAGCAAAACACTCGGCGAGAATAAAACAGAACGAAATACGAGATACGAAACCAATTTCATTCAGCGAAAACAATTTTCAGCAGTTCGATATATTTTCTCACATAACTTTTATTTTCTGTACACTCAACGTTACCGCTGGAATTGATGTTGTGCAATAAAGTAGGCATGTGTTAGCTACACGAAATATTATGCATAACATTACAGCATTTATCGATGTGTAGGTTAATAGAAATAGAGATTTATCGAATTATAAGTAAACAGATTTTGCTTGCAAATTAGTGCTGAATTATGTTCTAGAATCTAGATATATCATTTCTCTGAGATCATATAAATATACATAAACTAGCCTTTATCTCAGAAGGATTAGGCAGAGATGCATCCAGTACACCCACGTTCGCCTTGTATTTTCCGTTCCACGATGTGATAGGAGGCAAGCCTGAAGCCTCTAAGATCAAAAGTAATTTATATCTCGCTCTGGATTATACTACAATCAAATAATCTAGATACTCTGCCCGCTGCTGCATCGACAAAGAAACCAACAAACACCTTCGCTTTAATAAAACACTCGTATGATGACGCTGATAAATTGTTGCAAAAATAACAGGATGAATTCCCATTCATTGCCAGGGATAAATTAACTTATATCTAGCTGTGACGAGCTCAAGAATGCATTCCGATGTTTTTTCCCGCGCGTGGTGTGGGAACTAAAACAAGCGGGGCGGGCGGCGGGCCTGTCTAGAGGTCTATAATTTACTGTCCCCGGTGTCCGCAGTCGCAGTCACGCTCCGGCTGGCGAACCAACGTGCCTATAACTAAGTACACACTGCAACCTTGATACATTTTTAAAACTTTTAAACAGAGTATATTTTCCGTAAGAGTTCAAGAGTCGTACAGTTTAGAAGCGTCGGCTCGCTCTCGAAATGAGTCTTTAGTGGCTCGGTCGACCACTCTTGCTGCGACTTTATTACTGCATTTTCAATGGAGACACCTGGTTTTGGATGTTAATTAATACGCTATATAACAAACCGGTGTAGCATTTATAAAACCTTATGCATCATTGTCGGTTGTCTACGAGCTCTTGCCATTTCGATTCGAATGTTCAATCACTAATCACTAAATTTTGAACCTCTACACATTTTCTTGCTTCCTCAAAAACAATTAATAAAATTAATTTACAACGATAATGTACTATCTGTGGAATACTGGAAATTTTCTTCACATACCACAAACCGTAGCAGGTCAAATTACTGTGACCAAGTACGTCGCGGTTAGAGTGATCCAGTGGTTTGGAGAAAGCGTGGTTTGATTAACGATGCACACGCACAACTTCCACATCATATGCATAAATTCTTACGTAACATAATAGACCATATCTGCGGCCGTTGTGAAAATACAAAAAATCTCCGCTAAGGCTTATTAACATAATTAAACTCGTTCTTATAAGAATTTTGCAGTTGAATATATTCGTAAACCGAATTTTAATTTTATGTCGCAATTTATTTAATCGCTATATATACTCTAGCCATATAGGTGCGTGCGGAAGAAACCAACAAGAACTGATAAAAAACAACTATATCGTATAAATAGAGACAGAACTATAACATTATCTAGTTCGTAACAAAACTTGCACTAAGAAAGTGTTTGATAAGAGCTCTACTCAAATGATAAGGCTCGATATCAATCTGTGTAGATTAATGACTAATTATCACTATTAGACGTACAAAGATAAGCCCCGGTTTAACTATGGGAACGAATGGCACAATCGGATCGTTTGTCACGCCTGTTACAGATCCGCAGTTTTTATGCTGCCCTGGTACTTGTGGCAACATCAATTACGCTCCGTAGAAAAGGTTTTTTGGTCGGTTTCAGAGGTTCTCGCTGTTCACAATTGTTTTGAAATACGTAGCTATTTCTTACACAACCGATTGTTGTTTAGGTAGTTTGATGCTAAAGTGAGGTAAACATAAATTTTAGCACTCTGTAATATGTAATAATGTGCCATTGAATTTTAGAATAGTAATAACGCCATTTTGTTAGATCAGGATTAAGGATAGGCACAAAAACAATGAAGTTAACATCAAATATGTGATTAATACCAACGTTAATATTATTTGTTTTAAAGGTAATATATTACTTACGTATAATAAACAAGACCATACAATCCAGCCAAATACCTACGGCTAAGATTTATAAACACCCACGGTTCCTGAAGTTATGATATGTTACGGTTCTTGAAAAACACACATGAGATGAAAAACGGACGGAAATAAGTACCTACTCTATTGCCTTGAGGTTGCGTAACCATACATTTTTAACACAAACAAAAGGTACTTACTTAATTCTTTATTAAGTTGGGACACCGTTTATGTTTACTGTTTATTACCATACTAGCGGCCAGTCCTGGCTCCAATTACATTTTTAAATAATATTATATCGCCTACGATCATCAGGGATAACGTTTGGATTCGAATGGTGAAAGATTTTTTCAAATCGGTCCAGTAGTTTCAGAGCCTATTCAATGTAAACTAAAATCAAATCTTTCCTCTTTATAATATTAGTATAGATAAATATTAACGCGTATTCGCCAGAAAGGGTTGTCAGGCAGGCCGGTCGTAAAATCATAGATCAAATCTTTCTGTGACATGCATAATATCATGTTCTGCTGACCCGCGTAAATGTGGGCCAAGGGCATGTAAGAAGAATAAAGGAAAAAGTAAATTTAATGGAGCATCATTACATTTTACACGTAATATTTACACTGAGACTTTCATACTAAAATGGATAAAAGAATATTGAAATGAAATTTTAACATACATACATACCTACATAACCTCAGGCTTTTTCCTATAAGAGGTAGGCAGAGATGCAACCAGGGCTCTCACGTTATGTCTTATATTTTCCGTCCCACGATGTGATAGGACGAGTCTATCGCCATATCTGGCACAATCCGCACTTCGGGCTATGTGATTTGGGATTCGAACCTGAAACCTCAGCGTTGTAATCGTACCGTAGTGCAACTACACCAGCGAGGCATTGAATTTTAAATTACATGTAAATACTTTTGATAAATTTATCTTTGATACTACGTAATACGAACAATGTCTCCTATATTACGTGGATTAACTAGGAAGGTCGTACAGCTTTTGTAACTAATTGCCTTTGTTAATTAAATTTTGTTTAAAGCTTATTAATCCAAAGTAGATCAGTCGGGGTGCCAACCAAAGATAGACGGCGTAAATACCAAGTTCGCATAATAGAATTATGTATACAATTACCTGGAATATAGATTTTAATAGAGGCTTTACTGCCTAACAAATTAACTACATTAGCCTGACTACACATCCGCCATTACTATCTTTTGAATAAATATTTATTTATTTATTTTATTTATTGTTTTTATTATTGGCACAATAAAGATAAACTAAACTACGAGTAAACACTTTTTTTGCCTAAAAAAAATAAAAAAGACAATGCATATAAAATAAAATAATACAATAATCGGTCATCAGCAACCGTAACAAAATAAAAAAGAATATCAATTGCACACAAAGTATTGACACTAAGCTCCCAGGCTTATTGAATCACTTATGAAATCTACCTAGTCTTTAACAGGCAAAGAAATTGTAAAGCAAAACATGTTAATAGCCCACTTATTTTCACAGAAAAGCGACTATTGTATAGTAACTACTGGACATGTTGAATCTTAACATCTTATGTCTCAGGATAGCGAGCGCAGTGGAATGCCAAGCATTGCTCTGTCCGATGTCATAGTACTATTTGCTACAGTCCATAAGCGATCGTATTGCTTACCGTCAGGCGAATGGCAAGCTCGTATCGCCATTATTTGCAATAAAAAGTAATTAAAGGTTGTATTACACTTTATGGTCAAAGCAGCATGCAGCCCAGATTGGGATACTACTGACGAAAGATTATCTCGTGCTAATACAATAACGGCAGCCTCTTCAAATGTGAGCAGATATTATATAATTACAACATTACCGTTTCGGGCCGCAAAATGTTTGCTTGCCAACAGGTAAAATATTGTTTAAGCAGTAACTTGAAACTGGATAAAAGTAAATGGAACACCTCATCAAATTAAAGTTAGTAATTTATCTTTTACGGTGTCTGTTAACCGTTTGTTGTATTTATGCGTGGCCCTGCTCAAGTTATACGCATTCACGATTCTAATAAAATTATGATACAGAATAGTGTTCTATTGTCTGTATAAAAGCATTCAATCTTGAAACACTTGACTCTAGCTGGGCATGCATAAAGCAACACATTCACAACGTGCACGAGACCCCAAGAAGAACAAATATTATACCCATTCGAATTCTAATATAATTATGATACAGAATAGTGTTGTGTTGTGTGTATAAAATTATTCTATCTTGAAAGACTTGACTTTAGCTGGGCATGTCCGATCGTAACATAAAACAACACAATCTGCAACGTGCACGAGACCCCAAGAAGACCAGATATTCTAGCTGGTAATGCAATAAACTAAAACTGTGAAGGCATGATACAAAAGCGTAAATAATTTTCTAGATTCTGTACTTAAATGTCATGTAAACATGTCTGTACATTATAATTATATTGACACATTAGCACGACCCGAAAGGTCTGTTTAATACCCACATGTACACGTCAAATATCAGCGAGTAAGATGTGAGTTTGGCAAGTGGTTCGCCGATATGAAGAGGTGACATAAAGCGGCCGCCGAGTGCACATCACACGCCGCGTAAGTAATTGAACATTAAATATGGAAACTGCAAACGTACCTACATGGTACATCTGAGTCCTGAGCATACATTAAAATTGTCAAATGTACATATTGTGAATTGTTTTACAACAAGCATACTTTGAGAAGCAACTGCTTGAGTAGGTCGTTTGACGCAGAAAGTAATCAGTTGAAAGATTGCAGGACTTATTTAACCAGACAACAACATTCGCTAGTAACCCAAATAATTTTATCAGCCCGTAGATGGCTAGTATTAAACATAGTGCTCCTATACAATAAACGGTTCGATTAAGAGGATTAAGAAGATTTAAGGCCACAGTCCACAATAGCGTATTGCGAGTTGGCAGACATAATTTTAGCACTTTCTCAGAGCTGAGAATATTCTTATGAAGTCCAGACCAATTTATAGTGAAGATTAATAGCTTGTATCGTGATCCGTGATACAAATTTCATTCATTATCTCCAATGTATTATAATTTATAAGCTTACCTATCCAAGGGCGTCATATAACCCGCTCTATTATTCACAACTTTAATTAATTCCAACACCAAAGGAGAAACTCCGCAACATACTCGTTATAAGCAATTATACCGCAAAAGTTATCTTAGATGAGTGCAGTTAGCGGCCAAATTGAGCACGCTTTAGACTTCGTAAATAGTTATATTATCTTCTCCCGTTTAGGCTAGGGTAAATGTTTACAAATATATCTAATTGGAATTTAAATTTATATAGATTTCATTTACCTTTGTATCAAGGACTCTAAAAAATATATGTACTGTATCAGCCCATATAGTACGTCCCACTGCAGGGCACGGGCCTCCTCTACAATCGACAGTACGATTGAGAATGTTAAGGCCATATAGTTGACCACGCAGGCTTAATAATATACATATAAATATGCGGAACCTGATAGATAATTGCCGCCGCAGCTCTAAAACATCCGAGTTCACGTGAATCCTGATCGGATTAGATGAATGACTAGGCTTTTCTTGAAAGCTTGAAAATATCGCGGGGGAAATCTAATTCCACTAGGTCGTGGGCAGGGGAAAATTCCATATAAACCTACCGTCGTCGATTGCGATCTTTCACGATAGTGACGGTGATATTTTCAAATTTGGGTATACTGTAGTATTCAGGCAGTTGCTTGATCTTTAGATACAGTGTTGGCGTTATTTATATAATAAAATACAGATGAGGAAAAAAGAAAAATCAGACTTGCAGACTTAAGATATTCTTAACACGTTGAGCGTTGGAAGCATTACTTTAAAAATACCTATTTAAATATTTATTTCTATTAGAACCAACTGTTACATTTACAATCACGTTTGCTAATGTACTCAAAAAACTCGGCGATACGGGGATGCCCTCTACACAAGCCGGACTAAAGACAGCACGTATAATTACAGTATTATGTCACATTATCTACATACGATGAGCTCAGCGTCTCGCTGTTTCCGATGCAAAAAGCAATCACAACCTCGTGATTCATTTAAACAAATACTAACTTTTATACATTAGTGTAATCTCTGTCTAGATTTGCATGTTTGAATAATGCAAATGCTAAGTAATCATCATTTGCAAGGACGCATTATTATAACAGGAAGGTATTATTTACACCTCCGTTCTACAATGAAATTAATATCACACGTTTCGACTTCACTTTTTTGTCTGTATTTATAGAGGACAGATCCTAATTATTATATTGCGTTCTGAAATAACCATATCAAATGTCAAGAATCGATATTTTTTATAATTTGCATTATGTAATCGTATTAAGGCTCTAAAATCTAGATTGATGAAGAACATTGCATTAAAGTATATTTTATGTGGATATTTTCCATCTCATGACACTATTTTAAACCTTCCTTTGCTAAATTTCGAATTCGATAAATGACTTAGAACTTACGCGAAAAGGTACACTAATCCCATAAAGCCGACAACACATTCACGATTCTTTTGGGCTCGTCTGTGTTCTCGTACTTTGGTTGTTTGTGATTTCAGATTCTCTATAAAATTTTTAAGATTTTATAGAGAATCTGAAAATCTTTCTATGAAACGTTGTAACAAACACGATTTCCATGAATTTTATAGATTAAGTAAGCGCCGTGTCAAAATTGATTTCACGAAATTGTGTTACTGAGCATTTATATACTACTGTGAGTTTATTTTATGCCTGAAATAACATGTTATATGACAAGGTCAATAAATAATTTTACGCAGAAATGGAAAATACATATTATTCTTGTTTTATGTTTTTACTTCGGTGTGTAAAAAGTCGCCGAATTGGTCTGTACGATAATCATGATATGATTTTTAAATTTTGTGGTAGCTTATAAATCAGTGCTATTATTTTTAAAATTTTCACTAGATCTGCCTATGGCTAGATTTGTGATCGGCAAGGCTATGGACTCATTTTATATTACATTTTGAGAATCTCAGCTGATCAGCTCAGTGAATCGAAGCTGGTAGCCATAGCTGTTGATATATCGTAGGTACATCAACAGCTATGGCTAAATACTGAGACAGCAAAATAGGTTTAGATTTAAGACCAATATGCCCAAACTATAGGTAGCATTCAGTTGTTTTAGTCTAGAATATGAGACGTAGTCTACGTTCAATTACTATACACGTATTATAGGTACGTGGCCCACCATTTACGGAAGATAGTGTCAATCAACTGAAATAAGCCAAGGTAACGAGCGCGTCATCATTTTATGCATCAATTATCACATAATAATGTTTACTTGGGAAAAATCAACAAAAATCCGTAATGCGAATACAAATGCACCTCAACATCGGTGCAACTTGCACGGCGAATACTTGGCGAGGACACCGAATAGCCGGCGGATCTACAGACACCGGCCACGAGACCAAAACAAACGCGCCGTGGCGCCGGCAGCCGCGCGCCCGCAACGATTCACCTTACGATCGATAAAAACAATGAAAATAACCGCGACAAATCGCTCACCGCAGCCACGCGTTGCTGCATAATCACTCATACTTTCCATTATAAAATCAATAATTACAAACGCAATTGGTATATGAAAATTGTAAATACTAGAACACCGTGTTTAATCCAATAACCTTTCCAAGATGAATCCAATAAGACTTAACGTCGCCGTATCAAGGTTATTGTGATGCAACCGGCCTCGGCCTGCTGCAGTGCACTTACCAGGTGCAGCACGGTGTTCACCACCTCCCTGTTGGTCACCTGGCCGACTTCAATCAGCCCGATAAGAACTGCAAATTTCAGGCTATCGTTCGTCGTCATACGAACCACTTCCTCAGGTCTTTTGATGTCACTAAATGGCGGCGATTTTAGGTCCGCCATGGTTGGTTTTGTCACTATTCACTGATACACAAATTTATAATCCACTCGCGATCATAAAATTCAAGAAAACATTATTCCTTCAGCTCACATGATAACACGCCAAAGTCGCTTTCTGCCATTTTGGATTTTGTCGATGTTGCCAGTTTAAAACACGCAAATAAAACTCTACCTTTCCAGTTGTCAAATATTCTACCATGGTATATTTGGGTAAGTTTGGTAGTTTTTAATTTTTAGTTTCTTATAATTCCGTAAAATGGTATAACTTAATTATATTACTGTAGTTGATGACCGTTTTCTACATTTGTTAGCCCATATTTAAATATTCAATTGAACAATGTTCAAATTATAAAATACAACAGCAACTACTTATTTGCTGCACTTTTAGCAAATAACTAATAACCATGCAAATGACTTTGAAGGAGATACTCTAAGAAATACATTTTGTAATTATTATTATTTTTTATCCATAATATATAGAATATAAATGAGAAAAACTAAGATGGGGGACTATATTAACGTAATAGAACGCGAAACAATATTTTTTAGAATTTTTGCCTGTTTGTCTGTGCGGTTATGCGCGATGAACTCAGAAACGGCTTAACGAATTTCAAAATTTGTTGTGGAGGTAGCTGATACCCTGGATTATCAAGGAATTCCGATATATTTGTTCCTTTTTTATCATCAAGTGGATATGGTGACACTAGATTATACTGGTTATCTCAAGACTGCTACCGAAAACGAAGCCGGGTGGTAGTTTTACTGACTACAAACACAATGCAACTATACTTTACATGAGAATGTGACGGGTCATAACGGGATATAACGAGATGACATGGGACCGAAAAATCACAATTTATATTTATTACAAATTACAAATTAATATTAAACTCATATGAAATTCCAGGTTTTTCTCTTAGGTTTAGAGTAGTATCAATCGATTTTAAGTATGAAATGAAATGAAATGTATTTATTTATTCATGTAGTCAATTAAATAGCTCTTATGTATAAAAAACTTATTGTAAAACATAATTAGTAACGCAGACAAAGTAGCGGGCAAAAGCTAAAAATACTTCGAGGATAAACTATGTATATGGCATAATTCAGCCACTACTAAAACTCAAACTTCAGTACCTACTTATTAACATCAAGAAATGTAAAACCAAATATTTATACTAATTAAAAAAGGGAAGATTTGATTGTTTGTTTGCTTTTAATGGTTTTAAAGCTACTGAACGTATTTGAAAAAATATTTTACGACTAGCATCCTACATTATCCCCGATGAATATAGTTTGTGATAGAACATTTTTAAATAAGAGCAGGGCCGGCCGGACCTAATGGTCCGGTCATGCATCTTTTTGCTTAAAATATAATTAGAAATGTGTTGGTCGTCTGGAAGTGTTTAAAACACTTGTTAAAGCAAACTTGCGTTTTACTTAATTAATTATCTTACATTAATATATACTTACATTAATATGTAAGATAATTAATGAAGTAAAACGCAAGTTTGCTTTAATAAGTGTTTTAACACTTCCAGACGACCAACACATTTCTAATTATATTTTAAGCAAAAAGATACATGTCCATTAACAAATGACTAAATAAATGCAAGTGTGATATATTTACGGCAATAAGTTATTATTTACAATAGAAATACACATTACACAATTAATAAAAATAATTTAATCCTTAGATTTCGTTAGATTTTCCAAATTGCCTCGATCACGTTGGCATCATTGGCATATGAAGTTGCATCGCAACGAAAGTGGAACAGAGCGCAGCTAACTTCTCAATGTTAAATTCAGTCAGTCCATGCCTGTATAACCTCTGTATTAAATATTTTTCCGTTACATAATCTGTGGCACAATTTGATCGCCAACCAAAGCTGACAGTTGCATCCAGCTTGCACCCCTCGCGCAAACCCTGCATGCCCCTCGGTCGCCTATCGCTCTTTCGGCGTCTGCGCCGCCATTTTGGCCGCCATTACAAGTTGTCAAGTTGTTTACGTTTGTTGTTTACTGTGTTACTGGGATTTCAAGTACTGCGTATAGTTCTAATCTTTGTTAAATACAAAGATTGTATTCAAGGATTTGTGAAGGTGCTGGAAAAAATGTGAATATTCATGTTGAGAGAAGCTGTTCATAAAGTGGCAGCAGAAAATATGATTTTACTTTTCCCAAGAGGCTACATCTGTACCAGAAATAAAAGCTATATCAAGACAGCCTTACGGCATTAATATGCGACCAAGACACATAATTCCGATAAGCTTTTAAAAATTTGGAATTAGAGACAACAAATAATTATATTTTGCGAAATCAAAACCCAGGTTGGTTACTCAAACAAAGTACTTTATACGCTTATGTTGTCATATTGGATGATAATGGTAACTAAGTATACTGTTTCTTTTTTTGCAGATGGAACCGATAATATTGGTGGAGCGAATTTAAATATATAGCCAAAAATATAGTCTTGTATAGACACATACCTCATTAGCAAGATATAATTGATGTCTATGAAACTGACTGGTGACTGA
The DNA here is from genome assembly GCA_030180105.1 of Hyles lineata. NCBI lineage: Eukaryota > Metazoa > Arthropoda > Insecta > Lepidoptera > Sphingidae > Hyles > Hyles lineata. Next base: position 13,834,866 of record JARJEE010000014.1, read on the forward strand.
CTGCCTGCGTACCAAAATGAGTTACATAAATTAAATGACCAATATGTTATACTTGAAACAGTAACAAAGATTAAGGTATTTGATAATTGAATATTCATCAAAGTATTATAATAATTTATTTTAAAATGAAAATAGAATCTAAGGAAATTAACTAATTAATGTCCTTTTAATCATCAGTTTTGTGAAAATTGTATCTGTAACAGCCCATCCCACTGTAGGGCACGGGCCTACTTTATAATTGAGAGTGTGATTGAGAGTGGTTAGGCTATATAGTCCACCACGCTGGCCTAGTGCGGGTTGGTGGACTTACATACCATAGAAATTCTTACAAATCGCTATGGTATACAGGTTTCCTCACGATGTTTTCATTCACCGTTTTTAGTGTGTGATGATTGCCTATCAATACACACATGACTCCGAAAAGTCAGAGGTGTGCCCTGGGATATGGACCCGCGACCACCGTCAACATGTTGGCAGCCACATTTGGTCCATTTACTAACAGGCCACCACGCACTTCATGAAAATTATTTTATAAAATATTATAGTAAATAGTAATCATTTTAAACTCAAAGCAAGAACATTTTAAAGTGATGTGTATGTTTTAGTTCTAATTGTATCTGCAAGTCACGATTGTCAATATCTCAATTTATTTTCAGGTCAAAAGCTGTGTCAGAGTTTTCAGCAGAACTATATCTGCTGCTCTCCTTTACACAACAATTTTTTGTAAGTATTGAAAAATCATACAATCAGTCTGTTTTAATTGATAGTTCATGTTAACTTAATGCACCCTGCATTAAAAGACTTGGTTTCTGTTCATGAATTTGATGAAGATTACTTTGAGCTTTTGTTTTGTATCATATAAAGCAGATATAAAAATTGTAGGAATTAAAACAAATTTTTGATTTCTCATGTTTATGATTATGCATTTTGCAACTTGTTACCAAATGATATAGAATCAACTACCCTATTAGTAAGTCAAACTCAAACTATATCTTTTTGTAATTATTGATATTTTTCATTCCAGCAACATGTACCGATGAAAGCTCAGTCAGCTCGATGACAAATAAGACTACTGCAATAGTGGCCTTTTTTTTAATAAAAACTACTAACAAGGCAGTAACAGAAAATCCTGAGAATCACACATTTTGGCCAGAAGCAATAAAAACAAGAGAAAAGTCAGTACCCTCTATAAAAAACAACTATTACTCGGTTAAAATGGTTTATGAGGGTGTGGAAGTGTTTAAAATCAAATCAAATTAATATAATGAGACACAATATTTTAATTCAGACCCTATTGAAAAGAAAATCAGACAAGTTAGTATAATTATAGATACAATGATCCTAACTGCCACACCCCCAGTTGAACCTTCAAATCTTTATTAGTTACAAGATTAATCAAAATTCATAATAATAGTTTCAATTGGTAAGATGATTAGACAAACCCAGACATAATTTTAACTAATTATTCGAAAATGGAATTGTTGGATAGTCAAATCATCAAAAGAAAATATGTGATATTGGGAATATACTAGAGCAGGCCCATTGAGAAGGTACGAAAACTTGCGGGCCTATGCTACATAAATGGTTGTGAATGCCAAGACAAGTTAACGAGAGATGGAAGTCTTGGCATTCACAATTGGATCAGTATTTGAGAATTTGAGATTGTTCATAAAATTAGGCACAAGTACCTATCTGAAGGAGCAGTGATGCTGTTTAACAGCTAATGCTGATAACAGTGAAATCTGGAATAATATGTAAAAATATATTTTCTTTAATTATTCGTTGTAAAGAGTACTGACATTTCTAGAGTAATGAAAATTACGATGTTATCAAAATTTCAGCAAAAATATTTATTATTTAAGTATAAAAAAACCATTAAAAAATAAATCGTTTAATAAATATTTTTAAGTGTTTTATTCACAATTTATCCATCTTTCATCTAAAAGTTACATTTACTTTATTATTTTGCTAAGTTTATTTGGATCACTTTAATGTGATTTATCGAGACTTGGCGAAATAATAAAAACGATGAAAAAAAATACCCTGTGCAGCCGCGCGCAGCGCTCGCAACAAGGCTGAATACAATCTACCTTTGCCTGTATTACATATCATATTTAAAAATAATAATCTTGATAATCTGTCAACCGACTTTCGTGATCAAATGACTGAGCGGCTATGGCTAAAGAATCTATAGGCGAGTTAACCGTCTGTTTCTAGTTGGTCTGTGAGTCAGTCAGTCAAAAAGTAAACATGGCGGCGATCGACGTTGAGCCACCGAAAGTGAGTTCTTTTATTTTATTACAGGTTTTTTATAAACAATAGCGATTTATTAAATTTGTTTAACCATATTATCAAGTACATTGGTTTATAATTTAAATTATTTGTAGTGTACCGTGCTGTATTATCAGAGACATAAGCTGTTGGGCGTAGTTCGTCCGATCACTAAACCGTAGAAATCTGTGTCGAATATATTATTATCAAATGAATTTATACAATATGCCCGTGCTCGTGTGGGAATGTAAACAATAAACAACTTAGTGAATCCGGTTAATTGTTTTAATTAGCGTCATTTAAGAATACGGGTCGAGGTAGTACGCCTGACCCGTCTCAATTCGCAGTGTAGTAAGGTGTGCGTTTTAGATGGAGCCCACTATGCGTACATTGAAGCTGTCGGGACACGTCGGCTTCGACAGCCTGCCCGACCAGCTGGTGAATAAAAGCGTCCAGAACGGATTTGTGTTCAACATCCTTTGCATTGGTGAGTGGTGATTCACTGCAGTTATTCATTACAGTGCTACTAACACACCTACATGGCTTATCACTTGTTTAACGACCTAATGATGGGTAAACTCAAAAGTGTATGGAGTCCAATAGTTTCAATACATTTATCTATGGTTTCTAATTTGATACTTCATGTAATTGCCATTAAATCCAGGTAAATAACCCGTTTTCCTTGTATATGGCACTGGGAATAAAATAATCATTGGTCATTAATATGACACAGCTCACATAACATACTGAACTGCAGTAATTTCCCTTTATTATTGGCATGTCAAATCCTGTATGAACAGACGAGAAATAATATCAGATTCTAAATATTTGTTTATTTATTTTGTTATCATCTTTATCATCTGTAATTTATTCTAATGTTGGTTATTTAATGGATTGAATTTGTCTACTGAATACTTGTATGCATAATGTGGAATTAATTATTTAATGTAACTAAAGTGTTTCTAATACACTATGTATACAATTACATCCCCTATATATGGATAATTAAATATACACCCTTTAAACTTGTTAATAATTAACCATACTGGATTCATGAATATGTGGAAAAACATCATACCTGTTCAGGTAACATGTGAAATAAAAATATTATAGATGATAAACTACATTCTTACTGAAAACAGGTGAGACGGGGCTGGGCAAGTCAACGCTGATGGACTCACTGTTCAACACTAATTTTGAATCAACACCGAGTCCTCACAACCTGCCCACAGTTAAGCTCAAGGCTCACACATATGAACTTCAGGAGAGCAATGTGAGGCTAAAGGTTAGTGCTATGCATGTTATGGGCCATCACAGCCTGCAATTTCATTCCACATTGGCAAGTAAATCTTGTATATTATTTGTACAGCCAGATTGTAGTGTTTTTGTATATAATATTATTATTACAGCTATGGTGGCTGTATACTGCTGTAAAGAAATCATAGCAGCACATATAGTCAAAGATTTATCACTATTTTTTTGATGAACTTTCATGACAAAATTATCAATGGTATCAGTCTTGTTGCATGTATATGTAGCAAAATTGAATTAAGGGCAATTATAACCATATTTCATCTCATCTGGTATGTCGCTCAGGTTTATCTAGCATGACTATACTGAATAATCTGCAATACTGATAATAATTAAAGAAGTAGTTTAGTGGATTTCAAATCAAATAAATAAATTGCTGAACTGTTTGTGAATGATGAATAAATTCAGTTTTATATGTAATTCCAATTTTCTTGCAAGCTGTTGGTAATTATATATGACATAATACGGAGTTTTGATTTTTATTAACTATAAATTATGATAATGAGTTTGTTTGTTTTCCTAGTAGAAACAGTAAATAATAATAGTGATAAAATAGTGGTTACCGGGGGCACAGCTACTGTTAAATAGGATTGATAACTAAACCTATGGAGCCACTTCAATTTATTTTGTCAATAATTGTTTATAGATATTGGAGATCCAAAATTTTTAAATAGCTGATAAGGCAGGGTACCTAAAGAAAATATTTTCTGCATAATACTATTATTGCATGGATTCTTTCAAGCATGTCCTGGGACAAAATAAAAATAAAAAATAAAGTTATGTTCTCTTCTACACCTATTTACCTAATTCTTCTACAATGTAAAATTCCATCTGCACTTTAAGTAACTTCAAAAAGGCGAATGGTGTGACATTATCATCAATGAGATTATATTTTTATAAAAAAGGTGATTCTCAATTTGTTGGAATCTATATTTTAGTTTTTGTCTTAATTGAATTGGAATTCGTAAAATGAATGCAATTCCCCTGTAAAGTAAAAGCATGTCTGTAGGATAATATCTGAAATAGTTTATTATTCAATAACACGATAGATTTGCTGTTTTGGCTAAGTCAGTAAGTAAGAAAACAATGCTATATATATTTTTGCATTACAAATGATAAACTTTGATCATAATTTTGTTCCTGCGACCCATATAAGTTTTTTGAACATAGTAGTTTGTACATATCACATAGTGTAAATAAGCCACAATCCTCCAACAGTTAACAATCTGCGACACGGTGGGATACGGAGACCAGGTGAACAAAGAGGACAGTTTCAAAGCCGTGGTGGACTACATCGACGCGCAGTTTGAAGCGTTCCTACAGGAGGAACTGAAGATCAAGAGGTCTCTGCCCACCTACCATGACAGCAGGCTACATGTCTGTTTGTACTTCATATGTCCTACCGGTGAGTGAATTGCTTTTATATATTTTGTGTTGCAATGTATTGCAAGTTCCTGTTGTATTCTGCTTGTAAAATTTCTTTCGTACAATATTTACCAACAGGTGCAATGTAACAATATGTTTTGTCCCCATTCAAGATTTAGTTTTATGGGTCAGTAGAAAATATCAAGTTACTTCTTCGGTCGTATTTTAATCTTTGAATAAAACACCAAGAATATCCATGGAACTCGATGCTAAAAATTATGTCTAGGTTTTTATTTCGAAATCCTTGTTATAAATTTTTAATTAGGATTAAGTACTTTGTAATATTTGCATATTGATGTTTTGAAAGCGAAGCTCTCACGTCCGTCCGAATTGTGAAAATGCACGGGCACGTAGTATTTACCATATATGCATACAATCGCATGATTATCAATATGCGTCCGCTGTTGTACTTTCACTCCGCGCGCCGACTGACCCACTCGGTTTATGACTTGTCCTTGACATGATGATGACTCGTGGCCATATTCGAAGTAAATAGGGTTTCCGATCCTTCTGGAATGCCCCTAGGGAGCGCATATTAATAATTAATTTGGAGTCTTTTTTTAATAAATAAAATAAACAAGATAAACATTTCGTGAAAAAAACCCTGCTTATAAATTCTATCAGGTTGATTGCGTTCAAATTTGCCAACCCTTTGTTAACTGGATAGTGTCTCTTGTCGACAACACTTCACGGTTGTTGTTCCTTCACATCCTGTGGACTCTATTTGCGGTCGTGTTTGTGTGAAAGAAATAGCCTCATATGGACTGTTAGACCCGTTCTCCGCCCCTCGCATTTGATTATACTACTAGTGGTACGTCTCTCATATGTGAGAGGACGCCTGGGTAGGTACCACTGCAATGTATATTTCTCCCGCCAAATGGCAGTGTAAATGCACTGTTGTGTTTCGGTTTGAAGGGCATTGTAGCCAGAGTAACTACTGGACATATTGAGACTTAGCATCTTATGTCTCAAAATGGCGAGTGCTGTGGAATGCCAAGCATTGATTTGTAATACACGGTGATGTTTGGCTCTGCTACTGTTCATGAGCGGTCGTATCGCTTACCATTAGGTGAACAACATGCTCGTCTCGTCATGAAATAAAAAATGGGTTGGTGAAGGTCAAAGTGAGAGCAAGCTGGTAGCCCTATCGATGTATAGTGTAGTGTAGTGTACAAGTGCGGTGTATGCAGTACACGCGCGGCCCACTGTACTGGCGAGGCGACCCGGCCGCCGCCCAGCACACTTCCCTGGGCGCGGGTAACGGCAACCGATACGTGAGGACGATCAGCGCGCTCCCATTGCCATTTTTGTGGCATTTTTGTATCGAGTGAAATTAGGGTCAATGACCTGGTAGTGTGTTTATGTTTTGAAGACTTGTTATGGCACTCCTGGTAATTAAAAAAGAACTGGAATTTAAATTTGTTTAAGGGTATTATAGGTTAGCACTATGGAAATATTACACTAGCGACCCGCCCCGGCTCCGGCCGGGTGCCAGATAGTCGATACACTATTTTAAAATATTCTATCGCCTATGTTCATCGGGGATAATGTAGGGATCTAATCTAGGTATGCTATTTCTATGGGGCACATTATTGTTATTTACAAATCAAATTAATTAATGAATTAATTCACATTAGTAATAATCGGAAGCCTGTTAATAGCTCATATTATAGTGTTAAGCTTTGACCACATATTCTAATGCAATTTTGAAATGAAACTTTACAAATGCCCATAATTATGTTGTTTGTCACTTTCTTCTAGTTCTTAAGAGCCATTTAACTGGAGTAATGACGCCATTCGATACTAAAACGATACATAAATTCATACAAAATTAAGAGTTAAATAAACATAGTTGTATAGTACTGTTTCACAATCATAGCTAACGGTATAGTTTGTACATATTACCGATACAAGCGTTACGTTTGTTACTACTAATCGTAATTCGCAGCTCGTTTGTAAAACAAACATGCTTGATCCATGTTTAATTTATGTTACATGTTTTTACACGCGATTTCACTCGTTCACTAGAATAACTTCTTTTCAAATATGAATAAATAGAAAATAACTACCATCGTTTATAAATTACAAGTGCGTGTGACCTGTTGGTAAACGGACAAGACGCGGCTATCAACATCTTCACGGTGGTCGCGGGTTCGAATCCCAGGGCAATCTGACTTTTCGGAGTCCTGTGGGCTGTGTGTGTTGATATTCAATTACCACTTACTATAACGGTGAAGGAAAATATCGTGAGAAAACATGCATACCATAGCAATATGTAAGAATTAGGCCGTTAAAGTAATAATCGTTTTCATAGACTGCTTAACATAGGCTTTCCTCAATCTCCAATTTGCTGACTTGGAAAATGGCCAGCATTCAACGACTTTATGCCACTTTTGTCAGGTCATTCATAATTAATAAATTATACCCCACAGACTTACTGGTCCTATCTGCCATACTGAATCAAAGAAATGTCTCGCTTTCCGATATTGGCTTGAGTAAATCTGGATTTAACGGATCGCGGAAACCATGACTTGACAGCTTCCGTGGCGCATTTGGTTAAACACATGCTTCGAAACTTAAGGCCGCGGGTTCGATCCCCGTACCCAGAATCGACGATGTTTGTGAGGCCCACAAGTATTTGTGTCGGTCTTGCTGGTTGTGAATCCATAAAGTCTCACGTGGTGTCTAATACCTACAACACAAGACTTAATTGATATTAATGTGGGGTCAGGACTATGTATTAACTCCAAACATCACAATATAAAATGCCTACTTAATGCCCAAGAATTACATTTACAGTACAGTATTGTAAGTATATTTGTTTGACACAATTAGACTATCCGGTACAGATAGACTGAAATTGTTACATTTGAAAACCTTGACATGTCCGAGATTGATATCAATTATACATTTAACACAGACTACTGTCAACTGTTACATATATGCGTCGCGGAGGTCGCAGGCGAAAGTGGGTGAAAGACGAGCGCGGTCGCATGTTTATTTACGAGAACACAGTACGGTCGAGTAAAGCTACGGTCAACACGTGAAACGAGTGGCGATGTGACCCATATCTATACCGAGCTATATAATGTAATTTTATGCGATCTACAATCTTTATTTAGGGCAATGGTTCTTAACCTTTTAACCACAAGGGACTATTTGACCAAATTGTTTAGCTATTGACCCGGTTTATTGACTGGTTTGGTTGTTAGTTAATACAATAACAAAATGTAAATAAATAAATGGTTTTCGTACCTATCTACATATAAATAAAACAGGCTAAAATATTTTAAGGATGGCCTTAGGATGGCGGACCACTGGGGATCCTTCCAGGGACCACTAGTGGTCCGCGTACGACAATGGATAGGTGATTTATCGAAGAATGATATAGGCTATATGTTATCACGCTATGACCTATAAGCAATAGTGAAAAATCTAGCAAATACGAACAAATTACCCGGGCGGAACCGGGTCGGACCGCTAGTTTAAGATGTCCACGAAACAAAATTTGAATCCCAGTGGGGTCAGGAGACAGGAGTATCTATTTATTGATTCATTTCCGAGAGCATAGTACAGGCGAGAATGATGTTTGACATTCCACACTGTTGATTACACAGCTCGTTACTGTCCCTTTGTAAACAAATACACGTTGACAAAGCCGCCGATGTGTTCGCTCCCTGTTTATTACTCACTAGACACGTACAATAACAATGCCATTTTGTATTGGTTTATCGTTATAAACTAACTCAATTTGGTGAATTGTGAGAGGTCGGGCACTTGAACACTATATTAGGGGAGGTGTTGGGTCGAAATAGTATCGTCCATATGCATCATAATATATTTTTATACAATCGGTCTCTACCAGTCACACTCGAGGGGTCGTCATAATTATCTCGGCACTTGTCCACATCAATGTATGGGCCCTATTCACGCCGCTTGCTTATGTTACGTGCTAACTTAACCTTAGCACTGCTAAGGTTCTCACTTCTACGCATCCACGTTTAGCCCCTAAACTTAATGGTGTTCGGCTTACTTTTCTTTATTGTTTTAACTCTACCGTTGACATTCTCCACCACAATATAACGTGACTAGTTACTTAGTGAGTCCAGTTTGAAGTAAGAAGACAAATATTCGATTGCAAAAATAAGTTTACGAACTGTCTATGAATAAGGGTTTATATATAAAATTAAAGAATATCATGATTAGGAGAAAAACTCTAAACATAGGTAACATACGAGGCTATCTGCCAGTAATAGATCTCCGCAGATGAAAAATTTCCAGAGTCGCTTAGAAACTGATTTGTACCAATTAATTTACGCTCGCTTTATCAAAATGATATATTCATGAACTTATCGGAATTACTATAAATAACAATCAGATGACGTAGTTAATAATAGTCTCAAAGGTTATATATCATTGGCTTTCTGCGTCACATCATGTCGGTTCGGATAAAAGTATTCAAGTACCTGCGTGTGAAAGTATTTCTAAATAAACGTAATATTAACTATAGCAGTATGCACATTATTAATGCCAAGGTGTGATTGTTATATTGGAAATCCATGGTTTAGGTTAAGACTGCATATTACATTGCCAGCCGCCTTGGCGTAGTTGGTAGCCGGCGTCTAGGCTGTGAAACGAGAGGCCAAAAGTCGAGACGGATGTTTGTGAGGCCCACAAGTATTTGCGTCGAGTCTGGGTAGTTGTGAACCCAAAAAGTCTCATAGTTCCGGTATCAACGACATAAGACTTAATTGATCTTAATGTGGGGTCAGGACTATGTGTGTATGTGAATTGTAACAGTTGTGGGTATATTATTATTATTATATTGCATGAACGGGGCAGCTTGACCTGGTTGCTATCCTTGTGTCAATGAAATACGGTGTGAATGAATAGTCTTACTATTGCAATTTATTATTATAATTTGGAGGTTAATAATCCTACCATAGTATTAAGTTTCCAAATCGAACTTTCTCGAATATTCAAAGCACTACAATTAAATATAATATGTATAACTTTATGTTTCAGGTCACGGCCTCAAGTCCATCGACCTGGTGTGTATGAAGAAACTGGACACTAAAGTGAACATCATCCCCATCATAGCGAAGGCGGATACTATTTCTAAGACTGAGCTACAGAAATTCAAGGTTAGTAGCAGGGGCGTACGCTCCTTGTAGGCAGAAATGCAGTGCATTACTTGCCACTCACAGATATTTTATTATAACGTTCGTACGGTTTAGATGACTTTAATTTGTAGTAAATAAATGAATAAACAAAATACAATAACTTAAAAACGCCTAATATTTTATAAATAGCATTTATTTGCAAGCACCCAAATATTATGTTTGCCATGCGACAAGCAAGCGGCGCTGCAAAGCAAAATAATGTACCTAATCAACCAAGTCATGCCGCCGCGTCCCGCATTACATTTGTATGCATGTGTGTAGTAATTTTCGTGTCCGTGCACAGTCGCAAACGCACACACCCATGAATGTCGAAAGCCGCAACTCCTGCGGCAGGCCTAGGAAGTTCGGCAGTTGTCGGGAGTAATCGGAAATGTTCGTTGCCTATAATCCGAGTAAAATTAATAGGCGGAAATCTAATAAATCACCTATGCACATTATGCATTTTTGGTTAGTAAGGTTTTATTTGTTTAAATAGCAGAAATGTTTTGTGTTTCGCGGGGGCCATTTTGATTTTTTCATGTGTTTTTGCATTGTTTACTATTTTATCATTGACGTAAAATATATGGACGGGGCAGAGAGCGGGAAAAGTGTTGTCACAAAAGTGGTCTGCAGCACTAGTGTAGCGGTTGTGACGTCACAGGGCACCGGTTTGTAAGTCGTTGACAAATGCCTAATTTATCGTGCGTGGGTGCAATAAAGATGACCGAAAGTTAACAAAAAAAAAAGATAATATTTCTTCTGTCTCTCTGTATCTGTGGTTATCTTCGATCAAATATACACTAGATACAACATGAGCGCTTAGAAAATGGCACCAAAAAAGAGTGCTTAAGCACTCTTTCGCCTTCAGTCACGCACCGACCGTTGCATCTAAAACGTCGTAAAACTTTAGACAATATTATTTGAAAAGCTAATTTAAGCTCCAGGAATAAGGTGGAATTTGTGTTAATATATTTGGAATATGTGATCTTTTTGTTTACTTTTTTTAATGTCATGCATCGGTGCCACTTTTTAACAGAACTTTTACAGGGAACTGTGTATCTAGTGTATATTTGATCGAAGGTGGTTATGCTAAAAACTATAAAAGATAAAGTTTTTGTGACCGAGTACTCCGCCGCATACCCAGTCTCATAATCCTGTGCACGCCGCTGGTTAGTAGCGAGTCTACTACATTGAAAACGGTTTTTTTAGATATGGTGTATTTTCATTTTTGTAACAAAATGTCTTGTGGTGTATGTTGTATCCCCCGTGGCCCGTAATACAAATTCTTACTGTAATACTTTTTAAATATCGGTATAATAGATTATGAGCCTATATCAGTCCCAAATTATGTAAGGTGTTATACAAAGATATATCCATCGCAATCTCGAGCACTAACTCAGAGTTCTGGCTAATTTATGTAAGAACTTGTAACAAGTAATCCATTATAGTGATTAACATCATTGCATACTATATTCCAGTCGAAGATAATGCTGGAGCTGCAGTCGAACGGCGTGGAGATCTACCAGTTCCCCACGGACGACGAGTCGGTGTCGGAAGTGAACGGCAGCATGAACTCGCACATCCCCTTCGCCGTGGTGGGCAGCACCGACTTCGTCAAGATCGGCAACAAGACCGTGCGCGCCAGGCAGTACCCCTGGGGCACTGTGCAGGGTACTACACACTCATACATACTCATACTGATATGTCTGCCAACATTAATATACTAAATAGAATAATGGCACGAATAGGTAGTTCGTCTGAGGATATACAGCAATCTAAATTCATTGTTGTGTTGTTGTTCCAGATTGAAGGACATAGTAGTCCAAGTAATTATTGGACATATTAAGACATGTCTCAGAATGGTGAGTGCAGTGGAAAGCCAAACATTGGTTTGAAATTCATGATGGTTTTGCTACTGTCCATGAGCAGTCGTATCGCTTACTATCAGGCGAATGGCATACTCTCGCATTCATTGACTCTTTTTTTTAATATTGCCTTGCATACATAAAGTTATGCGTGCATAACGCATAACTTTATGTTGTTACATGTAAAGTTATTTCGTGGCATATTATGAGGGTTTACAGTGATCTTCAAACTGGAACAAATTTTGTACTATTGTTCGAAAGCAGACAGCAGAAACTGACAAGGCACAGTACCTATTAGCATGATGTCATGGTGATTAGTTTAAGTTAGTTTAGCATGTAGTGTAATATTGTAATGCACGTTCCAGTGGAGAACGAGTCTCACTGCGACTTCGTGAAGCTGCGCGAGATGCTGATCCGCACCAACATGGAGGACATGCGCGAGAAGACGCACGCGCGCCACTACGAGCTGTACCGCCGCCGCCGCCTGCAGCAGATGGGCTTCACCGACGTCGACGCCGACAACAAGCCCGTCTGTACCACAGCACACTTTATTTTTTGATTAATCTATTTCATCCCACTTCTGGGCAAAGGTCTCCCCACAATTCGCGCTCTAATAAAAGATCAGGCCATATGGGCTCGAAAGCATCAAGGTCAACTCGCCAGCGGTTTTTTAAGCCTGTCGCGGCGTCGTCGACCATCAGATTATCATTGAGTCACTATATTTGCCTAGCAATCTGGATGCATTCGAGTCACATGGCCACACCACAACACACTTACTATATTATTCGTGCTTAATATAGAAAAGCAAAAACTTCGTAATAAGGTTTAATAGTTAAAACGACCACAGCAGTAATAACTGAAGAAAAGGTTTGCCTAATGGATTGACTTGAACAGGGTTACCAAGCGGAAACCACTGTAGCACTGTCTCACAAATACATGAAACAACAGTTTTTCTTTAATGTTCCGTGAGTGATGTTGCTGGAGAGCCGTAAACTTGTGATATGATTTATATCCTTGTACATTACCGTTATCATGTACAATGGTGGAAAACTCAAATTAGTATCTTATTGTATTGCGTATATTTAGTCTTAACTAAGTTATTATAACTGTGTCCACATGTTCCACTGTATACATTATTTGAACTACAATGTTCTTATCATCAGGAGTAATACATTTACATTGTAAAAGTATAAAACAAGACTACAATAAATAAATTTTGACATGGTTATGTATTGTAATCAATCACCACATAGTATAACGGTGCAGGAAAACATCGTTAGGAAACCTGCATACCATGGTGATTTGTAAGATTTTTTATGGTATGCAAAGTCCATCAACCTGCACTAGGCTAGCCTGGTTAACTATATCACCTAACCCCTCGCAATCGTATTATCGATTATAGAGTAGTCCCTTGCCCTTTAGTGGGACGGACATAGTCTAATACAAAAGTATTGATTGATATACATAATACACATAATAAAGTAATTGTTTGGTGCGCAGGTGTCGTTCCAGCAGACGTTCGAGCAGAAGCGCAGCGCGCACGTGGCCGAGCTGCAGCAGAAGGAGGACGAGATGCGCCAGATGTTCGTGCAGCGCGTCAAGGAGAAGGAGGCCGAGCTCAAGGAGGCCGAGAAGGAGGTCCATACACATTTATTGCTTTATATAGCTTTATACCTAAGCATCAACGAACTAGCACCCACAACAATCATAAGGCTGTTGATAAAATACATTTGAAAAATAAGTGTAGCCCAAGGAGGTCGCTTTAATTTTATACCTTCACATTCTCAAGCCTAGTTGCTAGAATTGGAACCCATAACTTTAATCATAAGCCTATTGATAAAATACATTTGAAAAACAAGTGTATGGTGTTGCTATAATTAAAGATATGGTACAAGTTTGCTGATCTTACTAAACATTAATATTCTTGTCATTGTGTATATTGTTGATATGCAAAGTATATTGAGCTATGAAGGTCAGCAATTTGTTGAGTCTATTTCAGAAGGAAATATAAATAAGATTCCACATTTAATGCAGGTTTGGTATTAAATTCAAAGTAAAAACAAAAAGCCATTCCTCTTCTTCCAACAATCAAATTTCTATACCAAATCTTTTAAAATATAGCTTCATTAAATTAACTTTATCCTCCACACATTCCAGCTGCACGCAAAGTTCGACAAGCTGAAGAAAGACCACACGGACGAGAAGAAGCGCCTGGAAGAGCTGCGCAAGAAGATCGAGGACGACGCCATCGAGTTCAACCGCCGCAAGCAGCAGACCGCCGCCTCGCACCACACGCTCACGCTCGGCAAGAGCAAGAAGAAGTAACACAGCTTCCGGACCGCGAAATGTACGCTCTAGGCATCTCTTGTCACCTTGCTGGCTTCGAGACACGATTTTACATATAACCAGAAAATTGATGAGCAATGTACTGGTTGTTGAAAGAGCTCTTAGGTTCGATTGCATTGAGTTAACTTAAGTATATCAAGACATATGGCGTGTTAAAGAGTGGTTTTGATAATATGGAAAGTCTAAGTTAGTTGATCCAAAATGCAATGCAAAATGTAATGATGCAATCAAACCATAGATAAAAGATACTATAAGCAGTTAGAATTTTAGAATTATATATAGTAAATGAATTCATGCTTGGATTACGAGTTTTCGTAGTAAAGATGATGAATTTCCGTGATGTAAAATCGTCTCTCTGTATGGAATGAAGGTATAAAGAGTTAGACATTTCGTGTTCGACAAATATTGGGAAAACAAAAACTGTCAAAGTTTTAGCAATTCGCTAATTTCATTCCTCACGACGTTATCATCGAAATTGTAGATTTGACATGTTCATATAAAGTTTACGAATCTTGCAAGTTTCACGTTTTCCGAGTCTCAAACATTAATGTAAGAATATACATAGATCACGTTTAAGGCTTCTAACTTCTTACTGCATATTAAAATATTTACTAAATGAAATACTATTCTAAATGTTTATGAATAAAAATGTATTATTCAAATGGATGTATGCCTACTTATAAAATTATTTACACAAATCGTAAGAGATCAGTGTGGAAAACTATAGTCTAACTTCTTACTTGTAGAGGAAGCCTTTAGGCCATACATGGGTAGGTATTTACGTAATATTTACAATAAAAATGCCACAATATTGTTATAATATGCAGTAACAAATAGCAATGTACACAGAGTGTGGTGATCTTATAGCGCGTTTCTTCCATCGATAGTGTAAGAGCTTGTACCAGCACAATACAGCGCGTATTCAATAACTAGCCATAGGACACAATAGATGTATCATACTACGTTTAATTTTAAACTTATATTTAAGGTAAGATCGGCCAAATATTTTTTACAGCTTATCGATAATTTACCAAAATGTATTAAAATGAGATTGATTATGTATTTGATGTAGCCAGGAGACACTTGTCCGCGTTAGAAGTTTGTGCTTGTCTATGATCTTGTCTTCACGCTTTTGACTTCTTACTTTAAGGGTATTAATTAGGAACAAAATACATATATTGTTACTGTAATGGATATTCTGGACAAAACATGCGATAAAAGCAGAATATTTTAATGTAAAAAGACATATCAATATAATTGATAATGAATTGTAAAATCCATCTATAAAGTCATTAATCATCACTAACTCCTGGATCCCGTCGAGTCTTGTTCATGATATTTCATTTTCCAGTATTGTAAGTACTAACGCGGACGAGTGTAGAGGACCGAGTAGTTCTTAGGTTTTATATAAAAGTATAAACATAGTTGTGTTTATATAGTTTATTACGTGTATTGTAGATCGTGGCTGAGTGGCCATCGCTAGTTCCATACACACCACATCGGCTTTACTAGATATAACTTAAGATCTTGTGCAGACGAGCGAAGAACGCGCGAGTAATAGAATTCGTCCCTAGCTTATGGAGTTTATATACGATTATTGGCGATTTCTGAGCTATTGAATTTGAATGAATTTGTTCGAGTAAATTCGCGTGTAATTCGCCGCGTCTGTACAAGATCATACGATTGTGAATTTTTAATGTAATGGAATACCAATCAAATATCCTTAAACATAGAGAGCCTTACTACCGAGTGAATCATTTCGTGAATTCCGTTTATTTTTAGCTCTCTCATGTACGTATATTTTCGTATAATCGAATGCTACGTAAATCAATGTGAATTTTTACTTTGCATTTATTAATTCATTCCTAAACTAAATTAATTTTATACTTAATTATTTCAGGTATTTAATAAATGAATAAATTTTATCGTATGAGTTTTATTTGTTCCATCTTAAAATTATTGTATAATAACTTAGATGTAACTTACAATACATTATGATTAAATTGAGCTGATTTATCTGCATAGCTTAAAATTAATTTCGCGTCACTGTTTTGAAGCACAATGTTATTGAAATTAGTTTTACTCTTTTACCGTAGATGTATTTACAAAACTATTGTATATTGTGAACGTTTACATATTGTGTAAAAATGGTATTCAACGATGCGTGATTATTTTGCAGGGTTTTGTGAATGCTCATAAACTAGTCCTTTTTCAGTCCCAGTTGCAGTTCGACCCCGGTAGTATCATGTTATTCAGCAAGTTATTACGGATATATTTCGGTTAATAAAGCCAAGCGCTAACAATATACAATAGCAGATATACTATCGTAGTAAGCTACCGAAGATTCACTAAAGTCTGTATTGAATAATGAGTTATGTATTCGCGCATTAAGTCTTAAAATCAAATTAATAATTTATTGTGCCATATACCTACAGTTTCACAAGATATTTGTCGTATTTTATCACGGATGTAAATGTTGCAATTAAAATCCAATGGAGGGTAGTTTGTCGTTACCCGTTCGCTCGGTGTACTGTCATGGTTCAGTCTTGTACGCGCTTTTGAACGGATAGCACGCGTTCCGTCGCTGTGCTGGATTTTTGGGTAAGTCATTAGTTTATCGTGAAGTGTGAACTATCTGGTGTAAACTGTGTTTGGTGGCTCCATAGACCAGCATTGCCGTCGACGCTTACCATCTAGCTTCGGGAATGGGATTACGGTAAGTCTTTTTAATGTATTTTCCTTTCGGTAGGATTATCGTTTTATTTTCCTTTTTATTATTTGTATTACTATTCAGTGTATATTTTCAGCGTCAGGAACGGCACTCCGATAAGTTAGATAATATATTTACGGTTCGATTGGATAATTGTTTCAACTATCGTTTTGTACGCTATTCGATTTGCGGAATGTGTACAAGTCAGGCGGTGTCACATGGTTAGGTTTATTAATCTTCATATCCTGATCATTGAAATTGTAGATTGCTAACTCTGTCAAATACAGACTTCAATATAAATATGTTCTATACTACATCTATGATAAATATATACCCGCGATGATAGTGTTGATGTTTTATTACAGTATTGTTTTCATAATCGTTTTATTAAATACACTTTAAATCCTTTTTTAATGACTAGAGCACTTCCTCGGCTATTTATTCAGACTAGCGACACTCGTAGTGGTTTAGGCAGTTCGTAACACATGGGCTTGTACATTTTCTTGTAGTAGGTGTAGCGGCGCTTGTGTGGCGTCACGGAGGCGCGCACGGGCACCGCCACGGGGACCGCGCTCACTGACTTGCGACACTGCAAATAATGTTCTGGTAGTTATTAACTACTTCTAAAAGTTCTTCTTCTTAAGTTAACTTAAATACTTAAGAAATTGACTAGGGTTTTATAAAAATCATAGTTTAAGCGAATTAAAACTGATAGATGACTTATTGAAAAAGCCTGAATGGTTATTTAGAATAATTGAATCTTTACTGATAATTATGAAATTTTAAAAATGAAATAATCATAGAAACGTTTAGTACAATTTTAATTATGTGAGATTTTCTTGAAATTTGCCTAAGACATATTCAAAACTACCTGGCATGTTTCTAAAACGATAAAATACTTGTGAAAACTGAATTACGTTTTCATGAAACTGTACAAGTACATACCTATTTAGCGTTTCCCATAGAACTCTCGTGTGAGTCTGTGCTACGATTGTTCCATATTTAGTGCTCTAATCAGACAGTAGTGTGAACAGTGCAGAACCTTTTTATTCTTTGTTCTTAGCCAGTGCTAAGTAATTGAGAACTAGCAATCAAACCGATAGTGATCTTTAAACAATGTGCCTTCTGTTCTAACTTACCATATTGAGTTCCAAACCAAGCAAGCAGACTACTGTTTCGCCTTTAATTATAATATATTCTAGATTTAAAAATTACGCCTAAAGAGCAGTGTTGACAATACACAATGTGTGGTCCACACCAGTGTATAATGCTATTGTAGGCATTTATTTTACGTAATTCAATTTGAGGACTTGATGCTATTTAATATGATGATTATTAGAGGTAGTGTTTTCTCGACTGAATAGTATTTACATCGTCTTTACAAGATAATGTGGCGATAAATTACAATTAATTTATTTGTCTTGAACGAGATGATCAATTATATTTTATGAGTATTTATGGGATATGTCCTAGATGCAGGGTTGTAGCTAGAGTCGAATTTGAGGTAGGGCAGCATTGGTTACAAGTAGGGCGGAAGTAAAAATTTTATCATAATTAATCTGCTCCGAAGCAGGGGCTCCTAAATCAATCACGATGTATATCACTGACCTCTAGGTCAGTGATGTGATGGTCAATACAATTTTATTTTATCTCAAACAATAAACAAACTATTCAATTATAATAATTTATATTAGTTTTTGGTATTTTTAAGGTAGGGCATTGGAATTTCAAGGTACCCTAGCTACGGCCGTGTCTAGATGTTGCTACATAGGAGGAGAGCGATGGTTAGTGGTGTTTGATGTGAATGAAATGTCAATAAAAGTACTGGATATTAAAAAGTTTATTATCAACCATACATAATTATAAAACTGTTGGCACGATATTGCAATAGGTAATTCAATTGGCAGTTATACATATTATCACTTCGTATTGCGTGCTTAATAAATATTGCTAAGCTCTTGTGATTATCAAATATATTACGTTCTACCACAGAAGTGGAAAATGGGTGGTCAGTTACTAAAACCCAAATCATATGATTGTTCTGACAATTTCCAATTCTGTGTAATCGGAAAACCACCATAAAATTCATTTGCACCCAGCATCGTCCATTACTAGGAAAGATAACTCCCCAAGGCAGAATTGACAACACAAACTATGGAAGACGGAATACGGAGCAATAAAGTGCGTGCAAATGAATTTTACACATTTCCGCACTAAATCTGCGTGCTCTATCGTGGTAGAGAAACAATCGTGCTGAACTTCTCGTGAAAACCTTTAACATACTACTTTCGTTGATATCACTACGAATTGAAACTTGTAATCAAGCGCCAAACACCTTTATAATACACATCCAAGTGGTCAAACAGTTTCTAGCCTCATCTAGTGTCATTTGTGAACAGCATTAGTGCGACAATCCGTGGCGGACGCTCGCGCATCGCGACGAAAACCTTACATTTAATATTTGTAAACCCTTAAATATGGACTAACTAGTGCTTGACTATCTATCGTCAGTGCAAAAATACTATCGTCTCATATCAAAATATACCGTGTGCGGGACTCTAATTAACGTTTGTACGGTAGAGGTCGCTAGTGCGTGTGAGGCCACTTTGCAGCGACGTCCCCGGGAGTCCTGCCAGAGTCCTGACTCTGCGAGACTCACCGGGCCGCGCTTATATCATAAACATCACGCTTATCTATGTATGGGTCATTCAACAGAACATGACAACTAATATTAACAAAGTTTACAAAGAAACTGTCAATCCCAGTAAATATCGGAACACGCTCTGAATAAAACTTAAAATTATTTTAAACATTGAAATAATAAAATTAGAATCGTTCATTATTGCAATCCAAGAGAAAGATAATTATAAATTACATTGGAAATCATTAAAACACTTCATTATGACTAGTCTCCCGCTAATATGGAGTGAATGAATACGACGAATTAAATTACAGCGAATACTTATAAATACTAGGAGATAATAAGAATGAAGAGATTGCTTAATTGAAGAGATCTAAATAATGCATAAATGACGTGAACTAAATTGAACTTTATCATATCTTACGTCAAAGTTTAAAACTAATGGAATGAGTGTCGCGTTTATCTCGGAGGCACCTCCCGCGGTGGAGGACTCCTGTATTTGGCTTTGATGTGCAGGAAGGGTTTTTTGGCGGTGTCTTCGTCGGCGATGGTCGCCGCGAGCGACAGCCGGATGCTCTCCTCTATGGCGGCCTGCGTCATCGCGCCGTTAATGATCACCGAAGAACTCTTGTTCAGGGGCTTGAGCGACTCGACCGGCGTCGCGAGACTCATGCTGCGCGTCTTTTTAGCGTAGCCGTTGGTGTAGGAAACGGACTTTTTGGGTTCGTGCACGGGAGTGGAGGCGAGGCTCTGGCTGCGAGTCTTCCTGGCGACGGGCTCGACGGGCGTGGAGGCGGCGCTCGCGCTCTTCTTGCGCGCCTGGTTGAGGCGGTCGGTGCCACAGAACGATTTGCGCTCGTCCTTCTGCACGTGCGCGAGACTCATGCTGCGGGACTTTTTGGGTGCAGTGAGGAGCGAGGCGGAGGTGAGGGACTTCCTGTACTCTACGGGCGGCGTGCGCGTGGCTCTGCCGGTGGGCGTGTTGGGCGTGCTGTAGCTGGCGGGCGCGGACTGCTTGCGCGGGCGCGGCGCGGGGGAGCGCGGGGCGGCGGGGGAGCGCGGGGTGCGGGGGTCCGCGGCGTCTCGCAGCGGCAGCGTCAGCGCAGACTTGAGGCTACGCGGCGCCGCCGGCTTGATGGGCGTGGACGTGCGCCGCGCCTCGGCCGCCGGCGCGGGCGTGGCGACCGGCCCCGGCGTGGCGGGCGGCACGGGCGAGCTCTTGCCGCTGCTGGCCTTGCTGGAGGCGCGCGTGTTGCGGCCGCTCTTGGTGTCGACGGGGGACGCCTTGCCGCTGACGGAGGAGGCCTTGCTGTCGACGGGCGAGACGGTGCCGGCGACGGAGGGCTCGCTGTGCAGGGAGGCGGTGGTGGCGGGAGAGAGGCTGCGGCGCGGGGTGTGCGCGGCGGGCGCGGGTGTGTGGGGGGTGGGTGTGGGGGGTGCGGGGAGGGGCAGCACGTCGGCGCGGCGGCCCTGCGTGACGAGGCGCACCTGGCACGGCTCGTGGCGCGACAGGAAGTGCTCCAGCGTGTCCCAGCCGCCGCCCACGCGCACCATCATGTGCCGACCCTTCAGCAACTGCAATACGTAACATTATATTATGTAACTAATACTCTTATATAGTTTATTATAAGTTATCGTTAGAGGCAAAAAATGCAGCTTACCCGGATGAAGACATTTCTGCCGGCGATGTTGTAGCGTCCCTCGCCGACCTTCTTGACCTTGAGCAGCTTAGAGCACTTGCCCGAGCTGCAGCTGCAGCCGCGCTCCATCAGCCGCGTCACCAGCTGCACCTGGGTACGCAAATCATCCGCATTACTTTATAGTCTTCCTATACATTAATTATACAGTGTATATCAAGACTGCTACCGAAAACGAAGCCAGATGGTAGTTTAAGCGATTTCAGACACAATGCAATGAAAATATTTGCAAAATACAAAAAAAAATCTCTTGGTAAATACATTTGTTTCCTAAAATAATAACAGTGTATAACCTTTTATTTATAAAGACTAAGGTATAAAAAGAGTGCATTGTATTTGTGACCACTCAAACTACCTCCCCCCGGCTTCGTTTTCGGTAGCAGTCTTGACCCTGTATAAATGTCTTACATACTAAATTAGGTATACTTCACAGGTAAATTAATAAACGTTTACTTACTTTATCCAAGATGCTATGAACATACAAGGGATACTACATTAAAGCGCTGTTTTCTACAATATATGGAGAGTATAATAACTTACCCTCTTGTCCAGTTCATTGGTAGGTTTGAGAGGCACGTCGGAGTCAGTGCTGGCCACGGTGCCCTCCGACTTGGTGCTCTCTGCATCCGCGTTGTCTGTTACTGAGAGGGCTGCTGGTCAAATAAAAGAAATAGATTAAATACGGCAAAAAGTGCGTGGTGGCCTGTTGGTAAACGGACCAGACGCGGCTGCCAACATGTTCACGGTGGTCGCGGGTTCAAATCCCAGGGCACACCTCTGACTTTTCGGAGTCATGTGTGTATTGATAGTCAATCACCACGCACTAAAACGGTGAAGGAAAACATCGTGAGGAAACCTGCATACCATAGCGGTTTATAAAAAAAAAAATCTATGGTATGTAAGTCCGCCAACCCGCACTAGGCCAGCGTGGTGGACTATATGGCCTAACCACTCTCAATCATAGTGTCGATTGTAGAGTAGGCCCGTGCCCTGCAGTGGGACTTATATGGGCTGATACAGATACGGCAAATTTTACAATCGTCCTAATCAGGATGTTCACAGATTAGACATTGGGTTGCTCAAAAAATATGTTGGAACATTGAAGATTATGTAACTCATGAGTACAATCAATAAAAATGATATGAAAAAAATTGAATAAGATGTGTTGTTTACTTACATTCATTAGGATCTGGTGTGTCCGGCGGCGCGTCAACGATAGTTCTGTAAAATATCAAGCTTTAATTTTACGAAATGTTAACGATGTTACTGTACAAATAAACTTCAAGAGCTCCATTTTCAAACCTTTATTTCCTATTTGCTACACTGCCTGTTATGCTAAGTTCTGATAGTTTCACAACATTAAAAATATTTTCAAAATATGTAACATGAACAAACCTATCAGCATCCCCGGCACCGTCAGGCACGGGCGAGTTATCCCGGAACTGCCAGGCGGCGCTGGACATGGCGGAGTCCAGACCTGAGTCTCTCTCCTCCAGGGCTATCTCCTTTTCCAGCTGCACTAGGCCGGGCGGCTCCACGTCGAACTTGGTGGCCAGCCGCGCCACCTCCAAGAGGCACAGGATCACCTGCCGTGGCTGGTTGTGGAGAACTGGAAAAGGGGAAATAGAGTTAGAAGTTGCTGGAAGTAGCTCGGTGCAAGTTGTTGTGGAAATCCATGGAAGGCCTAGGAACTAGGTTGAAGTTATGGAAATGTTACGTAACCCAGTGTTACCCACGAACCAAGCATAGATCCTTGTGTGGGAACCATAGTTATCTCAGTAGCAGTAACTAATAATATTGTAAATATAAACGAGCAATAATGTAATCTGCACTGTAAGAAAATAAGTTAGGCATTGTGTTTTTTTTTTTGTAGAGTTTCCTTTGGTTCAAGATGTAGAAGTTGTTTATTACTTTGAGTATTCTGGTGTTTAGTCCTGGATGGAGGTGTCTTTCAATAAATATATCACTAACAATTTTTTTATGGGGCTTAGGTTTGTCTGTGGGTTTCTTATATCTCACTCAACGATGAATAATGATTCCATAATGCGTTTTGTTGGCAAGGCTGTCCTTATCAAATACTTATTGATCGTTATCGGTTATATAAACAATAAATCCCAACAAGGTAGTAATAATAAGTTAAAAGTGATAGTTCTCACCGAGGTCATCGCTCTCGAAGAGCAGGTTCTCGTGTACACCGAGCTCGCGACAGAAGGTGATGAAGTTCTCGGTGTTGTCGCGAGAGAAGAAGCTGCGCCGCGCCGCGCGCTGCCAGCATCTGCCGCGGATCTGTGGCACCGGCTGAAATATAATCACATATTGAAATAATAAATCTCCTAAATTGTTGCAGTGCCCAACAGGGTCCACATTGTACCTTTTATAAAATGTTAACATCTTTATAACATTGTGGTTTGCAATAAAGATATTGAGCATTAAACTTATTTTTATCGCGGCTTTGGTTTAATTTCTACATTTTTTAAGTTGCCGACGTGAGGTTTCGATTACTTTACCGCTTTCGTGGTCACGGGGCGGACATAATTGCATTGTTCCTTCCGGAATTAGCTTTTGTTCAGTTTATAGTATTAAAGCAATGGGAACTTTTTATTGTAATTATTATATCATTAGAGAAACTGGTCGGCTGTGAAACGAGAGGTCGCGGGTTCGATCCCCGTACCGAAACAAATATTTGTGTTAACTACAGGTATTTGTGTTGGTTTTGGATATTTATGAGACCGAAAAGTTTCTTGTAGTTCCTGATACCCACGACACAAGACTATCTAAGTATGCCGTCAGGACTATGTATGTGACCGTTGGGTGTATTAATTTATTTATTAATTTACCTATAAATTCTATCTCGTAGAATTTAGACTTGAAAATATTGAGATACGATTAGTTCTGCCAGGTAATTTTATGAGCTAATGTAATTGCCCTTACCCCGACGATAAGTCCCTGGTCGAGCGCCTCCCTGGCCTTCTCGTGGATGACGGCGGCCAGCTGGCACAGCTCGGCGCCGTTGTCCAGCACGTCCAGGAAGTTCTCCCCCGTCAGGTACGTTATTCCTGCCAACAACACGATGAAACGTTAATACTGCTATTCTCCACAGACTAGACAACTTTTATTATTTTATGAATTTGCCAATTTATTTTACTTATATTTTATGCTGTATTTTACACCAAATTCAAAGACGCTTACAGAAAAATTAAAAACTAAAGGCATGGTTATACATAATAATGTTTCTTAAAACCCTCTAGCTAAATGTAATAGACTATTTAATTAGCGAGAAGAATAAAACATTCTACATATTTCATAGTTGTTGGAGAAAGCTTCTGGTTATAACTTCGTTGTTATAGGTAACTTTGTATGTGGAGTGTAAAATAATATTTAGCTTTAACAATTTAAAACAATTTTTCTCAGTTTACTCTTTGGCATTGCATTAGCAGTACAAAGGATTTGTTCATGTTCTGTACATCTTTGGTTATTACTATTAGCAAGTCTTATGAAGATGGATCAAGTGCTGTTGTAGCGGGAACTAGCCTTCCGTTAGATTACTGCTAATTATCATGGATTTTCTTCAAACATTGTGCGGTGAGCGTGCAAGCAAACTATACAGTACACAGTGAACACACCGCAGTTTCTAACGTACACTGAACAACAAACTAATTGCAAGAAACTAGAGGAAATGAGCAACGCAATGTGAAAAACGAAAACATTGGATTGTTGTTTATGTTGCTCAACAAATGCAACATGCAATCATTTTCAAACTTTTAAATTGCTAATCCAATTGCTAAAATTTTCTTAAAGACTAGCAACATTTTGACAAATATTTTGGTGATAAAAGTTATTTACCATAAGGAAGGAATATATTTGTTTGCCTTTAGCCTCATAAAAAACGTAATATTCATGGATGAGTTCATATATGTATGTGGAAATTCCAAATCAATATATCTATCAATATAAAACATACAAAAATACAAGGTGACGACTTAAATCAGATAAACGGTCACCAGTTGAATTTGTAGATATGTGGCCTTACACTTTCACGCGTAATCAATTTAACACACATAATTATAACAGTATCTAATTTTGTAACACGGGGGCGGATGTTACGAAACATGATTTTTATTGATCATCAACTACCAAGATTGACCAACCATAAAATGATACAAACGTTTAACGTAAGTAACATTTTAATAAAATCGTGCTTGTACCTGAATGTTTAGGTAGAATTGCCACTATTGACGTCTATCGCGTATACAGTAGAACGTGACTATGCGTATGCCGAATGCTCATTCTAGATCTGAAAAACTCACTGATTTTTGTTAAACCAAAAATCTATCAGAATCCATACGATCGAATTCACTCAACCCTACACAATTTCGCTCGTCACAATCAATGAGGCGCATAAATTGCGCGTATAGTTTATTCATGTAGTTGCGAGCGAGGCTGGCGCACCAAATCTTCCCGAGCCGGTTCCACGGTCCTCGACATTCTTTCCACTACCCGCTGCACATAATAATCATTGCATCGCGAGTGCGCTATCTCACATGCGACAGATCTTATATGCGCCGCAGATACAGTCTTGTGTGTGCCGGTCAATTTCAAACGACAATTTTAGTATTTTTTATATGGTACAGCAAAAAATTAGGGATAGTTGAGATTGGAAAGACATTCCATCTAAATTATTATGAGAATTAATGCGTAATGTGTAAGAAAGAAAGAACATATTTTTTATTGACACGATTATACACAATGTAATAAATAATATAGGTAGTGGGATAAAAAAATCTCGATAAAACTGAACACATTCGATCCGAGGCAAAACCAACCGCTCCACAGGTCTGCACTGAATTTTTTATTAATCTGTTTGGTAATTAAACAGAAATTCCAATAGCAGGCATACTGCTGCAGCAAGGCGCATAGCATACATGCACTCGGCAAGCGTTATTGAGTTCAACTTTTTGAACCTCGTCTGCTCACACGCGCGGTTTTATATGCCGACATCAAAGTCAAGCTGAGGGTCTACGAACTTTGTGAATTGTAACATACACACTGTTTATGGAAGAAAAAATAACGTATAAATATAATTTCTAATATAATTATAATGTAGTTTCTCATGTACACATTGCACATATCAATCATTGTTAAGGTGGATGAATTAATTCTAAAGCATGGAGTGTGGCCCATCGTAGTTTAATGAAAAAAATAAATACATCTTAACATTACATCTGACCATTAGAACTACAAAACGTTGAAGAAATTAATGGTGTACAGTCAATGTAAATAGAAAACAACACGCACGCATGAAGAAGCGTAGATATAAATGCCTCTCGGACCGCGATAACATTAAATTGTAAAATTGCCGCAAACGAAACGTTTTGAAGACCAGAAATCATAATTCCAGCATCTGAATTCAGTTTTTTCGTTGAATTTTAAATACATAACTTCAGATTCCAGATTACGAGCAGTTCTGTATAATAATGTTTGATTTATTTACGGTGCGATGACTGACTGAGCTCTGAATAATTTATGAGAGAGCGTTGAGTAATTAATGGCACATGATTTGTGGCTTTAATCCCTCATTACAAACTGATACAGCAATTGAATAACAACTTTAAACTCTGATTAAATTTTTTCGATTAATCCATTTGGATTAATCGAATCCATTTGGATTAATCGAATCGAAATTTATATTGGTAACAATTATTTGTTTAAAGTAAAATTATAAAAGACAATAAGAATTTGAATGCTGGGCCAGTACTCGCGAATAGCAATGGTGTGGTCTTTACTACTATACATAAACTCACGCCTTTTTTCCAGAAGTGGTTGGGCGAGGTGTTACCAAGACACCTGCATTTCGCCTTGTATGTTACTTACCACGATGTGATAGGGGCAAGCATATTGGGTAAAAATATCATGACTTCTTGCCGATAATGAATATAAAAATCCAATATCACTTAGCCGGACCCTGGATTCGAACACGAGACCTCAGCTTTACACTCGTACCGTAGTACAACTACGTCACAGAGGCAATTGATCTTTACTAATTAAATTAATTACTGTTTGCATCGATATAATTAGGTGGCTTATACTACTTATGAAATTTAAAGCTTTTCCAATCACAATGTTTCTTCTATATGGGAATTTCATTAGATTTTATTACAGTTAGTGATTGATGCAATCTTTTTTGTTTAATTACTTACAATATTTCCGCCTACATAGAGGCCGCAGACAAATAACATAACTTATGGCCCTATGTCTGCGAAGGTTAGGGCGTGGTACAGGTCGCGGGAACGGCCCGTGATCCCGGCTAACAGGGCACGTGAAAGTACCGCCCGATTTGGAAGCCATTACCGTGACCCTCGGACCAGATTGACCATCTCTATTCGATGTATTCTAATGGCTGGTGAAACGATGGTGAGTATGCGTGTGGTCTTGCCTCGTAATTTGACGTGGTTTGTGATAACTAGTGAATATTAATACAAGTATTAGAGATCAACCAATATTGCAATGCGCTTTTTATGGGGTTAAAGCTTCGATCAAATATACACTAGATACAACATGAGCGCTTAGAAAATGGCACCAAAAAAGAGTGCTTTAAGCACTCTTTCGCCTTCAGTCACGCACCGACCGTGGCTTCTAAAACGTCGCATAACTTTAGACAATATTATGTGAAAAGCTACTTTAAGCTCCAGGAATAAGGTGGAATTTGTGTTAATATATTTGGAATATGTGATCTTTTTGTTTACTTTTTTTCATGTCATGCATCGGTGCCACTTTTTAACAGAACTTTTACAGGGAACTGTGTATCTAGTGTATATTTGATCGAAGGGTTAAAGGAATTAAAATAGCATTTAATTTAAAATTATTCAACTCGTCGTGTTCGGATTGTATGGGATCTCACATGTTTAAAATTAGATCACTAACTTATTATATCAGCTTACCAGGATTATTTAATGAAATGTAAAGATGAATGCGCACATACAAATATAGTTTAGTTTTTTTGCATGCAAATTAGAAATGAATTTATCATTTTGAATTTAAAGCACGATTTTGTACATAGAATTCTACGACATATTCCAAGCTTATTCAGACATTTCAGCAATGTCCACTATTGCTTTGACTCTAGAAAAGCTGAATCGAAACAATTGAAATTTTGTCACGACCCGAGTATTTCTTTAAAGACGTTAGCGCATTTCAACTGGTTGTTCGCGATTGCATATTTCATGTGAATTGGCGCATAATTCGCGCGGCGCATGCGACCAATGAAAGTGGAAGTACTGAACCGGTCAGAGGGGGAAATGGAGAGGTGAAACAAGGGGGGGGGGGTACAGTACAAGCTTTTTCTACATGATAATTAGCGTCTGAAACCAAGCGTGGTGCTGCAATAAATAAATAACCAATAAATTCTTGCACGCATGATCAACGGACATACCGGCCCTGGAACCTTTATTGTTTTGTGATTTTATAAATAAATCTCTTTATTCTGCGGTATTCGTACCGACAACATTGTATCAGACAGCCTTCGTGGTGCAATGGGCAAAAAACTGGATGTGAAACGACAGGTTGGATGTGCGGTGCTTGTATTGGGGTAAATGTAATTATCCACTGTCCTCAACGAAAATTTGTTTGGCTTTTGGCTGTTTTTGGGTAGAAACAAGACAGACTACACGTATCTTGCTATAACGTCGGGGCATATTGAATGTTATGTTTAATCATAACTTCTTAATTTTTATGAATGTTTTATGTCCTAAAAACGAACTATAATTTATAAAACAAAATAACTAGAACCCTCAATACGTGTTGATCCTAATATATGCCAGTGTGTCCGGAATAACGGTGCCCAGTACTGGCAACTGTAAGGGTGTCATTGAGCCGCCAGTAGAGAGGGAGGGGGGAGGAAGGTCTGCGGGACGAGCGGAACTGCTATTGCTATTTGAATATATAAGGCGGCGTTTGTCTCTGACTCAACGATACTTTTAAGTGAAGTGCAAGATGTACGACTCAGCGGAAAGTTTAAAATCGAATTTTATATTTTATGCCTAATGATTTAGCAACGGAGAGCGGTTATAACTGTTCTGTATCGTAATAGTAATTGGTAAGAGAGGAAGAATTGAAGCTGCTTAACAGTCTTCTGATAATGAAAGATAGAGAAAATGGGAATGACAGGAAATCGCAAAATAAGGCAAGTCTTTTTACACAAAGCAATTTTGCATATACGGAAAAAGCATAACTATTCAGAACTTGATCGTCAACATTGCTGTCGCCTGTCCCTTGTTCCACGCGCATTGTATATTTAAATATTCGTAGCGTCGTCTAAGCAATGAATAACGGGCCGCGTCGATGCATTTATCCAATATGTAATAATTATTATTATTAATGATACGTGCCACACATTACTGCCATAACTTGACCCACTAAGCGCCGGACAGTGTTGCGAATTATTCGCAAAGGTTTAGTCAATCTATCAACGCGGGTCACCGAGGGCAAGTTAATTAAACTTTGTATACATTTTGGGCGAGAAAATTACCTCTTAAAGAAATAATTTCCGCAGCATACTGCAGAATTAGGCTTTTATTATAGTACTGCTAATTTGTATTGATGATCTGAACATGAAAAGGCCGACTCAAATATTTTTACTATTTATAGAAATTCCATGTAAACTTAACAGCGTTGTTGCCATGTTATATACTTTATATTGGAGTTGGAACCAATCGCTTTTTGTACTTAAATCTCACGCTAGATAACCTACCTCCACCATAAAAGAAACTCACAATACAGCATCTTTTACAACAATAGTATACGGCACTCTACATTATGATTAGTTTAATCCACAGACCACGCTTTCAATGATAATCCCCGGCTTAGCTGAGGTCGTGAGCGTCAGTTATCGCGTGTTGTGACAATGTGTCACAACAGCGTGTTCGCCGTCAGTGACCGCGACGAACCGCGCCGTGACTCGTGAGTCAATACTGGTACGCTTCTACCGATACTAGACGAAATCAGCTGTAATGTCCTTACAACACTAGGGACATTATTGGTTTGAAACACGCGATGTGTAAAATGAAATGCAATATACTTATGACTAGTCAATAAAACTGCCTTGGTGGCGTAGTTGTACTAGAGTACGGTTACAGAGCCGAGGTCTTGGGTGAAATCCCGGGTCAAGCAAAGTTATTTCTATTATCAGCCCGGAGTCAGGACTTTGTGCCCGAAATGGCGATAGGCTCACCCCTTATCCCATCTTGGTACGGAACATACAAGGCGAAATGTTGGTGTCCTGGCACCACTGCCTATTAATTCAGTTGAAAAAGCGTGACTTTACTTTCAAATGTGTCTGAACTAAATTTTTGTATCCTGGTACATATTTTATATAAGTAATAAAATTAAATAAGATGTTAAGACGTAGTGACCTATAAATATGGCATTGTATGGTGACGGTAGATCCGTTATCAAATATAAGGACAGAAAGTAGATCAGCTAAATGCGGGTGGCACTAGTGGCACCTTTGCGTTATTAAATAATTTTATTGTTTTAAAACATACATTAAAGCTAATGACAAAAATTAGAGCTATAATATTATAAACATGAGATCGTGTGAGTTGTGAGACGAGATCGTAGAACGCTATGGCGCTTTCGTGACCGCCGGTGTCGACGGAGCGCCGTCTCATAACGTAATGCGATATAACATACTAATGATACTATTATACGCAAATCTCACGCCACAAATTAATGGCCGATATGTGTTTAATCCTTTATGAAGCAGTTAAGAGATTTGTCAACCCGCACTAGGCCAGCGTGGTGGACTATATGGCCTAACCACTCTCAATCGTACTCTCGATTGTAGAATAGGCCCGTGCCCTGCAGTGGGACGTTTATGGGCTGATACAGAAAAGATTTGTGGGTATTGATAATAGCCGACATCGCTTGTTAGTTTAATTAATTGGATTATTGTTATGATGCAATGATTGTGGTGAATTAAGGCTGATTTGTCCTGACGCCAGAGGGGTTACTCTATAGTCCGACACGAACTTCGAATGTTTGGACGTTCAACAACCACATATAAGATAAAAGTTTACTACTTACAAAAATCAATAATATTCTCCGAACTCTCAGGCTATGGTCACGGCTTACGGTAAACGATTCCAAAATTTTGTAAAGTATTTAGGCATATTCGTACAGTTTTACGTAGATGTTCAAACATTCGTTGTCATGTCGGAGTATAGAGTAACTCCCCTGAACCTTAACAGCGGAAAGAAATGTAGGGCTATGTTGTCAATACGTGTAGAAAAGAATGTGGTAGGTAGTATAAGACGTATTTAAATAAAATAGTTATTATCTATGTAAAAATATGAACAAAAATGAAACTTTATTAACAAAGCTTATTAATAACTCAATCAATATTGCAATCCTATTTGCATTTTTTACTGGTGGTAGGTCTCTCATATGTGAGAGGCCATCTGGGTGGGTACCACCGCAGTGTCTATTTCTCCCGTCAAACAGCAGTGTAAACGCACTGTTGTGTTTCGGGTTGAAGGGCATTGTAGCCAGAGTGACTACTGGACATATTGAGACTTAACATCTTATGTCTCAGGGTGGCGAGCGCAGTGGAGTGCCAAGCATTGCTTTGTAATTCAAGGTGTTGTTTGGTTTTGCTACTGTTTATGAGCGGTCGTATCGCTTACCATCAGGCGAACGGCATGCCCGTCTCGCCATTCAAAGCAATAATTACACAATAGATAAAGGACAGCTTGTTTCAAATATTATTATTTTTATTATAGAAAATAAGGTTGAGAGTGAAAAATTAAATCAATAATCAATCATCAAAAAATGTTAGGTATAGTTCGATATCACTTACTTGTATTCCATAAGTTCTACGACTTCTACCTGGTGCAGCACTCGACGGAATGAAAAAGAGAATCCAAATACAAGCAGTTTTATATGCTTGTGTTTATAAAGTAATTTTGAAGGTAGAAAAATAATTATTTCTTAATTTTTGTAATGGTACTTTTTTCAGGTTTATTATGAAATAGTCCAATAACAAAGTACCAGGATAACATAAGTAATAAAAGACTCACCGCATATATTAAGTTTGTTTACGAAATACTAATCTGAGGTCATTGGCGACATAACCAATAAACAAATCAGATTTAATATAAAATATGATTATCGTTGCGTTAGAATATTCATACGTGTTGCACAATGGCACACGGCTGACGACGGTGGTTGTGGCGCAGGACCGAAGTCAGAATTGGCTAAATTCGCCCATATATGCCCACAGGCCCTACCGTCTAGTACAGCTATCCTTGAATATTGTTTGACGATTGGGAAGGCAAAGTTAGGAAAGAATAGACAGAAAGGCACAACGTGAATTAAGGTCTAGTGCGGATAGAATTTGGAATATAATTTTATACTGTTTGAAATAAGGATATTTGTCATCACCTATGTTTTTTTAAAATAGGGTAGTTAGGTCTATACATGATTTCGTGGTGATTTTATTCATGCGCATTTTTTCACATAGAAATGAGGCTCTGATAAGGCAGTGAGATTTTTGAAAATTTGCAAAAACGAATGTAACATAGTAATGTTTCTACCTATACGAATTTAATATTGCGTAAATCGTTTAAACGTCGATGTGATGTGACACTATTTTAAAGGGATTCCATGGTAAACTAGGGCAAAGGTCCCCAGTAGCCTCCTTCCATACGGTCCAACACGGTGGTTCTGCTCGTAAATCTGTCTGCAAGGCGTTTGCACGTGTGACTCGGTGGCACTCGGCACTCGGCAGTAAATACTAGTGCGTGGGCGGCCACTGATTGTCAGTATGCGCACACTGCCTACTAAATCACACCCGAGTCCTTTCATATTTTGGGACCCGTAAATCTTTAAATGATGAATGTGTCATTACCATTCCTGTCGTTTCCAATAATATTCGAATCATTTTAGTCTAGACACTGTTTTAAAATATTCCTATGATTTGATATTTCGAGGTTTTTATAGTCGTTATTATAATTTGAGACAGAAATGGAATATAATATTTCTTTATTTATTAATAATTTGATAACTTATTAATATTTAATTAATTTTTAATTTTACAATCCAACGAAATCTATTTTATTATGCGCAAAAAACATGTTTAATTGTCCATTGAGCGTCCGCCCACACGCTCTCAGCGGCGCGACTACCAGGGCGACATGAACACAAACGGCTTCGACGAGCCTCCGACCGCGATGACACAACGCGCCGCTCCACTAATTATGCATTGTTACTATTTACGCAATATTATCGATGTTACATTGTAGTGCAGCAGTTGCTTTCTGCGTGATTGCAACGAGATATTGCATATGTTTATATTTTAGTTCAATAATTAAAGAAATTGATTACCTATTTGATATTAAGTGATCAAATGTTAATACACACACACTTTCATGCATTTATTGCTGGTTCTAAAAATTAGGTGGAGTAAGAAGGAAAGGATGGAGTGTTTGAGGCAGGTTTTACAAGTGAATAATTTTATTTGTTTTGGGTCTGAATATTGTTAGACCGTAAAATCTTTATCTTTCGTAGTTTCTCATTTTTTCTGTACAATATTTGCGTCTTACAGTAAGGCCAGAACTCGGAACGTTATGTTTGACTTGAGTATATTTATTTAGGTTTTTCTTTAAGAGCCTTATAAAATATTAGGATGTCGTCGGAGTACAATAACTTCAGGAAACCTAAGGAAATTCAAACAAATTTAGCCTTTTGGGACCTCATTCGTCCTACTTTGTATTTAGAAAACATTGTATGTAAGTATTATAAATTTAATTAGCATACAAACAATTTCTACGTAAAACAACGGAAATCTCTAAGGAGTAAGTAGTTTCCACGCATTCGCAGTCATTAATCGGTGGCCACCGTGGAAATTATGATTTTACGATTTCTCCGACCTGTATGTGCCACATTATGCTTATAAAACAGTTAACGGCAACTGAATTATATTTCTACTTGTCAAGAAATAAAATATGCCTTTTATTTAAACGCAAATGAAATATTCTTTCTTTCTGAAAAAACTTACTTCGAAAACAACAAAATTACCTGACAAAAATACAAATTGCCTAGAAAAGTATTTAAAAATGTACAATCGCATAAAATAACCACAAATAGGCATTGTTAACAATATCGCTAAAGAAAATAACTAACTCATCACAGTAAAGTCAATAAAACGAAAATGGCCATGACTGTATGAATATTTTTCCCAAGTGCTTACATTGATTGTCGATCTCATACAAGTAAGCCTCACAGTAACATGAAGTGGGTGGTATACAGTTGTATAGATCATCTACGATCTTTTGGCGTTGTTGTTGCCATGATTTTGTCAAAATATTAGGAACAGTTTTTCCCTCTTCATATTTTATTATATTGATAACAAAGGAATGTTATGATGGTTTAGACAGCCTCCGTGGCGCAGTTGGTTAGACGCCGCCTGTGAAACGAGAGGTCGCGGGTTTGATCCCCGCACCGAGAGAAATGTTTGTGCGGCCCACAAATATTTCTTGCGGGTCTGGGTGTTTGTGAGACCGAAAAGTCTCTCATAGTTCCTGATACCCACGACACAAGACTCGATCTTAGTGTGGGGTCAGGACTATGTATGTGACTGTTGGGTGTTATTTATTTATTTATTATTTATTTATGGTTTGGTCATGTAGAGAAGATGGATGAAAGGGGACTAACTAAGCAAATGTACAAAGCGAGTGCGTATGGAAGAGTCAGTAGGGGTCGACCTCACCGAACCTACATCATTCAAATCGGTGATACCGTCAACAAGGGTCAGATCAAAAGTACTTTGAAACAACGAGAATGCATGAAGAGGTCGATGAGAGTGGATGAAGCAAAAGTAATATGCCAGGATCGAGCATAGTAGCGATCTATAGTCTCTGCCTACCCCTATGGGATACATGCGTAACGATTATTTATGTATGTATGGACATATAAAGTAATAACTTTAATACTATTAGATTACGAGTATAAATGCTTATTCATAGTATAAAAAAATATCTCAAACAATGTGTTACATATTTTTATAATTTTATCTGCAGTTCCAAAATTTGCCACACGCCAATATGAAATCTTTGATATGAAATACATAAAGTTTAAGTCGACATAATATCAAAGTGACAGTGGAGCACTCGGCACTCAGTTTACCAAACACTTTTCTCGCAAGTGTCGAGCTGTCCGCGCTGGGAAAACTTCTCTCGTGTATTTTCACTGTTTATCGATGTTATTACGAGCGACAAATGATTGCCTACAATTGATATAAGTGCTTATTGACTACGTACAAACATCACGTGACTTTTATAAGTGTTTGTACTAAGTTGCTGATTTCTAATTTTGTTGATCTAGCTTGGTGAAGAGAATGCGTTGCAGTTCTTTATGATAATATCAAAGCCCTCCAGACACAGTACCAATTCGTTACGCATAATTGCATCTTCACGCTAAGGCGGAAGGATCCAGGATTATATCTGTATTGTAAAACTATAGATTTTCGATTATTGGCGTTTTGTTATAAGACTCCTTTGATGTAAAAGTATTATTCTGTGTAATAATATTTTAAGATTGATATCAAACTCTATTCACATGCTGAAACAGCGCTGATCTAAATATTTGGAGACAGAAAACATTGGTTCCTTTTCATACTGAATATAAA
The DNA here is from genome assembly GCA_030180105.1 of Hyles lineata. NCBI lineage: Eukaryota > Metazoa > Arthropoda > Insecta > Lepidoptera > Sphingidae > Hyles > Hyles lineata. The sequence continues at coordinate 13,870,974 of JARJEE010000014.1, forward strand.
TTTTACGATATGTATTATGTACGTTTTACGCTCATGCAGTGGTGTGTGCGTGCCCGGAGCGCAGTAAATAATTCAGGTACAAACTTTTATAGCACAATTCCCCAGCGACACTGAGGACTGAGGTAAAAAAATATTGGCTCTTTAAATGATTAAGAATCGTTAAATGTAACATGAGTAACATGAGTGTCTTTTGGGACTAGTCTTACTTTATACCGCGTTTTATTTCAGAAACAACATATTTTATTTTATTTTATTTACTCTATATTGTGGCCCTCCTTGTTTAGTAATAAATTATGACATATGCCGTCACCATTGGCAATAAAAGTGCCGTACTTTTCAATTAGAAATCACAAACTGATAATAATGGTCGGATGGTCACTCTTTTTGCGATCAGTAATGTATAATAAATGTATTATCAATAGAATCAACAAAATACCAACACTTACTAAGTTCCCCAATTTAAGTTATTAAAAGTCCTAAACACTAACTAAACAGTTCCCATGATTTAAAATAGATCACGGGCTACCCTCAACAGCAATATGGAAATTTACGATAACAAAATTTGAGTTAAGAATATCATCATCATCATCATCATCATATCAGCCACAGGAAGTCCACTGCTGAACATAGGCCTTCTCCAATGATCTCCACAATGACCTGTTGGAAGCGGCCTGCATCCAGCGACTTCCTGCGACCTTAGTCAGATCGTCCGTCCACCTTGTAGGCGGGCGTCCGACACTTCGCTTGCCTGTACGTGGCCTCCACTCGAGAACCTTTCGGCCCCAACGGCCATCGGTTCTACGAGCTATGTGCCCGGCCCACTGCCACTTCAACTTGCCAATCCTATGGGCTATGTCGGTAACCTTAGTTCTCCTACGGATCTCCTCATTTCTGATTCGATCTTGTAGGGAAACACCGAGCATAGCCCGCTCCATGGCTCGTTGAGTGACTTTGAGCCTTTTAATGAGGCCCACAGTGAGAGGCCACGTCTCGGTGCCGTATGTCATCACTGGTAACACACAACTATCGAAGACTTTCGATTTTAGGCACTGAGGTATTTTGGACGAGAAGACGTCGCGAAGTTTCCCGAACGCTGCCCAATCGAGTTGGATTCGCCGATTGACCTCTCTCTCGAAGTTGGACCTGCCTAACCGGACCACTTGTCCTAAATAGACATATTCGTCTACAACTTCGAGAGTCGAGCCCCCAACTCCAATGGGGGTGGGCACAACATGGATATTCGACATGATCTTCGTTTTATCCACGTTAATTTTAAGACCCACCTGTTGGGAAACTCGATTAAGGTCTTCGAGCATAGTGCTAAGGTCTTCCAGCGATTCTGCCAAGACTACAATATCGTCGGCAAATCGAAGGTGACTAATATACTGCCGTTGATGTTGATGCCGAATCCTTTCCACTGCAAGAGCTTGAAGGCATTTTCCAGCGCGGCAGTGAACAGTTTCGGAGATATGACATCTCCCTGTCTCACGCCTCTCTGTAGTGGAATAGCCTTCGTGCTCTGATCCTGTACTCGGACCGACATGGTGGCGTTGTTGTATATACACCTCAACACTTCGATGTACCGAAGAATATGTAGCATACGAATGTGTAGCCTTCACCAAGGAGACCGCATTTCTCCATATAAGGTGTCCGAAACTTCTAAACTAATAAGCGTGATGTACTCACCAATAATCTTATTGATCCAGTCAGCCAGGTCCTCCTGCAGCGGGAAGAGCTGCCTCGCCTGCGAGTACAGGATCTTCTCGCGGTAGAAGTCCTCGTCTTCGAGGACCGGGGCGACGGCGGCCAGCGCGCAGTCAGCTCGCTCGAAGCTGCTGCTCATGCGCCGGTTCACCACCACGTCGCCGTGGCCGGTGTGCCGCTCCTCCTCCTTGCCTTCGAAGTTGTTGCGCACGTACCTGGTGGAGAAGGCTAGTGATTAGTGTACATGTAGTAAATCCATGTAAAGGCAGTGTATGAATATTACGGCCATCATGAGCCATAATGCTACTGCTGACAATAGGCCTCCCACAAAGATTTTTATAGTGGTATCTACAATCGTCTGAATCGTGGATGCTTTAATAATCAATGCAAATCGACAGGCAACGTTATTTTATTTAAGACCGACCACTTGGCTGTATTGGTTTTATTAAGATGCCAGAGACCTCATACATTTCAGGAAGTTGTTGGATGTAAGCCGTATCCGACAAATCGCTATGAAATTACACTAGGGGATTCCCTTTAGCTAAATAGAGAGAAAGAAAGATAAGACTCACTCAAAAGCATTGGTCCTCTCGAATGTGTTGTAGATGCGGTCGAAGGTGCCGCTGAGCGGGCGCGGGAAGGGCTTGTGGTCCTGCGGCGGCGACACGGGCGTCGTCGCCGGCGCCCACGACGACCGGCTGCCGATCGCCGTCGGCCCGCACCGGTAGTACGACATGCTGCTCTGCTCTCTGCAACAAACAATGGAAACATAATAAATTGCAAGCACATGGGGCTGGAAACACTACGGGCTATACTTGTGTTTTTCAGGGCGATACTCGACATACCGTCAAAAAAATTACAAGTTCTTACACACTGCGCCAAAACGACGTCAAAAGAATCTTTTACAACAGTAGGAATATGAACCAGACAAAAGAACTTTCATTTCAGGGATCCATCGTTCCAATAATCTGTAAAGTTACAAGAACAAATCCCAGTATTTTAAAAATGTAAGAAGTAATAAATCTTCCTATTGCTTTCTATATGTAAAGAGTTGAGATATAGTTGCAATTGATTGTGTTGTATGTAAATAATAAACGTTGATAAAGTGCCAACGATGTACCAATTGAAACCCCCCTATGCGTCAATCTTGAATGAATATAAATTAGCAATCATCAAGACAAGTACCAATATAGAGAACAATAAACCTGTGTGTATTTTTATCCTTATCTATAAAATCAATCTATAACCATGCCATTTGTCATGAGCCTACCACACATACTAAGAAAGCGAGTTTAGTGAGCATATTATACGAGCAAGATCTAAGATCACTTTACTTGCTCGGTGTGGTTTAATGAATATAAATCTTTGAGGAGATTTAGCAGTAAATTTCCAAATACTGAGAAATAATGCAATGATAATTATTATTCGAAAAGTTTACATTACATTTTACTTTGCCAAGAACTCGAAAAAATTACGTTCCATAACTCATGTCCGCTATCTTTACAAAATATTCGACAATAAAACGAATAATTTTAAAAATATTTTAACAATTTAAAACTAAATAACAAATGAACACCGAATATGAGTTAATGTGCGTCGTTAACATGGACGGATGCTACGACCTTCCAGAGTTAATGGGGGCCCGAACAATACCGATACCAATTTCCGAACTCATTTGCATGTCAGTCCAGCAAATTTGCATGTGAGCTCTGTGGCTTGGTATAAGAAGTATCGATATTGAGTTTTGCCTGGCAATTTCCTTTTCGATACTAGTAAGTTTATAATTGGATGGTTTCTGTACGATACATTAATTTTCTATGTATAGGCAATTTAGCCGAGTAAAGTTAGCAGTTTGTTCCCTTCTATTTTATTGGAATTCTTATTCTGATTGTCAGCCTGTCAGCCTAGTAATACCGAAAACTTACAGTGAAAAATTAAGTTGTGAAATCCGACGCCTCCAAAACTAATGAACGAGTGTGAAGGCCGGTCTGACAGGTGACAGCCAGTAATTAAAACACAAAAGGGGCTGGTAACGCGGAAAATGCCTCGACAGACATCAGACCGTCAGAGATGTGCTGTGTTGCACACGAACTTGTAATTTAACGCCTACTATCATCATTTTGGCTTTACGAAGGTCAATAAGCAAAAATGTTAGAAAATTTAATTTTATTGCAATTAAAAACTGGAGTCTGTAGTGATAAATATGCTATTGGTCTGCTTTTGGTAAATCTGGTGTCATTTTAAACATTTTACATATAAACAATATTACATAAGTAGGTATATAAATCCGAAGTGGATTTGAGCCTATTTTGCTAAGTTTTTAAGCTAGGTGTTTTGATATTATTTAAATTTATAAATAATTATTCGTAATAATTATGTGATAAAGTCGACAATTCCGATTATATGTATATTATTTGGTAAACCATTCATTCTCGTTTATACCTTGCTCAGTACATTCATTTTTTAAAACCTTCATAAACTTTTTTGTATAATTATAATACATTCACATAATACATGTCCCAAACCCGTTTGGGTCAGCCTCGACACAATCATTTTTCCAGCGCGGTTCCCCGTAATCTGTTGCTCGAGCCTTGAACCCCGACAAAGGCGCCGGCGGCGGGCTAGATCACACGCTGCCCATATACGCGCACGCCGCTCGTGCGTCGGACGCGGTGGGCCGCCGCCGTGCGTAGTATGTAGTATGTACTGCACGCGACACTTATATCTTGCATTTTATGCGAGCCTGGTACTTCATCGCTGTGCTAAATATGGATTATCGGTATTCTGTCATGTTTTATCTTTCTTTTACGACTAAAATAACTATATGGAAGTTTATAGCGTTTATTTACGCTTCGAAATTTACTATTTGTAGTTTGTACCTTTTCTAGATAATACCTAAAATTGTTTATTCATTCCTTTAGGACCATTAACAAAACATTTAGCAAAAATAGATACCGGTACATAGTGGTTTATATTATGAAACATTTTTGCATAATACTAAGCTTGAGCTTTCTCCGCCGGGCGGTTAGACGCCGCCTGTGAAACGAGAGGCCGCGGGTTCGATCCCCGCACCGAGAGAAATGTTTGTGCGGCCCAAATATTTCTTCCGAGTCTGGGTGTTTGTGAGACCGAAAAGTCTCTCGTAGTTCCTGATACCCACGACACAAGACTCGATCTTAGTGTGGGGTCAGGACTATGTATGTGACTGTTGGGTGTTATTTATTATTTATTTAAGAAAGTATGACCGACATACCCATGCCTGTAGGACTATTTTTTAAAACCAAGATAAATTGCATTGCTGATTTTATACTGCAAAAACTGAAAATATTGTATATTTCCGATAGGATGTTGGCTGATATCTGACATAATAATGGCTCAAAATACAAACGTAAAATAGTGTAAGCAAAAATGTTCGTGTTCTGAATATTAAAAGTTATGGAGCCAACAAACGTAAATATAAAGACAAGTCAGTGGGGACGAGGCGGTGCCGCCATCGCCGCGCAACACGGAATCCTCACAGGAATCGATTCCCACGAATTGGGACAATATTTTACCTTAAAAAATTACTTCGCAGACAAAAATAATCCCTACAGCATTGGAAGTAAGTTCTGGTTTTCTGTACACTGGTTTTAATAGAAAATGGCACGCGATTCTGTTCGAAATATGTATTTCAGTTTTGTCGTATTGATAAAACGTTAAAACTGGAATTCAAAGTGAAATGCCTTGTGTTGTGAGTAAAATAAGAGTTGAAATTAGGGTTGTCTAGGTGGTAATATTATTGAATATATTTTGGAATTGTAACATGAGCAAAATTGGATTCCAAGGATTGAAATAGAAATAATTAAAAATGCAGAAACCAGACACGCACAATAATATTATTTTTACATAACATTGCATGTGTTGTGATCTATGGCCCCTCAATTATCATATCAGTATTTACAAAATACACTTCAGTTATAGGACTAAATAATTACAACTTAATGAAATAATAGCGTTGCGTAAAATTAAAGACATAACGAGCGCAAGCCTTATAGACAGTCAGTAAATCCTACAGTCGTCAATCAACTTGGTACTTGAACCTGTGTCACCCACTATGGGTATCTGAGACACGTGGACCCAACAGAACAGTATTTAGAATGCACGTGAGGGGGTTAAATGTATTAAGCATAATTACAGAACAGTTGAAAATAAATTCTGTGAACATTATTCATATTAAGTATCAAAATATTTCATTTAAAGTGTTGATTTATTAGTCTGCTTAAATATATGGGTAATAGAAAGCTTTTTTAATTCTTTAAATGAAAAGTAATAAAATATCTAAAAAAAAATGTTGCCCGTAGCGGAAAGATGTAGAGGCTTTTATAAAATGATACACAATATATGCGATCAAATGTAGTTACAGCGAATTTCGACCATAAATTACCTTTCTTTTTATTAATTTTATTACTGCAAGGCAGTTTGCAGGAAGTCTAAAAAAAGTAAAAAGCACTGCCAATTAAGCAATTCCGAGTCGCCGGCTCAATTCTAATACTTTTACTTCCCCGGAACAAAATATCAAACAAGTTTTTATCGGAATATTATTGTAATTACCGACACGCTGTATTGCAATCAGGCAATTAATATTAACGAAATATTTTAGCAAGCGACCAGCATGACTGTTACTTGATTAAAAACCGGTTAATTAGACCATTTGTATTAAAGTTAAACAATAAATCGTATTGCATTCTAGTCGATTATTTATTTTTATGAGTTACACATCAAGTATATTTTTGTAAGCGATTACAATTTTTTTTTTTGCCTTAAGGCATAAATATTGTAACTTCTAAGGGAGAAGTATAGTACCAACGATATTACTCTCTTTTGACAACGCCATTGCTTTAAATACAAATCTAAAATGTTTGAATGCACTTGATGGTAAGTGTATTGTATAGTCCATCCAAAAAGACATGATTATACATAGGCTGAGCCTAAAACAGGACAATTTCTTAGTAAAATATTCCGGTAAATCCATCATATTATATTGTGGTCTCTAGCTCTACACAAATATACACACCACATACACATTCGAAAAGCTCGAATTCATTGAATTTATTAACGGCAATGGGTGGTTATGGGCACTAGTTCCCACACAATGCACACCTGGTATGCACGCGGGTCAAGTTGAGCGGGCGGCGAGCGGGCTCGACTAAATCCTCCATTTACGCAAATTAAACGAGTACGAAGGTCTGCTACCACTTGTCCACGGTTGAATGGAGTTTTTTAATATAATTGCTGCGTAAATGGTTTTTATATCGGTAACCAATTGCGAAATACTCGAAACTTGAAAGGAATTTAAAGTTGCAGTTTGGCGAAATTTTTTGTAGTGAAGTATTTGGGGATTTATAGCATAATCTGAACTACCAAATCGAGACTCTACCTACTTCTGTATCGGCCCCATACGTCCCGCTGCAGGGTACGAGTCTCCTCTACAACCGAAAGTATGATTAAGGGCGGTTAGGACATATATTCCATCACGCTGGCCTAGTGCGGGTTGGTGGACTTTACGTACCATAGAAATTCTTACAAATCGCTGTGGTATGCTGGTTTCCTCGCGATGTTTTCCTTCACCGTTATATCTACCTGCTTATTAAAAAATCTTCCTCTGCTTATCATAACTAATATACGCAGGCGGATAAAAAATATACCACGCTATCCTGAAATATATGAGTACATCCTACTAATATTATAAAGGTGAAAGTTTGTATGTATGTTTGTTACTCTTTCATGAAAAAACGGCTCAACAGATTTTGATGAAATTTGGTATAGTGATAGCTGACACCCTGGATTAACACATAGGCTACTTTTTATCCCGAAAAATGTAGTGTTCCCGTGGGATGAGTCAGGAAATAGAAGACGGGACGAACCTGAAGTCCACGCGAACGAAGTCGCGGGCAAAAGCTAGTTATTTATAATCCAACCTACTTAAGCGTAAAAATTCACCTAAATGTCACGCTCCTCTGTAAAAATTAAAATTTTTAACGCTTAATTAGAACTTCGTCATGTAGATAAAAATCTCGTTAAGCTCGTCTAGACGGTCTCAAGACTATAAATAATACTCAAGTTCCCTAATTGAGACTTAAATTTTATGTTATATATAGTAAGGCGACATATTGATAAATTGCTGTTTTAAGTTTAAAAGTGTGTAAATGTATCTTGAGAACTACGAGTAACGATTGCTTTGACAAATCCTTTGAAACGGTATTTAAGGGTTGCGTTCTTTAAATATAAATTAGCCGTTTCATTTGTATAGCTACTTTAAATTGTAAGATCTTATGCTTTATTTCCAAATTGTTAAGTTATGTTTACCCTATTTTGTGTGTTTATAGTTTCTTAAAATACATGAGACACCCTGACTGAAATTTTGGTCCAACAAGACGAAAGGCTGGTGGTTAATGAATGCATGGGACGGAAATAATCCCGGCTAACCCAAATAGCATAACTGGCTATCCCTATGCATGTAAAAATAAATCATTGAAATATACCCCGACAATGATCTGCAATTCAAGATGCTTCCATTATCTCATATAGAGTTATTGAAGAGGATTCGCGCAAATATCGGCTGGAGACATTACTCATACCAACAATCAAGCTGTCAGCGCTTAAGTAATCATTATGCTGTCATAAAGCGAGCGCTATGAGCGCTGTGAGGGCTGAGCGGTGAGCGCTGCAAGCTCTTCGAGCGCAGGACCGCTCGGCGATTTTATAAGAGATAAAGGTTCATCGACCGCGCCGGCTCCCGTCCACTCCTTAATTGGATAATCGCACTTGGTCCCGCTTCTGAAACTAATTTAGGGGTGTGTTATCTTTAAGTGTTTATTTTATTACGTAAGACGGTGGGAGAGGATGGAATGAAAATGATCGAAGTGTAAAAATATAGTCGATATGATAATTATGATTACAATTTACAAGTAAATCTGATAGCATTTTTACTGGTGGTAGGTCTCTCATATGTCAGAAGCAGCCTGGGTAGGTACCACCACAATGTCTAAATATCACAAGAATGTTCCGATTTGAAAGACATTGTAACCATAGTAACTAATGGATATGATGAGTCTTGACCAATGCCAAGCATTGCTTTATTATTCCTGGTGTTGTTTCGTTTTGTTACTGTCTACTGAGCGGTCTTACCGCTTACATATTTGTGACATAACTAACCTTTATGTAAACAGATTGGCGCTTAGTAAAACTGCGTTCACTTACATATTTATTAGCGTAAAAACTAGTCAAACTTGTGCATACAATGCGGACATTCATAAACTTCTACTTTACAATATTCAATAGTTTTTGCAGGTGCGTGTTAATTTTAGTTGATTCCAGTTGCATATTAGTTTGACTTCAGTGCATTATGATATGATCATGTTGTGCGATGCACTTTTTGCATTCTAAAATTATTTTATTACGGGATTTAAGAACAATGTACAAATATACAAATTTTGTATGGAAAAGGTAAGATGTCCTTGCACTATTATTTTAGATTTAAAAGCTAAATAAACTTACTATTGAACTTTTCCTCTCAAGTTGAACTTTAAGTTAGGAAGTTTTTTTTATTGCTTTTAACAGGCTGAATTATAATATGAAACTTGAGTAAACATGTACCGATATTTATGAATCATAAACCTTATCAAATTTAAAGATCCCGCATTTCTTTTTGATGAATCAATAATTACTTTGAAAGGTTAGCCAAAATTTAAATGTATGTTCAAAACCTGTTATATCTGCGCTTACGACCGCCTTGCACATGCTAAAGTTATTTCCTGATAAAAAAAACATCCAGGATATAAAATTTCATTTGCTGTTGAAGGGTTAGTACCGATTTGACCACAAGCAATCTTTACCTCTTGAGTCATGTTTTTGGAATAATACTTAATTCAAACCTATGTTAAATGGTATAACCCAGACACAATTTACAGAAGGACAAATTATAAGCCTCGACAAAGTTTACATTATCATAAGTGTGTTTTAAGTTGAAATGCCAAAATTGATGATAGTTATGATAAACATATCACTAAAGTTAAATATTTTTCTAATATAAGTAAATAATCTCAATAGATGTCGATAACCCTAAGAGCGGTACATGCCAATGCGACTGCAGGCGGTATCATGTGTCCGTGACTTCACTGCGGTATTGTGAGCACTCCCATATGGGCTGGGAAATGCGGCCCATAGATAAAGATAGAGCTGTCTATCAGGACGTTAGTTCCTCGTTGTTTATGCTCCCCTGGTACCTGGTGTCGGGTGACGCCGTCTGGAAATTGTTCTTTCAATCCCTTTTGTTTATGCTATCCTGTTACGTTTGTATTTGGTCAGATGTTAATCGTCAAGGCATTGATTACGAAACATTTTAATGTGTTTACTTCTTTCACTTATGTTCGCCTGGTAGTTGTATCGACTAAAAGTAGTATAGTTGTTTAATAGTTAGAGATAATAAAGATATTGTTTGTGTATTCCACGTGCATTATGTTGGTACGGTGTAGTAGTTAGGCGTCCTCTATCCGTGAACTGTCATTGACCCAGGAAGGGACGGCCCTGTGGGACGCTGACGATATGATCCATACATATCGATACATTTATAAAATGCCAGCGTTTTTTTAAACATCTACGATGCGTTTTATTGATTCTACCAAGTTAAACGTTAAATCGCTCATTTTTATACCAGGAAGTTGCGGGAAAACGTTAGGTTTTATTTGTATAGTCTACTTAGATATGATAAGCAATAATTTAGTAAATAAACAATTTCTTGACAACCAGAAAAGAATAAATGTAAGCTGTGTTACGTTTTGAAGGTGTCTTTGTAATAACATTCCTGTACACTCTCGAGAGAAGGGCTCTTCCTATTGGTCTACAAACTGTATTGATCCGGTGGAACCCTCTCGTAAGGGAAGTCGAGTATAATCTTTCTGTGAAAATCGTTCTTAGAGCAGTCATTCCAATATCAATTTGCACTTTCATCCTCATTTTTCGGTACGTGCGGCAAAAAGGTTCTCTACAGTATTTTTACGGTAAAACGAAAAAAGTTGTGAAATAAAGAAGCAGAATTTTATATTGCATAGCGGCCACGGCCAGCCCCGCCCGGGTGCACATACGCAGAATGTAGGATTCTAATTGTAAAAGAATTTATCTAAACGGACCAGTTGTTTCAGAGGCAATTCAATGCATACAAGCAAAGTCAAATCATTCCTCTATATAATATTAATATCGACGTGAGTAGTGCAACACTGAACATGATACCTACTGAAGCTATCACGACTAAACTTCTTAGATGCGCCTTATTTAGACGTTTGCGCTGACAAACTTGGAGCTTTTATTTGTACATATAACACAAATGAAAAATACACAAAGAAACACACTTAACCTATATGCATAGTACAATAAGTAGTGCTCTATTTTAGTGTCATTTTCCGTTCCATCAGTTGTCGTGCTTTATGATCAGCGAGGTCGAAAAGCCAGAGGGTTGTATGTAGTGCAGTATCGGTATCGGCTGGCGACGTCTGCGGTTTGCGGCGATCGTTTCCTAGCGGTACGCCACGCCACGCCACGTCACGCCGCCGCCGCTGTATCTAGGTGCTCACCACAACTTACTTTCGTTCGATCGTCAGTCGTGACTTAAGGGGTAGGTTGTCTTATCAAACATTATATTCTACGATGGATATGTCGATAACATTTTATATTGAATATGATTTTCAAAGACTGTGTCTCTAAATTAGTTAAGAACGCCGGCTGTGAAACCAAAGGTCGGTTTAATTCCTGCATTAAGGAAATTGTTCAAAGATCTACAAACTGTTATGGGTCTGGGAGTAGTGAAACCGAAAAAGTATTTCTTAGTCTCTTAGTCCCAGTATTACGTGTCTAACTTGACCGTATGTTATGATTTCATTGTCTAGGTTGAAGAGTACTTTTTAATACAATTCAATATATAAATTTGCTACAAAAAACTAACAGCCTTATTCTAAGACAGTTTATAAACCTATTTTAGTTATTGAATAAGGACGTAAGTAATAATCATAATGTTCAACATAGACCAAGTGAACGTGATAGAATATCCCTTATATCAGTACCAGGATCGCATGACAGCGGTGTCGGTGCCCTTAAAGTTGCGGCGAGCAGATTGTTGGCTTCGGCGCTGTTTTGTTCATGACTCGCAAGTCGCAACACACTGCGCGCGGCCCATTGCACGCCGCACGCACAGCCGTTTCACTTGACATCCTTCACATTAATACATGCCATAGCGCCCCGAATAACGTATTTGGGCAGTTAGCACTTATATTTACCATTTCAGGTCATTCAATTCACAAAACTATGCCTTGGAGCTTTAAAAAGTAATATAAATGAGTGGAATAACCTCAATATTACGGTTTTGTGGCTTATACAACGATCTATCGTGAAATCTTTCTGGGTCTTTCGTGTGTTAGATTTATTGAGTGAATTTATTATTTCGGTTTTAGGTCCTTAATTTGAGTTCAAGATAATAATTAAGTGATTAATACGATAAATGTAGTTCGCGTGTATTTATTTTAATACAAGCCAGCTATTAGCAAAGTAGCGCTTATTGGAATAACTGTTTTTTTTGAACATGTTATGCTTACATGTTGGCTGAGGCTGGGCCAACTTCTACCAACTCCAAGCTATTTACAATGAAAAACTTAAAGCCAGCCGAGTCCAACACGCCGTTTACACGCTGGCGTTGGTGGAGCCTGGCCGAGGCTGGCCAAATGTGTGAATCCACCATTATAAATAATGGTTTCTTAGATTTGCATGAATGTTACATATTGAAATAAAACAATTATTTAAGGATTATATCGCGGATTTGGTTTAATTTTTTCATGTTTCAATTTCCCTACGTTTCGATTACCTTCAGCTTTGGTGGCCATCGGGCGGACTGTAATTAAACCAATAGTTTTATTTCCATTTTAAACACCTGCGTGTTGCAGTTGTCATGGTACCAATTGAATTAAAAGCCATTCATCTTTACCATGACCTTAATTCTAAAAACTATCGAATTGAGCATTTCCCCGTAATCTGATGCAATTAATACCTTTAAAAGTTTTCTGCATGAAGCTCTGTGTATTTATTCCAGAAATAATAAAACCTTTCTTTTTCCACTAAGCCATTAGGCCGTCGTGGTGGACCCTTCACAATTGTTGCTTTCTGTTTTAAAGGATGATCCGGTCTAATTTGTTTTTACTTCTTCTATTTCTACGATAAACCATAAATATTTCCTGCATACATCTACTCGTACTACGCAACATCCATTAACCCGACAACACGGAGCATGTTGTGCGTGATCAGCGTCAGTCAACAGTCTCGGCTCGACTCCGCTCAGAGTGTTAATGGGACAAACAAACATCATCCAGAGTCTACGTGATTACAGATCTGGGGCTTGGAAATCAGGTGTGGAATTGTATGGATTACTTGTAAATAATATAGTCGGTGTCTATTTTTATGGAAGTAAGATGGGAAAAGGGCTTTATCAATTCGGCCGCGTGCCTTACTGAAACCTTATAAGGAGTCAAAAAGCTTTTAAAATTTTTCTTTTCTTAACCACGTAATTAGTATAGTGTAATAATTGCAATATATTATTTTGTAAAAAAGTTATATATATTTTTTAATTAAAGAGTGCCTTCATATTCAACTAATTAAAGAAATAATAAAAGTTGATAATTGATACTTTAATAACAGCAACAAACAACTAACTGACGAAAAATCATTGATTGAAGATCCTTGCAGACTAAGAATTGTTATAAATTCTAATTGAAAAACGTGACATCTAATGAGTATACTGCCCATTGAACGAAGGGAAAGCCATTGAACTGTCCTTGTTAAAGGGACATGAGATCAATATACGTCTATAGGCAGAATATCCGGAATACCCTAGCATTTACTCAGTCACTTCGCAGTGTATTATTACATCCTTATTCTTAGACAATTTTAAGACCCTTTTTAAAATTGTCTATGAATCTAATCTAATCTATAAATCGAAGAGATCGAATGTTTTGTTTCAATTCAAAAGTCGTTTTAACGGGACAATTTACTGGTGGTAGGTCTCTCATATGTGAGAGGGCGCCTGGGTAGGTACCACCGCAATGTCTATTTCTCCCATCAAATAAAAGTGTAAATGCACGAATGAAGAACATTGTAGCCAGAGTCCCTAACTAGTGGAAATATTGAGACTTAACATCTTATGTCTCAGGATGGCGAGTGCAGTGGAATGCCAAACATTACTTTGTAATTCAAGGTGTTGTTTGGATTTGCTACTGTTTATGAGCGGTCCTATTGCTTACCACCAGGCGAACGGCATGCTCATCTTGCCATACAATGCAATTAAAAAAAACATTCAGTAACTAAAATAGGTTTTAAAATTATATATGAACAAAGCCGTTAATAGTTAGATTTCGAGTCTTATAATAATTATGTAACATGAAATATAACACAATATTAACTCCTCACATAGTATTAATGCGCTTAATAACAAATATTACATGTTCAAATAAAAATCTTCTAAAACCTTTTTCATTTCTAGCGAGAGTCGTTTGACGTTCCGTTCCACGTAAAATACAAATTGCATACGTAAACAATATGGAGCGGGCTTTTGATGTGCTGCCACACGTAGTACGGAACGCACGAAATGCCGGGCTTGTTTGGTTACGTTGGTTGTTGGTTTGTAAACAAGTGTGAAGTGCTGTCTGTGGGACAAGACTAAACATTACAGCGAGTTATTAATTGCAATCAACTAACTTCCAACGTACTTCTGGAATTCATATATGTTTCTTAATAAGTCACTGGAACAAATAAAGTATACTTTTAGGATTGTATTATAAATCGTTAACATTATATTTTAGAAGATTTCCATAAGTTTCTCTCATCATACATGAAACAACTTTATACTGTATTCTTGACACATAAAGGCTTACGTAATAAAACCTCGACAGCTAATCATTTTGCATCACAAGCCAAAGGGAGTAGCGACGGAAGCCCTCGCCTCTTGCCCCGCTTCCCCCGCAACCCCCCGCGCTCCCCCGTGCTCCCCCACGGTGTTCATTGATGAATCGAGTGTAATCAATGGCACGACCGCCGACACAGCCGTGGCCACTCATCTGTGCGCTCACCTCTGCGACACGCGCTGTAGGCCGCACGCGCGCGCTAACCCGATCAAAGCATATTAGATTCTCTAACGCTATGCTGCCCTGGTACTTCGACGCTGTTATTAATACAAAGTAATAACTTGGATATTATTATGGTGGATTAAGTTAACTTTGCTAAGTTAAGCATGACGAGATCTAGCTACCGTACTGTTGATTAAAAGCGCCTTCTAATTTTAAGTCTCCTAAGATGTCGGCTATGAAAAAGCTTTAAGGCTTAATCCTCGCACCGAGACTAATAAATATTTGTTGTCTGTCTGATCCAGAATTATTTGTTTCTAGCAAATTATAGTGAGAATTATCTTTTATTTTTAAATTCTACGACAAGAGTTATGTATTTGGGATTTGTATAAGTGAGTATATATTTTTTGCGTTAAATGGTCACAGGTATGTATCTGCTACCGAGCATCTCAATGTTACGTATCTGGTTTTGATATTTGAAAGGCGGAGCGTTCAACAAAGTTCACTTGATATGAGGTTTGCATTGACTTTTCTATCTCGAGACACAGGCTGACATGTTCGATAACCGAAACAAATAAATATACAAATAGAAACATTGTTCATTAAAATTTATACAAAGTAGATTATTTAATTGTTTACCGTAAAGAAACTTTGTAATCCTATTTTAGTCTTCAAGCTAAGTATGAAAGAAATCAGTATATACCAGGTTAGTATGGTAAACTTAGATCTAAAACTCTTTCAGTCGCAAAGTACACGTGTAACATGTCAAAAACCACCTATTATTAATGCGATATGCTCGAGGAGGAAATCTGAGATTCAGAAATTGCGATAAACATACTTACAATACAATTTAAATTAGTTTCCCGTCTACATAATAATATTACATAAGCTATCCGTATGGTGTTAATACAATTCACACAGGTATGCACGTGGTCCGACAAGGTCTGGGCCGCGGGTCGAGTCGGACCGCCCACAGCGCCGCGGAGTACAAAATCAACCATAGGTACTACACAAATAACAATGCACGCAGATACCATAATGAAAACTACAGTATTGCAACTTAAAGACGAAGAAAGTTTAGAAGGAAAACCAGAAGATTTTCCAAAAAATATAGTCCATTTTATAGTGGAATTTATTGTGTCTGCTTGTATATTTTCCCTTTACCTAATTTATTTTGTGTTCTTTTTTGGCAGGAGCTGACATTAAAGGGCTACAAGGGTAAACGAAATAACGGTTTCCAAGATTAGGAAGGTTTGAAAATATTTTAAACAATGCCCGCCGATTTGGGATAATATTGGTATTGAGACGAGTGGCTTATAAAACTAGAGACTCATGTTTAGCAATAGTGCTATAAGCGAATTGATGAAGATAAGAATTTTTACTGTCGGAAGAAAATTTTTTTGGAGTCATTTATGATTACGAAAACAGAAAAAAGTTTTTTGACGTCTCCAAATATTATAACACTGTACGGCAGAAATCCATGTTTCATCAATCACATTATGGAAATCGATGTAATCCGTAATAACAGTACCGATGTGAACAATAATACAAACACACATTGAAACTGGACCAATTCCGGGAAATGGCGATCGTAACATTGTCATTTGGACACAATTGTTGAGGAAGACATCATGAATACGGAGAAATTAGCTTTTTGTATGCAGTAATAGATATTAGAAACGGTTGTACTGCTTTTGTGCCTAATATAATCGTCATTAATAGCAGGAAATCTATAGCTATACGTGTGATTTTTTTTAAAACAGCCAATACCAAACGTAATCAATAATATCTTTATCATAATACCACAGAAAAAATATTGCTGAATTTTACCCTCACCCAAAGAATCTTACACCGACCTTTTGGGAACGGTTTACATCCGGTGTCCAGCGGTTACCCAAAACCTTTTTCGAGTTATTCGTCCACCTTGCACACTTGTTTTTACGTGTGTTTTGCTAGAGAATTCTCTGTGCTAGGAGCAATACTTTATTAACCAGCTTCAAATTCCCCATATAATATACAATATCTTCAAAAAAATCTTAATTCTTTACTCACAAAGAGTTTGAAACCTAGTTTAGTTGTCAAATGTTTTATATTCTTCACTCAAATTAAGAGCAGTTCGAAAGGAACAAATATTGGATAATTAAAATAGATATGAAAGCTTATGAATAAGTTCGTTGGCACTCCATAAGCATGGAACTCTCAGTTCAATTGAAGAAAAACAAGCACACATATTGTTGACCTATGCATGGAAACCAAGATCATATAAGCTAATAATTGCTACAATTCTGTCTAACGAGCCCTTCAAATCAGTTATTATCTAGTTACAGTACTGTACATTACCGACACAATGTAACTCCCACTCGACATTGTGGTACTTGGCAGGCTCTCGTCGGGGAAATGATCCATCAACGCGTTAAACGGTCAAACACCGCGCGTCTTGTCAATCTTACTTGACCAGCCTGTATCCTGTCTAGTGCTTGCAATAACTCAATGGACAATAATGTGAATTACGTTGCTAATCGGTGGGGAATCTTGCGCGTCTGGTTAGGTTTAAGATAAAATTAATGTCGTTTAAGTCATATACGTTGTCCCGAGCTCATACTGAATACGTTTGGTTTTGGATATCACAAACGTAATAATATCATTATCATCATCAACATCTACCAAAGCACTTAGGGAAATAATCATATCAACTTGATCGTAGTTTAAATAAATTAACTAAATCCAAGCCATCTACATGTATAAATAATCGTAACAGGACCTCTACCCACTTCATACATTATAGAAAGAAAGCTTTCATAAAATTATTAATAGAGCAGTCCTATTAATGTTTGCATAACGGGGTAACATAAACGCCAAGCAGCATGTCTTGCTTCGCGGAGCTCGGTCGCGGTCCAATGGCCGCGATGATAAAAGCAGACGCGATCCGTAGCGGTACCTCCTCGCGGTGCGCATGCTAATACCCTGGTAACCCATTGCCCTGGACGGCTTAGCTTCGGACGCGCGTTGTTTCCAAATGTAGTCTCCTCTAATTTATGATATCCAGGTGACATAAATCTTGGGCAATCAATAATTCTCACCGATGGATCAAAATTATATAAATAATTATGTAAATAATATAAATAATTATATAAATCATAAAATTATATAAATTATTATTATATAAAATATAAAAAATTATGAAGTTGTTTAAGTTTACAATGTCATTTTCTTACAGATACAGGTTCGATTAATAAATTAATAAAGCTTTGAATTGTTTGAGGCTGATTTTGGATTTGTGCCCGATATGAAAATAATTTTGGCAAACTTATTGGCATTTTTGTTTAAATCCTCGAGGATACATAAAGGCGTGAATAAGCTTTTGCATGTATGTAAATTGCTACATTTTTTTTCCTGCTTGTGCAATTTCAGTTGTATCAACACGTTCTAATCAATGCTGGTATCCTGGTAGTTGACCTGACATAAACTCGTTTTCTTCGCATTTCCTGGCCTGGCGCCAGGGCCCGCAATTCTTTTCACGTAATATTTTCCTAGTATTATGCATTGTTAACAATTTGTTAGCCAATTGAATGTATGTCCCTAAGTGCTTCCAAAACACATATCGCATACAAATTGCACTAATTGCCAACTAAATATAAAATTTAAAGTTAAGTTATTGTTCGTTATGGTAGCTCACGAGGGCAAAAACCTTGTTATTGATAATTTGAATGCCATTTTAAAAATAATTAGTAAAGGCCGTTGTTAATTTTAACTTATTAAGGTTTCTATTTTAAGTATGGTTAGTGTAAAATAAAGTCTTTGTTTAATTAGTTAAAAAATGAGTAAAATACACATATGAAAGTACATACTACTTAATTTTCTTAAATAATCAAACGTAATGTTACCATCCCAATTAATAAATAATAAATTCGTTGATTCCCAAGGGAAAGAAAGCTCGAAAACGATAAAGAACATTAAAAAAAATTTGAATCACTAGGGCAACAGGACTCCAAGGACGCGCTTTCAAAACATTCTTCAAATACTCGCTCCTTTGGTAGTCTCCCCGAGCGACACGCCAGATGTCAGCCTCTATTAATAACACTAACAAAAACTCACGTGTTAATAACACATACTTAGTTAAGGTGTATGAGTACTCTAATTAGCTGCTGACGTCACTATTTTTTCGCTTGTAATTATTGTTTTTTGTATACAATATCAATGCCGGTGATCTTTTGTATATCCTTAATGTTCAAGGTTGTATGCATTAACTTTTTAAAGATAGTATAATAATTCATTTAAATATACTCTACATGTAAATATACAATTTATATTTTTGTTGAAAGTATTATTTTAATATCGGAAAAATTACAGGTATCTTGTTTTGCATAAAATCTGTAAAACAAAAATGCAAACATTCAAAATCAAAAAACCTAAATCTTCCTATAAACTATACATTTCTGTCCAAAAAGTCTAAATTGCAGGGTGAACATAAATCCTTTACATTAAAAAAGGAAGCGTGAAATGAGTTACCAGCTCCGTTACAAATATTAGCCCGGCCTACTCGCCGTTATCTCACTGAGTAATTACAACACGTTCTAGGAAATATTGTAGTGCTAATATGACCTAATTCAGAGAAACGTCGCTTCTACTTTCCCGGAGTATCATTTATGTCTTAAAATATATAATTCCTGGTTACAGCTGAGATTTTTGTCACGCCAATAGTAATAGAAGTGCATCCGATGGAAGATGCTTTCAAGGTTTATAACTTTTGTAATAGGATTTAAGTATTTATTATATACACACGTATTTACATAAGACGTTACATGGCATCTTTGCCGATACATTTTTAATTAGCTATTCATCATATTTATACAGGATTTGCAACAACGAATGAAAGCTAGACTCTACGATAGAGTCCATACTCCGTTTACTTACAAACTAGTAAAGCAATGAGAAAACTTTAAGATCATTTATTAGAAAATTATTTTTACAGAACAAAAAATAAACTTTAAGATATATGTTATATTAAGTTATAATTAATACACAGTTGGTTAATGGCTTCAACATTCAAATAGCATTATTCAAAAGCCCAAAACCTCCTATCACGAGCACCCGGTCAAGTTTCACAACACGAGGTCACGTGCCTTAAAAGGATACCGAATTAATAGATTCCCCAGCCACGAAGCAGATTAATTGACATTCACGAAGTGTGTGTCGGTCTGCCGACCTCGACTCGTGTCCATTGATGTCACGTCACTAAGTAACAACACTAATCTGTGCAATTAACGCAATTACTAATAGCCGATATGAGTGGTGAGTGGTAACTGATAGCTACCATTTTGATGCTGAATTTTGTACGTAAGATTTCGGTTGTAGATTTTTTTGGAGGGGAGTGTTTGAAAGAATATTTGCACATATGAAAGAGGCAATAAATCTACTAATCTACAAGCATTTTAGCGGAACAAGTAATTATAATAATAATATATAATATTATATATAACATATATAACATATGTAATATTAAATCTATACTATTATATAAAGCGGAGAGATTGTTTGTTTGTTACCTTTAATCTCAGAAGTTACTGGTTCGAATTGAAACAATATTTTTGTTTTGGATAGGTCATTTATCGAGAAATGCTTTATAGTATAGGTTGTCATCATCACGCCATGATCTATAGGAGAAAAGCAAAAGTGAAAAATCTAGCTAATACGAGGGAATTTTATTCGTGCCGCTAGCGATCCGATCTTATATAATGATGAGATAATTTGACAATTATTTATATTTTTCGTACCATTGTAACCTTATTAAATAAAATTGACTAGATATTTTCCACAAAAACATTAACGCACCTTAGAAAGCAGCCATTCCGAATAATTATACAATTAAGACTTCATACAACAACATTACACAGAATTAGCTGATTTAATTACGAAATGAGTGTAATTGTTGTTTACTGAGATTTACTTTCTTGTGCGACGAAGCTTTTAACACTGGCCTTCGGACAGTGAAAACTTAACACTCGTCACGCGCTACCGAGAAATACTGAATAATATGTTGTTTACGTACAGTTAAATAATAACAATATTTAATGTAATGAACAAATAAATTACCTTGGAAATAAGTATTGTTTTTGAACAAAAATTGTCTTTTGAACGCTTTTGAAAGTATATTAAGGTCAATCCGGGCTAATTATAATATTACGTGAGTACTCTTATTTGTCAGGTAGCTGACAATTTCTCAAAAAATTAACGTAATAAAATATTATACATTTGGTATTAAAAAAGTTTACTCCCGTTACTTATTTCGTGTTTAATTTATATCCCATCAAAAACATCCAGTAAAAAAATTCCAAGTCTCGCAGCTCAGGTTTTCTACCGCAAAAAGTTGTGAGATGCATGTGTTAGATACCATTTTGTAATTGCTAGTTATTTAGTATCAAGGACCTCAACTATAGCCAATATGTACAATACGCATTTTTCAGTAGCATACATAAACAATAACAAACTAATTGTTTTGTATACAATTAATCTAATTTATGGTTTTTGTAAGTTAGCGTTCTCACGATTCAATTAGTTATTTATTGCCAACTTAAGGAATGTAAAGTATTAACCTTTTTAATTTTTTTGCTTGTTGAAAGTAATATTTATGTCCCGAGAACATAAATATCCCTTTTCTAATATTACGCCACTCGTAGTGGGTTTTTGTCAATTAGCGTTGGACAATTAGCGTCCCCACGACAGAGTTATTTATTTATTGCCAACTTAAGCAATGTGGAGTACCCTTTTAATGTTTTTAGTTATTGACTGTAATGTTTATGTTCCGAGTATCATTGGGTCCCTTTTTTTTTCCAATAGTGCGCCATTTGTTTGTAATAACTTATATTTCTTTATGAACTGTAAGGCGCCACTAATGTTCTGTCAAACCCGTAGTATAAGAACGCTGTATTTTACAAGGGACGAGACATTCGTCCTCAAAGCTTTGCATAGTAAAGTTCTAGTTAACCATTTTGTATTGTATTGATATATACTTATGTATATACAAGTTGATTTGTATCTTTAAAAGTAATTGTATAGATGTAGATAAATGGAAGTAAATTGTTATTTTGCTAACTCGTTGTCTGATTTCTAATATCAGAAGTGGGATAATCCACAAGGCCGTTCTAAAGTTATATTTGTTGTAGTACAATAACAAGCTGTGCAAATTGGTATTCAGTAGTGAATCCAGAGAATACTGTATTAACCGAGGGTCCAGTTACGTCGCAAGTATAACAAATGCAGACCAGGTGAAGTATTGGTTAAGACGATGATCAATTTTGTGGTGAGATTGCTGCTACCGAAGGTATGTTTTTCATTTAATATAATGTTATTGTCCTTTTGAAAAAAGTAGTCCAACTCTGAGAGTTGAAACTAGTGATTGAAGAATGACAAAAAAAAAAATCCGCAGAAAATTTTGGGACATTCAATGCTGTTTTAACCATGAGAAAAAAAAAATGTTTGTTTAGTCTGCCTCACCAGCAGATATCAAGTTGTACGGTTAATAATTTGGTCAGACATATTACTAAACATTGACGCACACATTTTAAAAGTTATTCCTTGTTCAGCTAGAGAATATACACGGCGATCCGATATAACTGATTATAAAGTGCATTTTTTTTTGACAATTCTGTAGTTTGTAAACTACCTTGGCAGTAACAATATTTGGGTAAATCTCGACATAATGCCCCACGTAAATTCTTAACCCCTAGTTAATAAGGACTTTACGCAGTTTTCAAATGCGATTAATGGAATTTGACTCAAAAACGTTATTCAAAGACGTTCAATCTCCTCTTAACATTATTTAATTTACGTTTTTGTGGTTGATTAACGGGCTTTTATGCATACTTAGTTATTTTATGCGTACTTAGACTTCGACCCAACAGTTATTAACTGAATAATTATATCTAACAATTTTGGTCTCGTCTTGTTTATTATTATTTCTTTATGTTAATTGTGCTCGTTACATGTTGGAATATTTTATATTTGTTTTCGTTAATTATTTCACGAATGTGAAATTCTCCATAGCTCGTTGTTTTTGAAAAAATGTATACTGCAGTTTAAACTGTGAAATAAAATATTATATTAGAATCATATTAAACGAAATGATATGCATTACAACATTCAAATTTAGTAATTTATACGTACGCGAGTATTAAACTAATGGTACGCTGTGTAGGATAAATAAAATACTTAATAACCTATCCTGTTGAAGAGCTGTTCACATAACACTGTATGTGCCAATATAGTCAACCTGAACAACTGATGTATAGGTATAAAATTAGAAAGGTGCAATGTTTTATGAATATATCAATTGCGAACTTGAGTGTGGCCCAAGCAAGCTGTGAATCTTGGCAATTCTGGGTGACATTAGGCAGTCATATTTTACTAAACAATCAGATAAACTAATACCTAAACTCAGTTAGATGTATGTGGATGGTTTAGCACAGAATTAGTTTATCAGAATTGCATTATAGCGGAACCCTGGTCGACAGCTGATCTGTGTGTGAAATTAAATAGTTAACAGATTATCAACATTGAATGTTGAAACACTATGCAGGTGTATATATGTATATTGCAAAACTTACATACGTATACATGTAATTAATATTAATTAAACGAAATTGTCAAATATAATGAGAATAAAATAAAATAAGTTGATATGCACTGGTTATATGCCATATTATCAATCTTATATTACAATAGTATCCATCAAATGGTTGTGCGATAAGACCGCCAATTGTACTTTTACTAATGTGAATTGTTTATTTTTGTATTATTTACGGTGTACAATAATACTTAAATAAAGAATAATATAAATGGTGCATCACAAACCAAACCTGAAACGTGTTTGGCATACTGAGTTACTGAGTCTAATATATAGACATATTCAGACTCCTTGCATCTGTCGTGTCGTATCGAACTACATACGACGCTGGCCAGTGGTGTATAGTAAGCGAGCCGATAAATATTATTAATTGTATTCGATGTTAATATCGATCATTTAATAGCGATCTATACAAAGTGACCATTACATTGATGAAGAAAGAAAGCTTTATAATTATGTGTTAAGTGAATTAAGTAAAAACGAGTTGCTTGCAAAATGAGATTAAAAAAAAAAAATGAAAAAAAAAGAAATTGAGGAATATTTTTTTACCTATAGCAGCTCAATGTTATCTGTGCTTAAGAAAATGGGTCATCAATTACTATTAAATTTCTACACATTTAATTGTTAAAGTGTCATTGATCAGAAATCCGTATATAAGCATAGGCGGACAAAATTGTACATAAACAGGCAAAAACAAAATTGACTGTCATCATTTCGTTTCCTTTGCATCTTAACTGCTAAAGCGATGATTAATTACATAAAAATACGAGACGTAATTTTGAATTGCTAAATAATGTCTACATAGCTGTCATATGATGACTACCTATCGTTATTATTTTAAAAGTAAGATTGAATTTCAATCAATTGTCGAACTTATGATTATTATCTATCGCTACGTTTTATTCTAATTATGAGTTGTGAATTGCGACTGCATCTTATATAGGTATAAATGTATTGCCTATAAATAGCTAATATTACTTATCATTCTGAAATTAATTTTCTTTGGAATCTAACCAAATATTATGTGGAATGGTTTCGGAGTTTAGTTCATCAAGTCAGTAGACTCGTATTGTACATTTTTCATTAAACCTACCCATAATGGTTGCATAATTAATTTAGTAAGTTATTTCGAATGTACTACTAATGACAATAGCCTAAATTATTACTTTTCAATTGATATAAGGGGCATCTAGTTGATTCGACCGAATATTTTGGACTATATAAAATACAACAAGTTAAAAAAAATGTACATATATTTAAGTATCTATCAAATGACTTTAGGAATACGTATTAACTGAAACTTAATGGTATAAACTATGAAGTAAATCAGAATGTAATATTTCAAAATGATACAATATCATCACAACAAAGAGATATGTAAATTGAATTTAACAAGATTTGAGATTGAAACAATAATAATAATAAAATCGCGACCTGTTTCAAAGCGTTAGTTGTTGGTGGCAAGCTTTTCGCGAGTGGTCATTCATATTATCATTAATTATCTAGACCATGTTAGTGATTCAGAGATCCAACGTAAGCTATTGTAACAACTAATTAAATTTGCAAAAAAAAAAAAAAAAAAAATTTCAAGACTAGCTAAAGGAGAACATGGCTAATTTTTAATGTGATAATTCCGTTCCAAATAACGTCATAATTAATAGCTTTTATTTATTTAATTGATATTGAAGCAAAATCAGATCTGAAGGGAGCTTTCTTTAATATATTCTACACCAGGATCTGATACAACGTTTTGAATTATATGTACAGTAAATATGTGGTCTATTTGATGTGTAAATAACATTGAACATAAAAAAATTATATAAATTATATTTAATGTAAATGATATTTAATTAAGAATTTCTTTTAAAGTTTTGCAAGCCAATGACCAACTAATTGTTGTTTAATAAAACTGTATAGCATGGATTTGAAAATGAAAATGTTATGAGAGGACGTAGTATTTATGTGGAATTCGCTAAGCTAATTTGTTAATCGGAATTAAAAATAAATCAAAATCTTATTCTTTAAGAACTATATATTGACGACGTTCCTAGATTCTAGAAGATTTTATTCTGAAAAAAAGAAATTGAAATGCAACCAAAACTAAATGATTAATATAAAAGAGCATTAAGCATTTGATCATTGATATTTGTTTACAGTTTGTACATGACGTAGCAAGATTTAAAAGCGCCAGTTCGCCTGATGACGACGTACATGGCGTAAGACAGAGAGAGCCTTCCGCCTGACGTGGAACTTGAAGGAGTGAAGATGTTTGGATGGTTGAAGTACTACGCGGCGCAAGACAACGAGAGATTATTTTTTTTTTTCTCTGCCTTAACGTGGATTAGTTTCAGGTGGAAGACAGAGTTTGGATTTTGGATGTGTTTTGATTGATTGATTTTGGACCTGGGATAATCTCAGTACAATGATAGACAGTTTTTTTGGATCTGTTATTATTGGTCCTGGGAGAAATATCAGGACAAGATAGACAGGTTTTGTTGGACCTGCTATGTTTGGACCTGGGATAATCTCAGGACAATGATAGACAGTTTTTATGGACGACGAAAACAAAATTGGAAGCCATCAATCAAGAACTTCGAGCCTGAGCTTCGCGTCGAGCCGAGCTTCGTGCCCGAGCCTGAGCTTCGCGTCGAGCCCGAGCTTCGTGCCTGAGCCTGAGCTTCGCGTCGAGCCCAAGCTTCGTGCCCGAGCCTGAGCTTCGCGTCGAGCCCGAGCTTCGTGCCCGAACCTGAGCTTCGCGTCGAGCCCAAGCTTCGTGCCCGAGCCTGAGCTTCGCGTCGAGCCCGAGCTTCGTGCCCAAACCTGAGCTTCGCACCGAGCCCGAGCGCCGTGCCCGAGCCCGAGCCCGAGCGCCGTGCCCGAGCCCGAGCGCCGTGCCCGAGCCAGAGCGCCATGCCCGAGCCCGAGCGCCGTGCCCGAGCCCGAGCGCCGTGCCCGAGCCCGAGCGCCGTGCCCGAGCCCGAGCGCCGTGCCCGAGCCCGAGCGCCGTGCCCGAGCCCGAGCGCCGTGCCCGAGCCCGAGCGCCGTGCCCGAACCCGAGCGCCGTGCCCGAGCCCGAGAGCCGTGCCCGAGCGCCGTGCCCGAGCCCGAGCGCCGTGCCCGAGCCCGAGCGCCGTGCCCGAGCCCGAGCGCCGTGCCCGAGCCCGAGCGCCGTGCCCGAGCCCGAGCGCCGTGCCCGAGCCCGAGCGCCGTGCCCGAGCGCCGTGCCCGAGCGCCGTGCCCGAGCGCCGTGCCCGAGCCCGAGCGCCGTGCCCGAGCGCCGTGCCCGAGCGCCGGCGCCGTGCCGAGCGCCGTGCCCGAGCGCCGTGCCCGAGCGTCGTGCCCGAGCGCCGTGCCCGAGCGCCGTGCCCGAGCGCCATGCCCGAGCTTCACTTATTTATTTATTTTTACTTTTTTAGATTTAGATGTTAGTTTGAGGACAAACTAGGGTCAGGAAGGCCGAATGTTAGATACCATTTTGTAATTGCTAGTTATTTAGTATCAAGGACCTCAACTATAGCCAATATGTACAATACGCATTTTTCAGTAGCATACATAAACAATAACAAACTAATTGTTTTGTATACAATTAATCTAATTTATGGTTTTTGTAAGTTAGCGTTCTCACGATTCAATTAGTTATTTATTGCCAACTTAAGGAATGTAAAGTATTAACCTTTTTAATTTTTTTGCTTGTTGAAAGTAATATTTATGTCCCGAGAACATAAATATCCCTTTTCTAATATTACGCCACTCGTAGTGGGTTTTTGTCAATTAGCGTTGGACAATTAGCGTCCCCACGACAGAGTTATTTATTTATTGCCAACTTAAGCAATGTGGAGTACCCTTTTAATGTTTTTAGTTATTGACTGTAATGTTTATGTTCCGAGTATCATTGGGTCCCTTTTTTTTTCCAATAGTGCGCCATTTGTTTGTAATAACTTATATTTCTTTATGAACTGTAAGGCGCCACTAATGTTCTGTCAAACCCGTAGTATAAGAACGCTGTATTTTACAAGGGACGAGACATTCGTCCTCAAAGCTTTGCATAGTAAAGTTCTAGTTAACCATTTTGTATTGTATTGATATATACTTATGTATATACAAGTTGATTTGTATCTTTAAAAGTAATTGTATAGATGTAGATAAATGGAAGTAAATTGTTATTTTGCTAACTCGTTGTCTGATTTCTAATACATGTAATACCAAGTCGATTAATTTATTTAGTCCTTAAGGGACCTTCTATATAAAGTTATTACGTTAGTTATTACCATATCAATATTAAAATTCTTTATGTTTTAAATAAATGGATCGACTTGGCCATCGCATGAAAACATAATGTATCATACAATTTATACATAATGCTGCTGGCCAAGTCGATCTATTTATTTAAAACGTAAAGAATTTTTAATATTGATATGGTAATAACTAACGTAATAACTTTATATAGAAGGTCCCTTAAGGACTAAATAAATTAATCGACTTGGTATTACATGCATCTCACAACTTTTTGCGGTAGAAAACCTGAGCTGCGAGACTTGGAATTTTTTTACTGGATGTTTTTGATGGGATCTCACGTCTTTTTGTAGTCCTACTTTTTTCCTTTTCGGTACTTCTTACTTCTTGAATATCACTAACGATTTTTCTTAAAGCCTCTGTCTTATGGATTTTTCTTATTTTTGTAGGTATCAATTTATCACAAATATAGCGAATTTGATTATTAATGTTCTTTCTTTCATTGTAATTGATATTTTCGAGCTATTTAGTCTATTTATTTGCAAGTTTTTCTTCGTCATGTTTTTCTAGAGGAATGTTGCACAGTTTCATGAGCTGAATACACCATTTCCCTCTCTATATCCCCTCCTGTTATGTCTCATATATATATAGATATCTATCTACAACTATTATTCCATTACATACGGGTACAATGATTCATTAACTGCAAATGTAACTTTGTAATCCTATACATTTATATGGGATTATAAAGTTATTCACGCAGTTGATCTATCTAGAAAACTAGACACAAATTATGAAATGTTTGAATTTTCCCTTACTTTAGGCACTAAACACTAATTATATTCTAAATTTGAAGGTTCTATGTCTGCTAGAAGTGCCTTAGACTTTTGATGATCGGTCAGTCAGTGAGTGACAAAATTAAGAAAGTTTGACTAGTTACAATTCTTAAACTACTGGGTCAAATTGAATGAAATTTTAAATATACCGTGTTTACACAATGCCTGCTTAGTAACTGAAAATTCAGGCTTCATGCTTTAGCCACAACGAAGTTATAGGGGGTTGAAAATGGTCTGAATTGCTTCGAGAAAAGGATGTTACGGCCTATAGCTCGACTTGGAGGGGGCTCGGCCGCGCCCCCAGATAGAACACTTAAAAGTAGCGTCAAAACCTAAAATATCATAAAAATATAAGATTCATAACGACTGAATATGTTGATTGTGTTAATGAGATAACGCATGTAAATTATATCTTATGGCATAATTGTGAAATAATAATAAAAAATACTTATATCAGATAGATTTTATCGGATATACGCTGGAGATGGTATGTATGCATGTACGACAGACATGCGTGTTTCCGATGGGCTGTTCATAGGTTTCAATAGAGCCACCCACATTTCCGATCTAATTTCCGTACGGGACGGGCCCTTTGCCGTTTCGGGCACAAATTGAAATCTAGGGAAATTCATTTGAGAATGATCAAAACGTGAAATACACACAATCGTTTTTTTTTTTTTTTTTTTTTTTATTGCTATGAATGGCGAGACGAGCATGCCGTTCGCCTGATGGTAAGCGATACGACCGCTCATGAACAGTAGCAAAACCAAACAGCACCTTGAATTACAAAGCAATGCTTGGCATTCCACTGCGCTCGCCATCCTGAGACATAAGATGTTAAGTCTCAATATGTCCAGTAGTTACTCTGGCTACAATGTCCTTCAACCCGAAACACAACAGTGCGTTAACACTGCTGTTTGACGGGAGAAATAGACACTGCGGTGGTACCCACCCAGATGGCCTCTCACATATGAGAGACCTACCACCAGTTTCGTTCGATCGTTTATTTGATCTAAAATTTCTATACTGAACATGATGGTTCATGGCCTGAACATGCAATTTATATATTTATTTTATTAATAATCTTTATTTTACACCAGGAAAAACATAAATTATAACAACATATAAAGTAAGTACAATCGGCGGCCTTATTGCACTAGGCCATCTCTTCCAGGCAACCTTTGGATGGACGCAAGAGAAAGGAGAGAGGAAAAGGAGTAAGGGCAATCTAGGGTGTATAGTGACAAAAGTATATATCAACAAATGACAATAAATTAATACAACAATTAATAGACCTATAAGTACAATTATAAATAAATAAACTTAGTCTAACATTGATCATTTTACATCCGCATGAATTTGGCTCAGTTCTTTATAATTCCACAAATTACAAACAAAAAAGTAAGTATTTGTTTCGTCTGTAATCTAGAAAATCATTACCAGACGTCACGGATTATGATCGATAATAGTTATTGATAATAAGACAAGTTTTATGCACTAGTAACTGCGAGTGGCCGAGAGGTTTCCAAAATATCGTGACCCGACCAACGGCACATCGATTGTGATGAGTTTCACGAACGAAATGCTCTCATTTGCATATAAATGTAGATTAACACAAGTGCTACATTTAGTTTAGTAGGTGGATAAATGTAACACATTTTCAAATGTTTTGTCTATCGCTAGCTGTATAAATTCTAATACTAACAAGGGTTTCTCTTCCAAAACATTAGGCAATGTGACCACGCTGGCCAAATATATTATGGTCACATAAATTTTATTATTGAACTCTATAGAATATTCAATACCATATTAGAAAATACTTGCCTATGATTGTCATATTCAAGAAAAAATGTGACTTAACTATGAGTTCTTTCGCAGTCATCAAGAATTATTCCATTATATAGTATCATGTTATTTATGTTCGGTTTTCAGTAGGCCTATGCAACTATATAAAGTGGTGGCAGTTAATCATCCCTTGCCGATAGACGATACTATGTGCACCGCTCTTACCATCAAGTTCAAACAATAAAATAAGATACTATAAAGATATATGTAAATAAGTTGTCCAGGTGTCGTGACGTGTGAGCACAATTGTGAAAGTACAATCAGTAATTAAACTCCGCAGTGCTTGGCCAGTATCGAGCTGCTACAGTGGGTCAGTGTCTTGTTAGCGTCACTCATCTCACTGAGATTATGTGTGTGGGCGTATACATCCTACTGGACCGGTAGAAACTATATTTTACATAAATACTCCTTTTGAATATAATTAAAACAGGTGTGAAAGCTAGCAATGTATATTTACGCTGATAAAATTTAGGTATAGTTTTAAATCCACTTAGCTTTTATATTTATTTTTCATAAGCAATTAAGCAATGTGGTTTTAAATACATTTGCAGTTTCGAAGTAACAAAACTATTACCAAAATTGTTAATATTTATTTCAAAATGCGTTACTCAAGTAACCTTCAGTGTATTGTTTAAATCTTCTTACCATAAAGAATTTAATGCTGAACGGTTTTTTTAAATCCAATTAAGTGTTTCAATCATTCATTGTAATTGTTACGTTCATGCCAATTACAAAAACAATGTATTTTTTCACCTGCAAGTTTAACCTTACATACACTTTTTAGAAACATGATGCGTTGGCGCAATGAGGTAAACGGAAATGTTTTTTTATCAGTTTTGAAACCCAGTGCGATACTGGTTTTGGCAATCCGTGCACTACTCGTATAAATCAACATTGCTGAGACGCCTAGGGCGAAATTGCTATGATTTTACTATACCCAGCTCCAAAATACTTGTGAATGCATAAACATTCGCCTTTATGAAGATCGAACCTGCGATTTTGTAACCAAAATGCGCCATGCAGATATCGAAAGTAATAAAATACAAAATTCCTATGTCGGCCAAAACTGAGTTCAGACTTCATACTTTGACACTTTTGTAATTCTTTCAATTGTTAAAGTGGTTGTAGTGTAATGTGCGACAATTCAGCGCAGTCGCGTCGGAAAGCGGAATTGTTGCGTCACAGCACATCTGCGGCGTCCGGCGCGGCGCAGTCGCATAGCCTTTATTGCACGCATCTATGTATTTGCCCTACTGGTATTGTTGTACTGTGCCCTCACACATTCGGATTTATAGATCTACATTTTGATGGTAGTTTCAGGAATATTGGACTTGGAAATTGGTGATTTTGGTGGGGATTTCAAGTGCAGGATAAATAATGATTTTCAAACAAGAAAAGATCAAGAAATATCGAACCTTTCTATACAAGCATTAAATATAGGCAAACAAACATAGAATAGTTTTAACGAGATTAGGTTACTTTCATTCTATAAACTAGGTTATTTGTTTAATCTTATTTAAATTATGCGTTGCTGACCTCGAGTCTATGTTTCCTTAGTAATTTGAATTAAAATTGTAAATTACCCTAAAAATAATGATGGTATCACACCAATTGAAATTATCATCACAAACAAAATTACTCGGAAGATGCGCCGAAATGACGGATTCAACTCGTTTGACGGATTGCATACAAACACTCGGGTAATGACGATGACCGGCAACATCAGAATGACTCGCCTAAAGTTTTCAATTCGAATACATAAAAAAACGTATAAATTGCAGGTGTAGTAAAGACCGCGTATTGTAATGAGCACATGATTGAGTAGTGAACACCTAACATTGTATTCAGAATTTATTCTTACCTGGCTAAGAAAAAAACAACTTTAAACTTCGAGATTCTCGCCTCTGTGAAGTCTAGAAACTTAAGTAGAGACTATTTAAAACAAGCGTTTATAAAAGAACTAGTTGAGAAGTTTTTTTCTCTTTATTTAAGGGGTTTTTTCAATTATGAAAACGTCACCCCAAAAGTAGTTGAGAAGTTAGTTCTTATTACTTTAACGCCAGCAAAAAGCCAGCAATTATAAGTAAATTGTATGTGCAATGATGGTATAAAACTGTAATTGTTTAATCAATGTACTAACTTTTCTTGGTAATATATATGGTTCTCAATACTTAAATGTTATTATTTAAACAAATAAGGTCGGTCAAATTATTTTTGTAATCAGCAAAATTGTTAACAAATGTATAGTCGAGGTACCAGGAATCCATGAAACAATGGAGCGAATTCTCCACAACAATGCGATTATTCAAAAACGGATTGTTATACTCGTACAGTGCTGTAATTGGACGACGGAGAGTTGGTCATTCATTCGTCAAAAATGGCTTGGCATTACGTACTGCGATAATCGGATAAAGTCTGCGTGTTCATAAGCTTGCACCAGGGACGGAACAACAGATTAGGGGGAATTTATTAATAATTTATAGGATTGGGTGACCAATATGATTGTGTTGTGGAGGTTACGTTTGGCACTGTAATCCAGTTAATGATAATTTGATTTTTAGTAACCATATAAGAATGAAATTAAGTAATAATTACTGTAATCTGACTGCTTTATGACATTGTTTAACCGACTTTAAAAAAATTCTCAAATCGATTGTATGTTGCTTTTTTTTAAGGAAGTAAGAGCAAGTTTTTGGCAGCAATATCAGACATCCTTAATCCAAGCGATAAATAAATGCAATAATTACGATGCAAAACATAGAAAATCTATTTAACATCATCACCAAGTACCAGGCTGTAAGGATCGCGAGGAGTTACCGCCTGCACCACTACACGTGCGTCCCTGCTTGGGCTAGGTAAGTTACGTAAGCTTCCCGTTTAGTACAACGGCAGCCAGTTGTTATGAGAGCGAGCGACATGACCCCAATTACTGTTAATTCTTCACGCATATTTACTAGTTACTGTCTGTGACTTCATTCGTTAAGGGACTCGCCGATCACCGCTAGATTGAGATACAGTGCTCTAATTGAACTTATTGAAACAGAATTGTTAACAGCTTTTGCGTTCTAGAATATACCACTGAGCTTTAGTCACCTATCGAATGGAATCTGCGCGGAGATAGCTTATACTGATTGAATGTTGGCCCTCTCCAAAAAATACTTAACAGTTAACTGTCTATAAAGGATTTTTGATCGCGAAGTAAAGCAATTAAGTACCTATCCCAAAACGGGGGATAAATAAAATATTTTGGATTAAAGTTATACGTTTTACTACGAAGTCCAAAATCTCTAGACCTCAGCAATGATTTCAAACCTCATATTTCATAAGTGTGCAAGCTCGCATCCGTTACATAACAGAAATTCGCATTCATATTATTGATTAATTATATACAGCATAATGGCGGTTTTTGTTTGCTTATACTTGGCTTGTTCTCGCACGTTTAACTTACAAAAACATCGAACAATGCTGCTCTATTAAGTAATAAATCATTTAACTCCGCTGGCTACAAACCTATTTAGATTTGCAATAACAGATTAAATGCGCTTAACATTTTTCGAGAACTATTTAGATTAGAGGCAGATTATGGACCTGATTTAAGCCTCTTTATGTCCTTTTTATAGTTTGACTACGGTATGAGAAACATGTAGGAATGGATATACTTTAGTTCACACGATGAATTAATTTCATGCACTTTACGAACAAAAACAACTACGTTTGTATAAGCGTTGATTATTTTCATTGAATCACGGCAATGTTGACAATAATTGACAAGGCATTTACAATGGTTCAACGAAATCCTAAATCATAGAACGACAAATGAAAATCAAATTCTTTCTCATGTGTGCTGATACAGGCAGAGAGAAAAATTACTTACTAACTGGAAAACTAAAAATAATTTAAAATACAAAAAGCTATTATTATACAGACAATAATTCGTGTACACACGAGACTCGTGAAAGCAAGCACTGTAAGAGTTCCGTCACGTAATAATTACAAATCAATTAGTTGACACTCACCCGGGCTCAGATCGCGTGGCGCATCATACACAATGGTAACTGCAACAAAAACGATACTCATTAATACACCAGTTACATCGCCTTCATATTATTGATATAAATAATAAAATGACTTTCAACTTTGGTTCTTTACCACACTATTTTTTTATATATATTTTATATATTTTTCTCCCAAGTACTTGCGTGGACAACAGACATTTCGACATTAGTTTGAACAAGACATCTTGGAGTTTTTCTTTTATTGCTATGAATGGCGAGACGAGCTTACCATTCGCCTGATGGTAAGCGATACGACTGCTCGTAAACAGTAGCAAAACCAAACAGCATCTGGAATTACAAAATAATGTTTGGCAATCCACGGCTCTCGCCATCCTGTGACATAAGATGTTAGGCTCAACAAGCTGAACGTAAATTGGTTCAAGAGTTTTTTGCCACTAAATATAGTGGATCTTCATCAAGAATTTGCATCAACGTGGCACAATGTTAAACTTCGAGCTTACAACTCCATGTGGAGATCCTTGGGGGAGGCCTATGTTCAGTAGTGGACTTGCAGCTGAAGAGAGAGAGAGAGAACCGTGAACAATTGTAAATCGTAAAGCTTTTTATTTTGTAATAATAATGTGTGACGTATCACTTATCTTATATTTTAAAGATATGCACCTTCTCAACACCTAACAAACTATAATCGCAATTGAAATCAAACATATAATTGGAATCGTAAGTATTAGCAGTAATAGCGTGCAGGCGGGCGCGGGAGATGCCTTCGAGACGCTTTCTCCGGTCGTTCACAGCGGAGATATCCACAGACCACACTACACACTACAGTACACTATCATTGCAATTACATGAATGCGGTAATTAAACTTTTCCTACTTTCCTGCCCGGCCCTACGACAATCAGCTGTGGATACCAAGGGAATTCTTCGCAATTATTTGTTGCGTAATGTTTTTATGATTGATTATATTGGGAAATAAATACACACGTTGTAATTTCAACACTATATTATGATGTAAAGCCCGTGTCGTGGGTATCAGAAATTATAAGTAGAGATACTATTCAGTTCCATAACTCCTAGCAATAATACAAATACTTGTGGACCATTTTTCAGCGTACGTTGTGGTAAATCCTCGTTTCACACAGCCAGTAAGTAATTGAAAATTAATTCGCTACTTAATTTCAAAATGAATGTTCCCAGTCATAACATGTTTAATGTAAGTTCTTTCTACACAGTTATATTCCTTTACTTATATTAAGTACGGGAATACCAATTCAGCTATATATTTTTCACCATTAAGTTGATTTATTAAATCTCGTTAAATCTTTTGTTGCGTGCTCTTGACCCTCTAAAACCCATTGTCTATAACTACGCAATAGTTTTTATGGTTCTAAACTATTGAAACAAGTAATTAATCTTAGTCTGCATTAGATATTAAAGATACGAAGTTAGCGAAACTTCGATAAAGCCGAATGTATAAACAATTTAATATACTTAAAGTCATTGAAATAAGCCTAATTTGATGTTGACTGAATATAATAGAAGATGGTATCTAAAAGTGACGGCTATAGTTAGGTATACTGTATTTTTGTGGTATCAGTAAAATCTGGTACAAAGCTACCCTTTTAGAGTTAAAGGCTGACGGTTATGTACGTATGTAAATAAACAGTCTTTCAAGAGGGCCTATTATTTCCTTATACTTTACAATATAGCACATTACTATAGAATAGAAGCTTGTAGGTATACCAACTCCTCAGCTCTGAAGGTTACTTAGCAACAGCTTGCGTAAGGTGACCCTGGAGAATCGTGAGCACGCGACAGCCACAAGCCCAGCGTTCTGAGACTCCGATGGAGAATTTATAGCTCGTACCAAGGTCAATGGATCAGGATCTTGATTAGCATCTACTATCTAGCATTCCTTAGGATTTAAATAGAACTATTATAGTAAATATAAGTCACGAGTGTTGGAAAATTAATTATTAATGTTATTGAAGGGATAGGTGGTCACGCGTTTTGTCGGCATAGATTACTTTGCATTGTTTTATGATTAGGTGTGGAATAGTAAAGTTAATATAAAATAAGGATTTTAACTATTTATATCAGCCCTATTGCAGGACATGGAAATAAACTCGCCTTTGTTCTTCTCGCTTGGTAGTTGGTGTAGGCTTAATGAATAACTCAAAAGGATAAAATAATCAACATTGAGAATGAACGATATTTACAAATGAAAAATAATAGATACCTTATTTTCTTAACAATGCCCTGAGCCATCAATCTCGATGGCTAATAGGAGCAGTAGTAACAAAGCTCATAGAAGACTTCCGATATCTTCTCAATTCTGACATAATATTAGTCACTAACAAAACAAAACTGAATGAAATATCGTCACAGCTATACGGTATGGTCGACTTGACCCCAAAGCATTTCCGCACTTCGCTTATGAATATTCCGAATGGACTGAGCACATTACGTGATACGAGAACACGCGGTGACGATGATTTGCATACATTAACGTCGGTGGAAGTGTTACACTATACGCGAGGTCGGAAGAGACTCGTCCGACTACGATTGTCCAAAATTATCAAATAAACAATTTCCTTTATACTACACGATGCGTTAAGCAGTTACTACATTTGTTAAGGTACTAGCGACTTATTTAATAGCTAATTCTGTCACCAACGCTTGAGATAAACATGACGCCCGAAGAAGTATGAGTGAATTTTGTTTTGTTGGTATTTAGCCTTTGAGATTCATTCAAAAAAGTTGGGGTGGAAGGAAATTGTGAGAGAACAGTGTAAAGGAAATAAGTCTGTGGAAGAAAACGGGGAAGAGATATTTAATTAGTAAGTATTTTATGAAATAAAACTGTTATTAACGGATTTTATCGCGAATTTAGTTTATTTTTTTACATTCATTAATAAAATAAATTAATATCTCAGTCGGCCCCGTAACGACAGCTGTTAAGTAATCGAAAATCCGGGAAGTTAAAAAATGTAAAATATTAAGCCAAATAAATATTATTATATTCGCATAAATCTAAAAAAAAAAAACATTAAATATGTTAAGATTATACACAGATGTAGAGATACTTTTGGATAAGATCATGGACACACCTACCTTTAACTACCCGATAATGTATCACTTAGTCCTCAATCTCTAACGTGTCCAGCTAGTCACCGCAAGCATGTAATTTTTGAAAAAAATGCAAATGCAAGCTGCAATTTACTAAGGCCCTCAAAAAAGATAATAAAAAAGCTGCAACTATTTATACGGACACGAAGTTTACGCCATGTTACAACGGGGTCGCCGGCGCTCGCCTTGACCGTGAGGGCGCCGCCCGACGAGAGTGAAACCGACGGCGACCACCACTGCAGCGAGCTGCGACGGTCACCACCATTTCACCACTTACATCACTACGACGGAAATGATCGGCCTTACCATCTTTGTGTTAATTAAGGGAATTAATATCGCTGCTGATTAATGCCGACTATATTTTTAATTAGTAGGTACACATAATTACTAATAATGCCGCCTACAGTTCTTGCGACCGTTTTCTGTCCAAAAATGTGATGTGAGATTTCTCAAATCTTGCACAAAGTGGATAAATTCTTGGGAAAACTCAAATAACTCGGAATTATGACCTTAAATTAATGAGCGTTAATTCATATTATTGCGTTATTATATAATGTTATTTTTATTGTATTAGTTATATTTTGCATAATTTACTGTTATCTAATAAACTTTCATAATTGCCTAATATTCTAATTAGATATCCACCTAGCTCAAGATATGCATATATCGCACTCTTAGTATTAAAGAGACCTAACTAAAAAAAAACATTTTTTGGGAAACGTTCTTTAAAGATTTGTAACATAAGATCTATTCTACCTTGTCTATTTTTTTTGGATTCGGTCAGTTTAATATTAAGCGTGCGATATGTAAATTTAAGCATAATATTGACATGCTTACACGTATGTACGTATATTATATTTATGCTTATGCTCAATCATAAAAAAATATTGGATGATTACAATTTATAACCAATGTTAAAACGTATAGTCAATACAGCCACTGTTGCACTTTGATTATAATGAAGCCAATTACAATTCAATAAATTAATTCATAACGAAATCAATTTAATATAGATTGAAATAAAAGTATTATTTACGGATTTTATCGCGGAATTGATTTAATTTGAAATTGATTTAATTTGAATTTTTGAATTTTAATTTGAATTTGAATTTGGAATTGATTTACCAGCATGGGATCCAATTCTACATTTAATTAAATCGGAACCCAAAAGACCAACTGCCAGACCTCAAGACATAGTGAGCTCCTTCTGCGTAGATCGGAACGCTAAAACCAATTAACTTTTTTAAATTAACTTTTTAATTTAATATCTGGAAAATTAGGGTAGTTAAATTGTAACAGTCACTGAGCGGATGACTAATACCTCAGTCCGCCCCGTGACCATGAAAACTGTAAAGTGATCGAAACGTCGGGAAGATAAAAATGTAAAAATTAAATCAATTCCGCGATAAAATCCGTAAATAATACTTTTATTTCAATGTGTAACATTCGCGTAAATCTAAGAAACCATTAATTTAATATAGAATTCTGCGGCCCAGAGCTGTCCGCGAGCCTTAACAAATGCTGCCAGCATCGAGGGCAGGGCCCGTGCCAACATAATCAGGTTAATTAACATCGTCGTGTTGGCATTGCCGTATCGGTCGCGTAGATGCAAAGGCACACGCGTTCAGCCTTAAAATGATTAATCGCTGATGTTATCTGTGATGCGGCTGCTTTCCTTGGATTTTATTTATTTTTTAATGTTACGTTACTTGAGGTAAGCGAGATTGTGCAGGTATTTTAATGAATGAATGAACGGAGCACTTTTACAAAAACATATATTTGTATGTCAAGTATACATTATGTCATAATGTTATATTTTACCGTGATTCAACAATTATTTTAATTCGCGCGGGTTGACAACAATGTTTTATTTCTTGAAATTTAAATGATGCTGTTGAATAATTCATGATAAAACTAGATAATTTTAACCTTGCAGAAAAATTCTTTAGATTGTTAGAAATGTCATTCATTGCATAACTTGTAGTTTGTTGTTTTTACGATTGATTTATTACAAACCAGACCGGTTTATTTAAAACATTTGCAAGCACGCACGTTCGCGACATTTTTGGTTCGATCACGTTTGCAAAGGGAAGAGAAGTGCCGCGAAAGCCATTACCAAACGCTTTTTGCAGAATTTGTGTACGATGCAAAATCGATTCGAGATGGCGGTCAATGACCTGTCCTTAAGGTATTTTATTTTATCATTATGAATACTAAGAGTCAAGAAGTAGCATATTTTATGTCGATGATTAATACATCATTGCTTAATTTTCTCATCATACTTAGTTTGGAATTAGTCCCATCTGAATAGAGATAAAACCCATTGTTCTAATCAGAGGACATAAATACGATTGCCAGATTAATTACATAACTGTGTAGGTAAAAATGCTGGTTATTGGTGTGGTGGTAATACTGGCTGGACCAAAATAGAGAAAAACAACGAAGAAACGAACTTCTATGCAATAATTAAAGTAATTTAACATAATATCTTTATGTTAATTATTTTGAAATAAATTAATGCCACTTTCGTCATTGACCCCAGCAGATTTTACTATATTTTAATAAGAACTTAATATGAACTATACACAATGCAAGCCACACAATAGTTATCCAGCACCCCATACAAATAGTTTTCACAACGGAGCAGTTTACATAACAGTTAAATGCAATAACAGTGCCGGCGCGACCAGCAACCAGCGTAACCGACACTAATTAAACACCCACATACCGCGGTCAACGGGTTCATTCCTTACGGGTATAGTAAAATAATTACATAAATGCGTACTTGCTTACTAATTGTTTTAGAGTGTTTTTTCACATAAAAAACTACAACTTTGTTGGCCCACTGACAAAGGTCTGGCTACTGATTACTGACCAATCCTGAAATAACAACGATCGAAAAAAATATTTCAAACTAAATAAAAACTTTAAAATTGGAGGAATGTAATGATACTACCGAATATTAAGACCATAATAAAACAGCAAAGCTGTTATGTTTCGGATTTTTATAATAGGCAGTGGTATCAACTGGTATTTAAAGAATAAGTATATATTACGAAAATAATTAATGATCATTATATGGCGAGATGAGCGCTGAAATACGAACAGGCCTCATTAAAAAGCAGAAATACGCAATTTGGCCCACCAATATTTACCAACGAAAAATTTTCAATGATTATATTATTATCAATTGAAAAGCAATTAAATAAAATAATGAGTACTCAAGCGCAATCAATACAAATTAATTATATGGAATTACGGAGCCTTCGCGGTTTAATGAGCAGTGTTAAATAAATTGAACGCGTATCGGTGAAAATGTTTCCCGCTGACTGGACCAGTGGGTCGGAGTACCAGGACAGCATAACACTCGTGAAGGTTGTTCGATAAATAGCATATTGAAATTACCAATATCATTTTGCAAAAAATACTTTTAATATTATTATAACTTAAGTGTTTTGGCACTCACAGCTTTGGCACACCACAATTGAAAAGAGCTTAGCGACAACCACAAGGGGCCACAACATATTGCCTGGAATAAGCCGAAAAATCACCTAAAATATATCCAACTTTATCTTAGGACCACGCGTATTGAGCTCATACTTGCAGCCACAATTCGTAAAACCAATGAGCCAAACATTAAATCTTAGAAAATCAAATATTAAAAGTATAATAAACTAAATATTTAAACTATTTAACTGCAAGGCACGGGCCTCCTCTACAATCGAGAATACGACTGAGAGTGGTTAGGCCATATAGTCCATACCTAATATACCTAAGTTCACCTAAGTTTAATACTGGTTACATTTTAAAGCATAATTAGTCCATTGAAATTAGTTCCATCAAATTAATAACCCTAATGTGCGGTGTATTCACGAAACAAGCAAATTACCGGGCGTTGCCTGTATGTGTTTTATTAGTTTTCGTATAGGTATAACATGAGGTTAATTTGCTAACGGACCATTCCACTAATTGCCACTAATTGTTTAGTGCCGGGATATCTAATATCGGAATGGGAAAGGGGTTACTTACATACATGTATCTACGTGTATCCTGATTCCTGACACACCTTTTTTGGATGCAAATATTGCAGGTAGGTAATTCAATTTATAAAACTAGTCTCTAAGTTTATTGTTACTTATTGCATTCAAGTCAAATACTTTGTTTTTCATTTTATGCTTATCATGGTCCTAGATCGATGACATTAGGATCGAAAATTCTCGATAAATTCTTATTTCAGAATATACACTATACAGTTTCCTTTTACATTGTATACTCAAACATAAACGCTTAGTTACTTCCGCTATAAAATAAACCAAATAGTTTGTTTATCGTGTAACTCATAATCAAATAATGGTATGACAGAAGAGCTGCCATAAAAATTCCTGAACAAGATTTGCAAGGGCCCAAACTTATTATTTATTTACGTAATCTTGTCCAAACTAAAACAGTCAATAAACTTTAGAAAGTGGACATCCATTACTCATGTTCGTGCATACGAAAAATGAGAATTTTTGATCCAAAATATGCAGTTATTTCATTGCGGATATCTGTCCAAAGCAAGTCGCAAGCAGCGGTGTCCGCCATTGGAACCTAAACTATTTGCATAGCAAAAACCGTTGTGCGGAAAATAATAGTCTGGAGTGTAGCGATTACGTAACAGTTAAAATACCGTTGAGTTTTTTCAACGATACTGCAATACGGTGCACGCGCCGGTCGAGAGCCACACGACTTAACACCACTCCCCGCTGCTCCCAGTTCCCCCGCCTGATGTACATAATTGATAATACTGAACCACACCTACAAGCTCGTTTCTCCTCTAACGGCCTCTCTTTTCTAAAATTTATATTATTTAGCTACTCTTATCAGCTGTATGATTGAGACTTAAGCCCTTGTCCCACCTTGCTGGTCTAGTGCGGGTTTATGTGTTTCACACATCATCAAAATTGTCGGCAAAACTCATAGGTATGCAGATTAGCTGGCGATGTCTTTGTTCACTGATGAATTGAATGACTGGTTATGGATCGAACTAAGACATCGTTTATTATAATTGTTAAGCTGTTAATTGTTATTTCACAATGCAATTAATTGTATAACAAGTAATTATACACAGTGGCAAAGTAGGTAATGCGGGCGCGCAGATGACGCAACACAATTTTAGAATAGTAGTACAATTATTATGAATGGTCTTTAGGGAGGAAAAACGTATGAATCATACGCACCTGTGTAATTTCTTGAAATAGGCAAAATAAGTTTTTAAAACTTCACCGGAAAATTGAGCACGTCCAATGGTCTAGATCGGATTATAATTAAAAATTCGATATTTCATGAGCGTTTTTAAAATGACCTCTAAACTGATCCAAAGAATATAGCAGGAATCACAGGAGGTTATGTATATCTGAACTCAAATTAGGATTGATTACTGAATGACAGTTATGTAATTTGTAAAATATCGTCTTATTGAGGTTTCAAATTGAGCTTTCGACAATAAAGGGATAACTAAATTCCTTGTAAGTATGTTAACAACCTTTACCCCTCTGCATTGCATTCAGTATCTTACAGTACGATTCGAAGATTTAGGTCACGAGGTGAAAACATTCTATTTGACTAAATATAGTGCGAAGCTCTAAGGGTTTCCACTAATGAGGAGGGGCGCCACGCAGCAGTGCGTGGGTTTTTTAATGCTGATATTTTTTCAAGTATCAATTATGGGGTTATGACTTTGAAACTCCGCTTTTAGTATATTCTTTCATGAAATGACATAAATATAGCACATTTAATTTTTCCGAATGTGTTATGTTTTTACTAATTAGAATCAACATTCTATACGTATAGGAACCCTAAAAATTGAAATGCCTTTTATCATCTTCACTTTCTTGAGTCATAGAAGGCCTATTTCTAAGTTGAGCTCCCTTAAACATTTACTAAGGTCGGTTATTAAGAGCATCCTGTATACAGCACAATGAATAAAACATCTCTCACCGCCCCCATAGCAAAATAAACACAGACGAAAGAAAAATATTTCAAAATACAAACCGAAAGCCATTTGTGAAGATCTCAGAAGTACTAGGGGATCATAAGAACGTAAGAGCGGTTATTTAACGCGGCAAATATAATTTATCACCGCATCGCAGTGAGTGGGCACGGTAACTGCCCGTGAATCGTGATCGTCGGCTTTCATCTCCGTCTCCAATTATAATTCCGAATTTCATGCTCGACGCTCGCACTTTTCCTGTCACAATTAGCGTTTCCAAAATTGCTAGTTGCGTTTTATGAGAATTGATCGTATTTCTAATCTCGCCACAGGTAGTTATTATTTGCTCCGATTGTTTCAACTTCCGACGCAATCTAGTTATTTTTGACAACCGTTGCGGAAATGACTTAAAGATATTTACGGATACAATTAGTGGAGTATAAATAACCAAATCAAATGTGATGGTTTGACAATGTGTCACTCACTTCCAGGATTACGTTGACAACATACCTGAGCTTCAACATAGTTGGGCCGAAAACCTAAGGTAGGCTTAAGAAATGCTGGTTTCATATCGTCAAATAAGATATGAATGCTTGTGATCGCGCAACTGAGGATGCAAAACCGGGTGGAACGCTAATCTAACAGAAAAACAGGCTCTGATCTGGGCTACGTTAACGCCGAGTACTAAGTTGGAGAAAGAAAAAAAAAGAATTCAGTAATTTTCTAATATTCGCAAGGCATAGCCATTGTGTAGTCATAATAACAATATAACATGTCTTGTAAAACCAAGCAGACTTGCTAAAACGAATGTAATATTAAAATCAAGTATTTGATACACCTTTGTGGATGTATAGTCTAACATAAAAATAGAACAATTGGATAGATAGCATCGCACTTCGCAAACCTTTTAAAAGATTCTATTATTTGATTCGCGTAATAAAATCGCTTGTATTGACTTTAAAAGATGTTACGGTCGATGAGAAATTCCTTGATCGATATAGTGTGGGAAATAATTAAATTGTAGTTGTAACAGAGTTTATTTTTAGTCTACGAATAACCGTGAAATCACAGAGATCGTGAAGATCAATCAAAAGTTATGCAGAACGAAAAAAAATATTGCGAACCAAAATTAACATTATCATTACACGGAAAAAATATTATTTTTTATATTTGCATTTATTTTGGTAGTTTAATATTATTTATAAGTAAAGGAAATCCTTATAGTATATTTTAAATGTTCTTACCTTGTATGCTTTTTTAATAAATATAGAAAGAAACAATAACTTTTTGAACTCGTTCATAGATTACTAGTCTTTTAAAATAATGTCATTAATCAATAAATCAATTTAATTGTAAAATAAAACTGAATATACATATACATAAATCCCTAAATATAATCCAACCCGCAGTACAGAACTAGTGTATTTCCACACATAGCAATAAAATTAGCTCCACTACATAAACATAACGAGGTTCATACAATAAATTCTGACCATAG
Source organism: Hyles lineata (assembly GCA_030180105.1). Classification (NCBI taxonomy): domain Eukaryota; kingdom Metazoa; phylum Arthropoda; class Insecta; order Lepidoptera; family Sphingidae; genus Hyles; species Hyles lineata. The sequence goes on from JARJEE010000014.1 coordinate 13,915,963, forward strand.
ATTATAAACGCTCGTTATATTTTATTAACAACCATAGACAACACAGTTGTATGTTTTAACTAGCTGCGACCGAATCTTACAACATGGGAACTAAAAAGTACTTCGATTATCGCTGCATTGCAAAATGTATTAAAATCGCGATTAAGAAATATCAAGGATTCTAGTACGAGGACTAACTGGACTAGTGGTGGAGAATGCAACGTTCAGTAACTGGCTCAGATGAGCTTTGAAGGAGAGCATGTTTTTGCTAGTTATGATTATGAAAGTACTAAGAAACCATAAATAGAAAGCATTAACCCACAGAACTAAAAACTTAGGGGGCTACTTCATGATCAGAAACGAAGTTCGAATATTCGACGTAAGAAGTAAATTATAATATTTCCACTTTTAAAAATCATGCTATTCTCTATGATACTTATCATTTGCTTCGAATTTAGTCTATGGTTAGGACGCACGATAGAGGACTCAAACTTTTTGTAGATACGTTCATACATACGAACTTCGTTTTAAATCTTACAGTAACCCCCCTGGAACGTATGAAACCAGCGTTACTTCGGTATTTATTCATCCAACTTCCTTAAGGGTCAAGTTATTTTAAACCTGCAGATCGAAACCAGTAAATGCAAAAATATCCTTTGTTTTTAACGAATGTATAGAAACAGCCCAGAGCAACTCCTCGCTCTATTTCGCAGTACCAGCAAACTTGCCATAGCCTGCAGCAACGCATTCAACTCCACAATAAAACTCACACGAGCGATGCAAGTTTGACTTATACTCCATGGGCCGTGCCAATTAGTGCATTGTTCTTGAAATCTGAAAGGGGTCAGAGACGGCGAGACGGTCGATCACCGCGTGTTATCGATTTCGACACTACTCACTATGCTAAGAGTCCACTAGACGCGGCGCGTGTACGTTGTTAAACTACAATTGAATTTGAGGATTGCTGAAGGGTTTAATGAAAGAAAATGTCTATACAAATTCACTAAATAATGAAAGCAAACAATTAAAATCAGTCCCCACTCTACAAAAAGACAATATTCTTGTCTCATGGGTATCCAGTATCCACTAGACTTTACGGTCACACTGCACACAACGATTATTTTTAAATTGTAAAGCATTCAACTTGGTACATATATTGTGGTAAGCAACTAAATTGTAAATAATAAGGTCGATGTTATTGTATGTGGTGCTATAGAATACGCTCCCAATGAGTGCTAACTGCTAAGCACGCGTATGACGTATGAACCAATCCGTCATAGTGAGGATAGCGTGCGCAGTACGGGCCGCGGCTCGCAATCGGACCGCTTGCGAAATGTTCATTAACCTTAATATGTGTCGCGTTACACTACATTTCAATTGTTTCTGCTCATGTCGCGCTTGTATCGGATTTCACCCTTTTGTTAATTCATATGTAAAATTCATGTTAGTTATCTTACATTCAAGCAAACTTTATGTTTTACACTTTTTTGTAACATAATAACAAGTACTAAAACACGTAATGTCACACTCACAATGGTCTCTTGTCTTTAAGTTAGAGGGCTGATTAATACGTGTTTCGTTACTACTGTTATGTGTGAAGAGAGACTTTTGTACAACCAAAGGCAGTACAAATGCTGCGAGTTCATAATTTATTATTTGTGTGGACATTACTTATTAAGTTGTGGCCCATTTTTTTGTACCAATAATGAAATTGTTCTTTAAAATAGTGATAATAACAAAGTGACCCAAATACAATTCTAATGCAGCATCTTCAATGAGCACTTTGAAATCTAATTTGAATTCCACAGCCCAGTCAACATAAGAATTGTCTGGAATCTCCCGGATAGTATATTTAGTGACAATGACTATTAACATACCTTCTACATTGATAAGATGACTGTACTGGGCAACCTTAATGACGGACCGATAAAAAAAGAAAGCAGCAATTGGGTCACCGCATAGAGGAGTATTCTTAAAGATCCATACAAAAAAGCTTAGGAAGACTTATTTTCATTGGACTCCTTGAGGCTAAAGATAACATAATATATCTTATATATCCCATATTAGCAGAATTGAAATATTAAAAACGAGAGACCATAGAATTTTTAGGACAATAGATTAGATATGCGCGATTCACAAACATTACTCTCAGATCTGAGTGTTTCGGAGTTATTAATATCTAGGAAATATGAGGTTTCTTACTGTTTTATCACAAACATTTGTGTGGTTGTTGCGATTTATAACGATTACAAAAAATCTTCTGCATTTCGTAATTATTCTTTATTCTGAGCTGAAGAGTTCATTACTAAATGCTCCATTTACTGGGTTATTATGTGCAACGAACCGACCAGTGCAGCGTTCACTTCATAATTCTGCATAATTAAACACAGTTGCTCCGAGCACTTGATCGGGTTACCGTGACACTGATCACAAAGAAGGTATAAACACCCATTGTTCTACAATGCATAACGGTGGTGGCCGCTGCACTGGTTGGAATAGCCCTCTCTCCCCTCCCCCTGGGCTCCTCAACACTCCCCTTTGCATGTTTGAACGAAGAAACCTGGTAAGATCTGTTTTTAACTTTATTAGTGTATCAGCAGTAGTGACAATATTACATGATCGCCGTACATTATACTACTTATATATTATGTTTCATATATTTTTATGTCTAATTGTACAACATCTACCATCCAGTAAGCATAAGTTTTTAAGTACAGACGTAAAACTACACAATGGACTACAAAAATGCATATATGATTAAGATTGTATAAAAAATTATTCTTATAAGGAATAAGCCAGTGTGTGAGTATTTTGACGGTCGTAGATTTGATCATCGATTATTTTTCAATAAAAGTTTATGAGACGTGAGCTAACCGTCAACACGCGGCGACCTTCGATGCTTCTCAGGATTGACCATGTGTTACTAGTTCTTCAAATAAGTAGTAGAGAGGCTAAATGGGAAATAATTGACAAGAGAGAAACAACTCAGAACCTTCTATTAGTCAATTATGTCTCTTCCTGAATTTTCTAGAATATTGAAATGCTCCGATGCATCTATGGCCATTTGAATTTTCATCAGCTGTTGGGATCAATCTAGTGCACTCCTAATACTTATTAATGCTTCTTTACAAGTTTTCCCTTGAAATATAACTTATGAACAAATATTGTGCTCTGAATTGTTGATAGATTCGAAAAAGAAGGAGATTCTCCATTCAACTAATTTTATTTGATGAACAAAAGCCAACTTGGAACACAATTTATTCATTTAAATTGCGATGGGTTTGTCACAGATCGAAAATGCTCCCATTTTACTTTCATTTGTATCAAACGAGGAACTTTTTATCCCTTAATGCACCATGATATCATCAACTATATCAGTGTACCACGTGTAATATATAAATAGAAGTACATACGCGGCATATCGCACGTCACACTGCAGTCGCGATAAGGGTTATCAGCTTGCCAGAGGAAAAACTCATTACATCTGCGCACAGGACGACCTTCATCTTGGCTTCTTATCGTTATCTCTTATCAATAGGGGTTTGGCATGGGTGCAATGTTTTCTCATAATCCAATATTAGTATTTATTTTAGTTCTACAAATATTTGTGTTTTTTCTACAGTTGCAATTAAAATATGCAATAAATTTAAAGTATAAACTCATTTCGCAAAGAATTCAAGCCGGGTAATGAAGCCAGCTAGACTTCTAGGAATACTAGCTTGTCTTAAATCGGCGACGAAATTAATTAGAAAGAAAACAAATGAAAATATTTGAAATAAAATTGCTACATATTATAAAATATAACTTTACTGTTTATTTCGTAGGCAAAAATTGTGATAGATCAACTTGGTAGTGAATTAACTAATATGACACATATGAACAAGATATTTACTTTATTCTTCACATAATGACATAAGTACGATGCAATTCTAACCAATATTATATTTGTGAAAGTATTCAAAAATGTGCATTTGTTTACTCCTCCCGGCTTATCATAACGTTTAAGATGTTCAGTTAATAAGATCCTGTTTAATATGTAAATCATTTGATGCGTAAAGAAATACGTCATCTCGGGTTAATTATTCCGCAATGATAACCGATATTATTATTCATATCATAGATATTTTGTTTTAATTTACGAATGAAATACTAGATCGATAAGGCTGTACACGAAACCCTCGAAATGTTAGCAAAGCTATTAAGTACAGGGTACTACACGTCTATTTTCTACAAAAATAAACTCACACCTTTTTCGCAAAAGGACTAGGCAGAGGTTCCAGGACACCTACTTTTCGCCTTTTGTATTCCGTCCCACGTCATGCGTGGGGCGAACCTATCGCCATATCAAGAGCAAATTAATTACACCGGGCTGATAATAAATAGAATAACCAATATTTTGCGCGACCCGGGATTCGAAGCTAAGACCTCAGCGCTGAACCATCGTACCGTGGTACAACTGCCACAAACGCAGTCAAGGCTTCTATCAATAAAAATTGACGATGAAAAGCCCTAAAAATTAATACATGATTTATTTACCTATAACAAATCATGGCATGTAATGATTATGTAAATATGTTGGCTTGATGAATCAGTGAGACGACGCGAGACAACACGTCTGTCACGGTATTATCTTAATTGTATAACTTTCCACTGAAGCTCTTGTGCCTACATTATCATAGAATTTATGTCTACTATAACTTCTGCAGTATAAATGTATTCATATTATTTTATAGTTACTTATTTTATTTTACGTTATTATACTTACTAAGTTGGAGAATACTGTGTACGGTTAAGACTAATTATAATTTTTTGGGGAAAAAAACCGTAATTTAAAATTCATTTTTAGTGAACGCATGAACAGAAGTCTCTATATATTACAAATAATTTGCATAAAACATTTAAATGAGTCATATATTAATGGGAGAAAATTTTGAAAATATGAATGTCTGATGTTCTTTTTATTTATAATTTAAATACATCATTTGATGTATATCACAGATACTAAATATTATGCCATTTCATTGTGATAATCTCAATGTACAGACACATCGAAATAGGAAGTATTCTTGGCACAAGATTTTGGCAGAAGATAGCACTTGATAAGAATTAAATCTTTCTTAAACTGTATATTGCATTGTCGCATGTAATATGTTAACATAACTATAAAAAAATACAAACAATCCTGATTTATCATAAGTAGGAAGACTGTATAATATTTCGCTTATCTTAAAATAACTAAAGTCTAATTTCGACATGCTCCGTGGTACACTTGGTTAGACGCCGACTGTGAAACGAGCCCGTGGGTTCGATACCCGCACTGAGACAATTTGTGTGATTTACAGACATTTGTTTCGGGTCTGGATATTTGTAAGACCGAAAAGTTACTCGTAGTTCCCAATACCCGCGACACACAACTCGATATTAGTGTGGGGTCAGCACTTTGTATGTGACTGTTGGATGTGTTTATTATTATTTATTTGTTTAGGTAAGTCACAATTTTCGTACATGTAATATATTTTCCTTCAATCTATTTTTAAATATAAACTTTTCTTTCTTGCTTTCTTAAATATGGTTCTTATTAGAATTTAAACACCATTGTATATTCCTGTTACAAGTCTCGAATAAGTCTCAAATAAAGTTCCCAAAATTAACATATCAAAGGTACTGGTTATAATTCTAATACATTCAATTAACTAGTCAATTAACGCCATCAAAATGCCGAAAAAACAATATTTTTAAATCTTCAATTTCTACTTTATGTCCAATGTGTAAAATATATTTTAACTAATTGTAATAAAAAAGAAAAACTTTATAGGGCTTGTTTATGTTAATTTCACAGTTGGTGAAATGTAAAGTTGTAAACATTTAACTGCACCATTAACGAAAACCTCACACGGGAATTTAAACACATAAAAACTTACCTTATAACTATATATAGATTTATTTAGTAATAAAATCTGCTCTAAGGTAAATCACTAACCACATTATGCAAGTTAAGGCAAGTGTAGACGGAACGCGCGCGATTCGCGTGGACTCGCGTGACGCGGCGCGCGGCGCGAGCGCGGTCGGCGGCATGCAACGACGCGCCGCGGACTAGTAGCGTACAACAGCACGGAGACTTCTGGGAAAGTGGACCGCGTTGTGCTAAAGTGAACTAGGAAGGTCAAGTTCAGATTTCGAGGGCGAACATCCAGGTCGCCGTGTTCCGAATAGTAATTTTAGTTTGATATTCCAGCGTTAGCGAGGCTTTATTTACATGGGTATTTGGGTGGTGACATTATCTTGGTATTTTCTTATAATTACTCTCGCATTCAGTACAGTAGATTCATAGATTATATTACGGGTGTTCAGTGCCAATTGGAATTAAATAATTATTTTTCTACGCAAGAAACATAATAACCATGTTTATTTTATGAAGATGTCATTACTTCTCATTTTTGTTTACCAAACTCAATCGTATTAATTTACTCAATAACTGTTCTAGTTTGAGTTTTTATTTAAAAAACATTATACGTAACTACTTTATACGTAATTTAAAAACATTAGTATTGCGCACAGATAATATGAAACAAATATTGAAGGAGCCATGTGCGTAGACACCATATTTCTGTCAAGTTGATATTTATTAGAAGCGCGACGCATTTAAAACAATATACCATACATCGCGAGTCGCCACACAACTCACAACTCACAAACCGTACGGCGCGGTGGAGCGACGATAAATCGCTGATCTTTTGTTTTATTCAGTAGTTGCGTACGTAAAGGGCAACTAACATTGTAGATTCAATCGCGGTAGCAAGAATAAACATTATTTACTACATGTTCTCATTCTTCAATTTTATTTATAAGATACATAATCCCGCCAGTATATGAAATAACATTTTATCTATTTTACCATTTATCGTTTATACTTCCAATATTCAAGAATAATGCATGAACTTTTCTTATTTTAATGTATGGATAGATTATCCATACATTAAAATAAAAAAGTGAAGAAATATATATAATCGTAAAAGGTAACAACAAGAATGGCTCATTAACGCATAGACCAGTCCACAGCATCTGCAGCACGTGAATCAATCTCGTGATCTATCCTCTCGCTCACTTTCACTTCTATTCCCGCAAGAGTGAGCGGGACACAACATCCCGCAGCGCGCAAGTCCTCACCCCCGAATATAAGAGGGCAGACGGATTTATATGAACGAGTATAATCGATATATAGTGATATCAACAGTAGTACCGGAATAGTACGGCTATTTGAGCCCTTCAATGGAATGAGAAAACATCGGCGGAATTAACACGCTGCTTAATGCGACTGTGGTATGTGCTCACAATAAATTGGGCTATTTCTGTACACAAACTTTGCTTTTTGCTGAACTTTGGAACTGGATAAGATATGTTAATTTATTAATCTATAGTAATAAATATTCATTTATTGTAATTTTAAAGTTTTACTTTCATTCATAAATGTAAGCAAACAGCGCTATTTTTCGCATAGCATACCTAGTATTCTCCATTATTCCCAGTTACTCGCTCCAGTAAACAGAGGGTTGTTTTCTGAATATTTCGTGAACAAAAGTCGGCTTACAATACATGAATACAGCTTGTTTGAATTAACTTTAGAATAATAATGAACGTACTCTGCTCTTATATCGAGGTGTAGTACAATGCTTGCAGTCAGTATTTTATTCAAAATCATCCATAAAATAAAAAAGCAATTTCTAAGTATGAGTGGGTGTCAATGATATTTGGTATCTTTTACACGCACAAAAAGTATATTGTCATTTAAGTATCCTCAGAACCAAAGCCCAACACCACGAATACTCTATTGAAAGATAATCTAAAAAACTGTGACATTTATGACAGCATAATAAAATCCAGAGTCCAATGGAACAAGTGCAAGATAACTTAGTTTAAAAACTATAAATAACATTAAGCGATAACGCACCCCTCGGGACCCCATAGCAATGTTCCCACGCAATGGCTACAAGTGTGGCGAGTCCTTTATGAGTGGGATTTAAAAAAGAAACAAATATTTTGAATAGTAATCATGTTGCGGCTGTGCGGCGAAGGGACGGACGTCTAACTTTGCGTAAAGTTTACTCCACGCAAACTTTGAGTTACTGTAGTGATGACGTACACAGCAAATTGGCTTTTTAGCAGTCGTTTTATACACTTTTTAACCGCGGAGATATTAACAAGAGAATATAAAAAGACCAGTAGTTATACATAATAATAATTTGATGCTGTGATACATATTTCCTCTAAGTTTCTTCTCAAATAGATACAACGTCGTTCATTGAGTTAGAAATCCATAACTTTGTAACATATTTGGACTTTCAATTAGCTTGAAAAAAATAGTCCATAAAACGATTTAATACTTGCAATGACTGAAATAAAACAAAATTTTACGAATTTTATCGAGATTTGCGCCAGCCTAGTGACCACGAAAGCTGTAAATTAATTGAAACGAAAAGTTGAAAATGAAAAAATCAAACCAAAACAGGCCTAAAATCCGTAAAAATTAGTTTCATTCCTATGTGTAATACCTATTCACGCAAATCTAAAAAACTATTTTGCAATGACTTGTTAGTATCGAGTAGAAATTCAATGCAAACATTAAAATAAATGAAATCAACAACAAGTTAACAGAATTTCCTCAATTACATCATCGACTGCATCCGCTCAGTCCTTTCTTACTAAACTAGGTCTCCAATCTAGCGCTATCTAGGACACGCTGGCCGTCTAGTGCACAAGTCTCGTTGATTGAGACCTAGGGAGAGCTGCTCATAAATCATACGTTTAACCCGCCAAGTAATGTAACAATTAAGACCGCATGACAGCATTGTAGTCACTGCTAAATACAGACAACATGGCTTAAATTACGGCCTTTCAAATTGTATGATTTGTAAAATATGAGCCTTGTAACTCTATGTAGAGGATATTAGTATGATAACACATTGAAATAACGAACTAATATCGTGAACCAATCGCGTTGAAACTTAAATCGATAATACGTATCAGAAATCCACATACATATAGCTCGGAAATTTGGCTGTTATAGTATATTGTTCGCATAACATATTTTCCAAAAAAGAAGAAAATATCTAAATACTACACTTATAATGTTATGATTTATTAGCGTACTGGAGTATGCGAATGAAAATTAACTTATTATAAAATTGACACAATGGGAATAAGAACTAAAAGTATGATATAAAGCGTGAGATAATTACGTTGAGGAGACACTCGCGCTCCTCATTACTACGCATGTAATATAATTATTATGATCCTCTTTCTATATTACTCCTGCGTATTGTCTTAGGAACATGACCTTTTGAAGAGATTCTTTATTTGCATTATCTTCATCGTCATCATCTTCAGCCCATCCGCGTTCACTGTTGGACATAGGCCGCTCCTATGGCACGCCACTGGGCTCGATCTTCAGCCCAACGTCTCCAACCGCTACCAGCCATCTTACGACCATCGTTACTCCACCTAGTTGGAGGCAATATCTTAACTTAATCTAAACACAAATTTGTCATTATTGGAGACTCCTTTTAGATATAACAATACCAGTGTAGTGTTGCTATGTCACTAATTATTTTGCTTATTGTATTTACTTTTAGTCTTGAAGTGGTGTTGTAAATGTGTGGATCATTGGCGGCGGTAAGTAAGTACTTATTTACCACCAAATATTCCATCTGCTTGTAGAAACGAGTAGTTGAAAACTTCTACTTCATAAACATGGAACATTAATAGCAAAGAAAGAAGCCATAACAAAAGATAAATAGCTTCCTAAAATACTAAGCAATTCAAATCCCTATCCAAAAATCAATCTCGAGAATAGACCAATCAAAAGGAGTCAACATTTGCGAACGTGTCGGTATAATTTTCACTCGATTGGGTTATTTTTCAAATTTACTTTTTGATAGAGACCATTTAATGATTTTGTCTGCAGTAAGGAGTGCACGAGTTGGATTTCTATGTGACCTTTACTGATTTGCCTGAATGTGGTACGTATGTTTCTTATCATTTTTGTACGCAAAACAAAATATAAGAAAGTAAAAGGACTTTATGAAACAGCTACATAAAAAATGATCTAACTTCGTTAACAAACAGTTGCCATACACCATGTGGTCACAGTGGAATGATATCACACTTATTCCTACACATTATGGTTATTTATTGATCACGAAACACATGTTACAAGTACTCGTTCCGCTAATTCTAATCATTCTTTAAATGAACAATACTGTATTTAAACACTTAATTAAACGAAGGCGTCCCAAGAATAAAATTTCATAGATGATTTATAAGAAAAATATTTGTGTTTACGCAAATTATTATTTACATTATATACATAAGATCACAATAACTTGAAATGTTAGACATGATTCCATTACATAGCATATTTTCTCAATTTAAAAAATACGAAGTTTAATAAGTGCTCTAAAAAGTACTAAAATTATGTTTTCAGGCTATTACGATCATTAAACCAGCATCTCAAACCATGCATAATAACTCCCAATGAAATAGACATGGAATCATATTTATCACAAGAACGTTTCAGTGACTCAATGAGGGTTAGCAGAAATTACCCCCAATCAGAGCAGAATGCGGGTCGCAAGCGAAGGGCCATTCATCACGCAATCGACTAATCTCCAACAATTATTTGTGCAACGCATACATTCTCCGATGCTTATCAACATCTTCACTTAATGCTACACATAAAATGTATGTATACACAGAAAATTGAGTACGAAACCCAAAATCCTCCTAAGCTACACATACGTCTTCTGTCGCGGGTATCAGAAACTATAAAAAGCTTTTCAGCTTCGCTATACCCACTCGAAATTGTAATATTTATTGTTCACATAACAATTAGTGTCTCAATTTGAGGATCACATGATTCAAAACTACGTAATTCAATTTCATTATATTGCAGCTCATAAAGCACACTGAAATAGCTATGCAATTAAGTAGAACATGGTATAACGTAGCAAATGCATACATACTATATATTTAATAAACTAACTAACAAACTACAGTAAATATTAAAACCCCAAAAAACTTTAATCATTCAAAAGCCGGAACAAATATTTGTGATTCACACGTTTTTTGTTTGTTTTCCTCCGAGGGAATCCAATCTGCGACATTTCATAGTTCCGGCGCCACATTCGCCCACCGCGCCATTGCCGAGATTGTATCTCCGAGTGAAACGGTACTGTCTCGCAGAATCCCAAATATAAATGGAATGGTATGTCTGTTTGTTACATCTTCAAGACTTAATCTCTGAACTAATCTTAATGAAATTTGCCAAAAAGACAGCGTGGAACTTGGGGACATAGGATGTAAGCCGTTTGTGATTCCTGAAATCATATTCTGAGTAACAAAGTTTTTATTAGGAATATGTTCTGGAAAATAGTTATTTAAGTTCTATCTTACTTTTAACAAAACAAGTATTTCATGAGCCAAACCTTAGGAGAAAGAGGAGAAGGTAAAAACAATTGGGAAATGTTATTTTCTTTTATTAAATGATTAAATACCGAGGGAACTACAAAAATAACATACTCGTGCGAACACTGGTCATATCGTTAGTTATTTATATTATTCAAATATTTTCTCTATTCCATAAGAAATAACGAGATCAATGTATTATTATGAAAAGGCAGCGCAGCCCACGCGGCTCCTATGCAAATAATGATTAATGTTGACGTGAAAGTCGGAGTGCCTACACCAGCGGTTCTTAACCAGTAGTTCGCGGACTAGTCCGGAAAGTTTTGGAAATCCAGTCTAAAGTTCTCATAAGAAAAAACATTTGCTAATCCTATGATAGAACCTACGTTCTCTCATTCAGACTTCAAACCCACTACGCTAAGGATAGCGAATGAAGTCATAAATATCATCTTGAGACCAAAAAGTCGCTCGTAGTTTCTGATACCCACGACACAAGACGCGATCTTAGTGTGGGGTCAGGACTATGTGACTTATGGGTGTATTTACTTATTATTTATTAATCTTAAGATAAATATTTAATCATGATCGCACCAAGCTTCTTCATGCACTGGTTTCAGCAGGCCGGTATAAAAATCCTTGTGAGAAGCACCTACTAGAAATATTCAGCAGTAAATTCCTTATTACCAACCCACACTAGGCCAGCGTGGTTGACCATATGACCTAACCACTCTCAATCGTACTCTCGATTGTAGAGGAAGCCCATGCCCCGCAGTGTGAAGTATATAGACTGATTCAGCGTGAATGACAATGATTTTGGTTTAACACTTGGAAATCCATAGCATTAAAACTTATGCAAATCCCGCATCACTTAAAGTTTGACAGGCACTGTACAGGCGCATGAGTAATACAAATATTTACCGCAGCCTCCCCGCCACGCCATACAGCTCCGGATTAATTGAGCTCAAACTTTTCAGTTTTGGCAGACTTGTGAAAACTCTAATTAACGGGAAAGAGCGGTAATTATTCCGTGTCGGGAACTGGCGCTTGGTTAAGTGCCTGTATTTAACTATTTTTTTGTATGGAAATTTTCTTTTAGCAATTTACCTATGATGTGTGATTTTAGAAAGAAAATTACGGTCAATTTTATACTACACAAGAAATGTGTAATAAACTGGTGATCCTTCCCAGAATTTTCCAAGTGATATTAATTGCCTGTCACCAGAGTACAGCCTGTAGCTCAAGTTAATAATAATAGATGCTTTCCGAGTTATCAAAGAATTTGTAACTTAGGGGTTCTTCTACTACATAATATCATACCTTGACGGCCATATGAACTTGTGAAAAAAAAAATCTATGAATTACTGTATACAGTGAAAAGAATATTGTTTGCCTGATAATTCCATACTATAGTTGTAGTAAGCTATTCCGTAGAGTCTTGTGGATAGTTTCTATACAAACAACAATAACCACCTAAGGAGGCTGTACTATAACAATCTCTAGTTTTCAATTATTGTTATGACTGACTCCTACAGAGCACGGGATTAAAACGCATGTGACATTGGCAACAGAACGTTAATCCGACGCGGGTTCAAAGCATCCCGGTGCGGCATATTGTCTGCAGAACAACCGCACAGCGGAAATGTACTATATACATGTGCTATACATGCGTGTAGCTTCGAGTGTGGAGCCTGCAGTCACGGGGTTGCCAGCTCGATGGATTATCGGAAATATGAGGAATTTATTCCATCAGTTATTAGGGAAAGTGTACAATGGTAGTTATCACAGTGATATTTTTATTTTGATTATTTCTAGATATAAATATAATACAGACTGGAGCAGGCATTAATTGAAACAACCTAAAGTCTCGCATCAGCAGTTTGTTTATTTAAAATGATATTAAAATATATATTTGCGGTATAGTTACTGTTTTTTTTTTTATTTTATAGGATACGTAATGTTTTCCTTTGTGATTGTAATATTGATTTGTTAATTTTGATTTGACACTAAATTTTAATATTTCTTAAGTATTTTGAGTGACTCGTAGCATTTGTATTGTTCCCACATCTATAGTCATCAAGTCGCAGCGTCTTGAGCCAATAGCACTGTTAGAAACAGTGCCAATATCTGTGCAAGCCTCGAGATAAATCCCGAAAATCCCCTGAATATTGTGATTGCACGGGTAAATTTGTATTTTAAGTGGGCCACCCAGCCCGTAGGTGGCGCATAGTAGACTGCGGGCCGGCCTGTCTAGACGTGCGTAAACACTAATAACAAATGCAGCGGCGCTGAATCAGCCGCAGCCGCCCTGCACCACTCTCCTGTTGTGAAGCTTATTTTATTGCGGGCGATTGTGAATGCGTGCCCCTGGTGCCAACTTCACTAAGAATAGGCTTACGTACATACATCAACTTATTGACCACCCCTGAGTATTTCCTACACATTTTTAAAAATAAAGTCTTACATTCCTATTTTAAATAGTTGAGAAATAAAATGATGAAAGAACAAAACCACGTTCTAGGTGTGATGGAAATAAAATGGATATTATAAACGGCTGTTCTAAAGAATTAGCAGGAATGGTTATTACAAAACTTACTACTTATAAAGGTACGCTTAAACAGTACAAAAGCCAGCCTGTCCATATCTTTTACACGTCATCATATCAATAACGACGAATCTAGGCCATTTCCAACCCGTAATCCAAACTCGGCAATGCTTTTACGATAAAATCCGTATACTAGGAAAGCATATTTTGAAGAAAGTCCATCGTTTGATCTCGCTGACGCGTTGACTGATGTTTGGTATAAAACGCGCGCTTCAAATGGCCGGTTTAAAATCCGCCTTCCTGCGTCTATTTTAGACAATTTGTTTATAATTTTTCCAACATGTGTTATGCACTCGGTTTTCATTGTGTTGCGCAGTCGACTTACTGCTACTTTCAGTTTATTTTTATTGACTGAAATATGGTTTTATTTTCTTCGATGTGTTTATAGTAAAACAAATCGACTTTACGACCAACAAGAAAAACACGGGTCTAAAAACAGTATCCGATACTATGCTATTATTGTATTATTTTTTATATTTTATATCTGAGCATTCAAAAGATCATCTAAAGCCGCACACAATAGGTACGGCTACAAATGACCATGAATAAACATTTCAACCCTTTTATCGTCCCCATACAAAATCCCCCTGTGACGCAACAATGCATTTGATGCAAGGCCAGATTGACCGTAATAATTCAGCCGACATGGAACTATATGGTGTCATGTGTGTGGTACCTTTAGTCTCGTACATTGCAACAGAATGGAGCGCGCGTGGGGTCCACATGTAGCCGACGTGTGTAGCTTATAAAACTGTGACCCATGTGTGGATATCAGCGACAAACATCACTATAGATGTTTTTTATTTATTTCAATTTAAAGGCCAGAGACCTCTATATATTGTCATTATTTGCGTGTAAAATTGTGTGTAAGTGCATTTGAGAGTCAACTCGCTTAGAATACCGTGGTGATTGCACCTCGCTACCTACCCCTCTGCCACTTACCACAAGTGAGGGAGTTAGTTGGTTCACAATACCGACAGCAAAAGGGGAATTTACAGTACATGTACCAACCACTACTGCCTTATTTAAAGTTTATTTCTTCCATACGAATGTATGTATATTTTATACAAATTACTTTACGCATTCATTAGAAACAATGAAACAAAAATGTCAATATAAAGTCACAAGTACCAGGCGCTCATAAGGTGCGTGGAGCATCAACAATGACAGACTACTAGTGCCGCGCGCATGTATGGCACATTCCGCCATTTTCCTGTACGCGTTACCTACAGTTTATACAGCTGACAAATTCGCAATTAACATGTAGGTAAATATTACAATTTCAAAGCAGAGACAATGAACGCTCAAGAATAAATTACAATTATGTGTTCACATGCGTATGTTAGCGTGAAAAACAAAAGTGCAGCTGTTTAAATAATGATTTCATTTGCCAGTCCGTTATTGCTTGGCAAAATAGGCATTAATAAAATTTGCATTCAGATAGGAATTAAACTCAATTATTCATATTTAAGAAAATATAAAACTACGTTTTCTACGCATCATTTATAGATAATACTCAGTCAATAGTGCATGGTCGCCTCTTGGTAAACGGACCAGACGCGGCCCCCAACATGTTCACACATGGGTCACATATGACCCAACCCGCATTAGGCCAGCGTGGTGGACTATATGGCCTAACCACTCTCAATCGTACCGTCGATTGTAGAGAAAGCCCGTGCCCTGCAGTGGGACGTATATGGGCAGACTCAATCAACAATATCTCCCGCGACCCACGGGCGACGAGTGCGGACATTCCACACCCATTTCCTATACACGAGCTAAACAATGCATCATCAGGGCTGTAACGTGCCGTGAAGGCCCTTGATTGCGATTCATCGCGGCGACAGCGATGCTCAGGCGCGGTCGACTAGAGCCCTTCACTACGCGAGCCACCCGCCATTGTTCGCGAACTAAGCAGCGACCGCCAGACTGTCTGCCCCGCACTACTGCGTACACGTGCAACACTAGTGTGCGTGAATTAGCGAAATTGTGGCGCTTCTTTTTTATGTTAACCTGGTACTCACGACGGAATTGGATTCTTTTCACTTTACTTTTCCAAAACAAGTAAAATATTATTAAGTCGAAGTGCATTTTATAGTTAATTTTGTTCTAAACACGTGGATTCGTTTTCAAATCATCTTATTCAATAAATTAACATTTAAATCCGTTCTTAGAACTGACGCAGATAATTACACCGTAACAGGTGACATTTAGATTTAACACATCTTATACAACGGAGATAAGTAAATCGATAATCAATTTGATATGATTTAACAAATTGCGACATCACACATGTCGATGCTCACTGCGCAGGGTCGACGTGTAAAATATGCAGACATCAGCGAGAAAATTGTGCCGCGTCGAGGCTCGTCAATAACGTAAACTTATTTGAATCGCCGCATGGAAAGTGCTGATGTAACCGCACCACACATGGTGTCCAGTAATTGAAATCCAATTTAATCATGTCACAGCAAAAATCTTCAATCGAACTTATTGAGGCCTTATATAAAGCGACAGATTTATGTTGCAGGTTTTCTAAGTGGGATTTAAATGTAAAACCAACTTATAAAAAATATATAGCTAGCATTAGCTTCAATCGTTTATAATACGAGATATATTAAGTACCTACTTGAGTAGGGACTTACTTGTATCATTTTTAGATAGGTCTTAAAATGTTATAGAAAGGGTTAAACCCCTACGTTTCTTTTTATCAATGTTTTTATAATTTCATCATACCATTGAAACTAAAAATATAAAACCTAGTTTCCATGCCTTAATCAATTGAATATTCAGACCGCCGCATCCGACTCATAACAAAACCATTTGTGCAAACACAGCGACAAAACAGAGAAATTCCATTGACCGTAATACAGCGCAAAATAACTCCAACATTTATTGCAGGGCCTACAACGTCCACAAATATTTAAATGAAACCTTACTCGCTTCGATTTACAGCTTTAACCCTACCTCGTACAAGCCTATTCAATTTGCGCTTGGTCGGCCATACCCTTGTAAGCACGCTCCGGAGAGTCCCTTCCCGTCGGAAGTACCCTGTCGCGTCGTCAGCTAAAATAAACTTTGCCCCCGCGATCCGAGCCACTTTAAATATTACACACGATTTATAGAACCGCCGAGGTATTCATAATTTGAAATATTACGTCTAATGAAATTCACAAAGTTTTGATATTCCATTTTCAATACCGTTCTATATACGGATTTGTTAATTACTTTATAAGCTTCTGCAGCTTATGACTGCCTGGTGAATGTGCGTCAGTCAAGACGGGTATGTAAGAAAAAAATAAAATAAAATCAAAAATATAACAACTCTCTAGTATTATATTTGTACAATTTCGTTCCTTTCCTTATAAAATTATTAGAATACTTAAATTAACTGTCAAAGCTAAAAACAGTTTTCCACATAAATACGGTACAGCATAATTTATCGTCCGGACAAGCTGTGAACTCATAAATTCCAGTTTCCGTTGACAGATGTTGCCAATATAGACACGGTCATGTCACCGCACATATTTATATATTACACGAATACCCATTAAAGGTACTGCATGCGTAATATCTTCATCTATACCACGTTGAAAATTAACGCCATGTTCAGTATTAACACCTCGAGCAAAATCAATCTTGTCCTTTAAGAAGACAGGCGGGATTTATTATTTAGATATGTTAATCCAACCTTTTTACTCAAATAGAATTTAAGATGAATCAACTCAGTTGAAACGTAAACGACACGAACGATTATCATGATTAATCAGCGCTTAATTACCCAAGTAAAAATTAACACATTAACAAAAAAAAGACTCAATTCTCCGTGTAAGTAATAGCTCCGTCGATATACATAATAAATTTACTCTTTACACTTACATTAACTATCTGCCACAGCATCAAATAAAATGTATCCATGCATATTTATAGATAATATCTGATCTAGCCGTTGGAAGTGGCGGGTGGTCCTTCGAGCCGGATTCCTGCGCATAAATCACGCGCCATAACGTTTTAACACCTCGCCATCGATCAAGCCCTGATGGTATAATTGGAGCCAGGATGCGGGCCTTCCTGGGAGCACTCGAGACGCCCTCATCACTCGACGATCACTTAATTTTGTTTAAACAAACGTCTAGAAATGTTGTTTATGTTTTTGAACGTGAACAATAAGTGCTCGTGAATTGGTGTACGTGACGCAATGCAGGGATTTCCTCTACCGCTGCAGGGGTTTGCATAGTTAAACAGGTATGCCCAATGCGGGCACAGAGACAAAAGGCGATGCATGAAAACCATCCTTAAGTTTTCTAGCAGTTCATTAACCGTATTCATTTGGGATCATACAACTTTAACATTAAAGGAATTATGCAACGAAACATTCTTTAGGCACTATAAACGTCTAAAAACTTGAAAATATTTCTTCCTTTTAAAAAGCACGTCGTGCGTTAACCCGTAATCTCATTACGCCTCAAGGGATGTTCCGAGTTTATATTCAACTGAGCCTTGAATGAGACGTTGTGCGTCACGTCACGACAGAGCACCAGACGGCGTGTTTTTCTGCAGATGGCTACACTCGCTTTAATAAAAAGTCACAACACAATATGTGAGTTGATACAGAATCGTCTTCGTTCGCAGCGGATGCGTCGCGCGGTTGGCCGAGCGCGCGCATTTAAAGTATTAACTAAGGCAATTAATGCATATCTACAATCTGTTTATTTACGTTCACGTAACGTTCCTCTGACGACTGACATCAATGTGAAACAAAAAAATGGAAGTTCTTCTATTTCTGTTGAGCTGAGAGCTGTGGAGCGTTCGTAATTGACGGCTCGCTTGCGGGAGGAAGTGTTACCGCAACGTGGCGAGACAAAAATATAAATATTTGTGTCCCTGTGTCCGCTCCCGACATTGCATCCCGACCGGCGACCTGCTGTAACCGACACCACAAAAAACGAATACTATGCACTGCCTTTAACATACAAGGGGCAAAAAATATTAGTGAAACTGATAGCGTACAAATAACGCCGTGACAAAAATAAAGTGTCAATTGCTCAACAGCTAGATATGCATTTAAAAGTTATTTGCACACAAATGCAATAAAACGGGTAAAGTAATGAAGGTAACGGCGCGACGTTTGCAACAATTGCAATTATTAACAAATTAAAATCTGCATAAATAAAGCTCCCTCGATTGAATAGCGAATCGAAATAATTTCATTAAAAGAACTGTAATTCACAACGTACTCACTACAAAAACGTCATTAAGAGCAACCACCATAGCGACATCATAAAAACCTCGTCCATGCTCATTTAGAGGACCGGTCGTGGTACGTGTCTCGTAACACCTCATTCAGAAGAACTTGAACCTCCATCACACAGCGCATACTCGCCCTGGGGACGATAACATCACACGCATTTCGATGTTACGCAAACATCAAACAACAGCCACCGACAACAATGAATTTTACGTGGAATGCCAGATTTAGATCACCAGATTTGAATCATAGTGGCAAATACGAGTTTTCCAACTACGGGCCATAAAGCACCTCTAATATTAAAGTGTAAGTCTTCTCGAACAGTAATTTATAATTAGAGAATGTTACAATTGTTCTTAACAAATAAAAGCACTTTTATTGCTAAGCATATTGTGTTTATAAAAATTGCCACCAAGACGGCAATGTTACTAAGAAATGCACAACCTTGGTAAATAATAACGCTGATTATACACTGTTGACTATAATATTAGATAGACTTGCTACTAAAGTAAATACATTTATTTCTCTAATAGACCATATTTTTAGCCCGTAAAAAGTATCATGTTCGATTAAACTATTGCTTTTATTAATGCTTATTTACCAGAGTCAGGTACTACGCAGTAATGATGCCTTTTAAAATAGCTAAAGGAATAAGAAAGTATCCATTAGACCATAGTTTCCCAAAGTGGGCGATATCGCCCCCTTGTGGGCATTGGAGACTTAGAGGGGGGCGTTAAGGATTCCAGAAAAAAAGGGGGGCGATGGTTGATTTGTAATTTTAATTACTTTATATTTTAAAATTCACTAAAATTATAACCTACCTACTACTCAATATCGAATAATTAGTTTATGTTTCTGTCCTATAAGATGGTTTAATTACTAAAAATACTCAAGTACAATCAAGTTGTAAATATATTTTTTGGGTAAGAATCGGCTCATTGTAAGTTTAAACACCAGAGCCGATTAATATATCACATTATAACTGAATAAATTAAAGACATGATTTTTTTGTTAGGAGTGTATCAATTGGGGGCGCTGAAAAATAATACACTTTCAAAGGGGGCGGTAAAAGAAATAAGTTTGATTATCTCTGCATTAGACAGATGATAGCACTCTTGGAAATCAGTTAGACTCGCCTCAGTCGATAAATGCTTCATTAAGAACTCCAGATAACTAAGAAATGCCGATGCTAAGATTAGAAGCCCTAATAAGAATCTTACTTGGAAAGCTAATATAAGCAAGAAAAGAAGAAAGACAAATATGTATATCTAGATAGTAGATGCGAAAACGTCGGCCATCAAAATGAATTTAGTTATTAAAAACAATATAAAATTATTTTAGCATAAGTTTTCTTGACAAAGACGAGCGATAGTTAGTTATGCAATCTGCGTATAGTGTTATATTACAAAATTATCTAATGAGACACCATGATCGTAAAAGCGTAACATTTCCTGATAGAAATTAATATGATCAAATGTTACAGCTTATAACTTAATGCACACATTTAAAGTATTTAATGTTTTAATTAGAAAACACGACAACCTAACACAACATATATAATTACTAGTTACTATTCCAAACGTTTAATTTTTGCTTCAGTCAACTAATGCTGGTGAAAAACAAAACAAAACCTTGTAAATACAAACAACTCATCACTTGAAGCTAATAATATACAAATACAAACCTTAATCCTTGAAAAGACAGTTGAAAACGCTTTAACAAATGGGACTTGTCGCCCAAGTGCTAGGTCGACTTGCAACCCTCCTGTTAGATCTGTCACTTTGAAATGAAGAGAAATGAATGCAGTAACAGTTTGTTTATTTGAATATTATTGTTATGACTGCTGTCGCTCCCCCTGCATGCCACGGGATATATTTAGCATCCTCCGAGTTAGATGAATGTGCTACTACATATTCTACTTAGATTCCAAGCAGTTTCTTTTCAATGAGAATTTCTGTCACTTGTTATTATGGAAATGTGCTTTTGCATTCATTTAGTTAATTCAGCATTAACTTTAAAAGCTTTTACACAGCTTTAAACTGTTGACAATATCTGTATCAGTATTTTTGTACTTGCAGCATTTATATCTGCGTAAGCTTAATTCATCATGTTAGCCCAATAAGAGTTGGAAGCCCCATGGATCTTATAAGACAAGTGGCCAACTTATAAAATCAGAATTACTAAGTTACCTATAAGATTCCAGCTATTGTTCAATGCGGTTGAGTTACATCCAGGAGATACCGTGCCATTCAAGATATACAACACCATATTCGCAATCATAAATGACAAAAAAAAAAACAGTACGTCATAAAAAAACATGAAGAACCAGTTCAAAATAATTGATCGATTCTTCAACCTGGCGAACTGAGTCGCAAGTGTGATGCAATGATATTATTTAAGCGTACCGTTAGTCCACCGGAGCTGTGTACTGTAGCTGTGAGGGTATCCGCTTGGACCGGTCCCCGTTGCCAGGGTTACGAACATTTTACCGGGATATACTATCGTGTTACGTTTCCTATTCACTTACCCGTGTGACGTAGTAAGTATACGTAGGTAGTTTGTTTTCAAATAATCTCTGACAAGACAAATCAATAACTCCTGTGTATTATTGTCATTGTATTTTGTTTATAACTAAATGCCCCCTAAAAGTTACATTCATAGTGTTGACCCTACACTAAGATCAAGTCTCATGTCGTGGGTAGTAGAAACAACGAGAGACTATTCAGTTTCACAAACACTCAGACCTGAAGCAAATACCTGTGGGTCATAAAAATATTCGTCTCGGTACGGGGATCGAATCCGCGGCCTCTCGTTTCATAGCTGGCGTCTAACTGCGTCACGGAGGCTGTCAAATTTGGTTTAAGAAACGGAAACCGTTGGCATGCATTTATTAGTGTTCGAATCGTTCAAATATGTAGTAAAAAACATCATGAAGCTATTGGATTTGTTTTTTGACCCTTCCTGCTGCTACATATTGAACTTATGTCATAATTATTGTGCCGGTAATTATGTCTGGATCAATGACTATCAAACTCGTCTTACGTTAGAAGAAAACAAATGCAGTAATACATTAAAAACCCAGTAACGCTACCGACACATAATATTATGCAGAAGCATCTATAAAAAAAGCATAATTAATACACATAAAAGTATTTATGCGCATAAAACTACGCCTGAAGAGTTTCTACTTTCTAACCACTCTTTAAAAGATATGTTTACATGATACTTCGATCGTAATATTTATTTCTGATTGCCTCGCGTCTTCCTTAAACCTACTATCCTTGAGTCTTTGAAATTGAATCTACTATACAGGCCTAATACGGTTTGTTAGACTAACAAAAATACATGTAAAATCATGTCTGTATTTCAGATAAGGCTGGCAGTGCAATTCCGCGTCCTTTTTGTGTCGGCACTCGGTACTCGCTTGACCAGTGCTCTCCTTGATGACCGCTATAGCTTCTTACAAGTAGAATATGTTCAACAATGTTAATGTTTTGTATTTGGTTTTGTTGTAGGAGCATGTTGTATTTTAAGCTCTTAATTTTTAGGATTGTTTTTTTTTTTTTTCAATTTACTAAATTAAATTGATTACTTGAAATTGTATGTCTGTTTTATAATCCAAAGTCAAAACCACAGTACTTCCGCAAAACCAGATAAGTTGTAGACTCGTTAAAGACATGTAATAAAGACGAGATTTTGCAATAACATTAAAAAGATATTGCATTGGGGAAAAGTAGACACAAGTTGCAGTAAGTACAAATCCGTAGCAAATGGGAAATTTAAAATAATAACCTCTTCAAGTTCTATGCGTTCTTTGCGTGTATTTCTACGCAACTCGTAATAAGTATAATATTCAACCGAATCGCAAGCAGGGAAAGTGTTCGAGCGATGGATAGTATCGAATAACATCGGATATAACCACCGCCTCCATACGACCGGTACATAAACTTGAATAAAAACGTTGCTTACCACTTCATGAATAATACGCACCACCGGACTCAAATAACATGACAGCGCAAATAATTATGCGAAAAAACAGAAGAAGCTGTTATGCAAATTACAATTATGAATAATAAGCTACCTATTGTATTATACACTATGCATACATGCAAAATGATGTAATACAACCCTTTGTTCCATGCTTCCTTGAAAGCTGAAAACGTATCTTGATCGGGTAACTAATCAATACTTGGCTGCAAATACCTCGTATCTTTCTTGACGAAATCTAGCCAGCGCTTCTTTGGTCTACCCCTCGGTTCAAATAAAATATCGTATTTACAAATTAAATGAACGAAAAGTGTTTTTACAATTACAGTTGCTGGACATGTACGAAGGCTAGTGACAGTACTAGGGCACGGGTCAGCCGCAGTTTCCCAACGGCCGACATAATTGAAGACAATGGCGAGGCGGGGGCGGCGGAGAAGCGTGGGCGCGAAGAAGACATTACGATACTTACGTGACCACAACACTGGTTTAGGGTTGACACAGAAATAAATCAAATTATTTTTAGAATTCATTAATCTGTTTTCTCTAAAAAAATGAGTAGCTGAAAGTACTGGTAGGCAGAAAAAATTGAGAAAAAGTTGGGGTTATAAGTTGGGTCAATATTTTGGTTTTCAGATAAACTTTGAATCAATAAATCGTTTGTAAATATTAGAAAAATAATCACTGCATGATATTGTCCCGGAAACTTAAAAAAACATTAACTACACCTACGTTCTTAGATGTCGGTTTAGGATATAAAATGCTATGGCAGTTTACATCCAATTATAAGAGCTTGACACAAAATAATACATTGAAAACAGCGGCGTGATCATTAAAATTATGTTAAAAAAGCATTATTGCATAGATATAAATGTGTAGCTATTAACCAGGAAGTACAACGCAGAAGGTCATAACAACCCTAATCCTCATAAGGGAGAGTGAAGAGGTGGGGATGTGGCCATTTTATTGATGGCGGCTCAAATCATTGTTTACGAGATAAGTGAAACAGATGAACATGTAACTCAATGGATGCTGATAACTTCACAGGCTGATAACTATCTGCCTAATTATACTGTTGTTTTATTTGTTTTTGTTGTTTATGACAACATTGATAAGTATTTAATGCTGGAAATAAAGTCTAATACTGGTCATGTGTACTTAATCATCTGTTAACTTTATTAAATTAGCGAATATTGATTGTTGTGAAGAAAAATACTTTATAAATAATGAGAGTTTGTGTTTTGTGTACGAAAATATGTTTATAGGTTTGCTAAATTAATTTGATATTAATAATTAGAATTTACAGCAGTGGACTGCAACGGGCTGATGATGATTATAATCATGATGATGAATTAGAAAACAAAGTCTTAATGTTTCAGTAAGTTAAAATTCATTAGAATATTTCATGATTGGCGTCATTTGCCATTCACCGTATGGCAATTGAATGCATTATCAT
The DNA here is from genome assembly GCA_030180105.1 of Hyles lineata. NCBI lineage: Eukaryota > Metazoa > Arthropoda > Insecta > Lepidoptera > Sphingidae > Hyles > Hyles lineata. Next base: position 13,940,692 of record JARJEE010000014.1, read on the forward strand.
TCGGTGCATGTCAAAACGTACCACACACGTTCTTTAACAAATCACACAATTCGATCGGGTTTTGTACAGCGGGCATTAACACATCACAAACGACAATAAAATTATGCTACAGGTGCGTTTCGTGTGACGCAACTGGCGAGCCGGCAAAAAAGTCGGCTCAGTAGTCCGGCCGGGGGACAAGCGGTGATCCGCGACCGATGGTTAGTGCAATGCATTGCCTTTCTTAGCGACGTGACCTCAGGTCAGACTAGACAAAGCTAGCCGGTCTAGATTCGTGACGCTGGATTTTGAAATATTGATATTAGAAAAAAATATCGATAATACTAATAAGCAATAATATAATAATAATAAGCAACTGTAAAAGAAGGCATAGTTGTATCGAATGGCCCGAGATAATCGTATTTACACTCTTAAATTCTATTTGGACGGCGTTGCAATCCTTGAATAACGATTAAAACTCTAAAATATTAAAGAAAACTAAGAAGAGGATTCCAAGAGGCACGGTTTTATTAATAGTATGGGGTTGCCTAAATATAACTTTTGAACTGAACAATACTGGAAAACCAGCCATGATCATCAGAATCGAAGTGCGTTTTACCAAGAATTATTTGGCGGACCTAAGTATATATCAGGGATGTAAAGTGGAAGAAAAATTGATGAGACTACCTAATATATCAGCGTACGATCGATGAGCAATTAAGTTAATGAAAAATCCTCAAACTGCGCTCTTTTTTTACCCATAAAATTACAATCTTTCACAACTTTTCTCACTAATCGAAAGTACTAAAGTAACAAAACAATGGCTCCAACAATGATGGAACGGTTTTCGAAGAATCGAGATCCAATGGTATCATTAAGGAAATCTACACATCTGTTTCGGTTGCGTACCAGGCTACCTAGAATGGCTATTTCGATTGCCTCAATGGCTCCATAGAACATTTGTACGGAAACCTGGCTAGATTACTCCGATTCCAAGAAGATCGTGATTAAGGGAACAATAAAATGATTCGGGAGCGATCGAGAGTGATTGTTTTCGGAGTAATTGTTTATTGGCATGTGGGCATCTATAATGGTGGCTAAGACAAGGGGTATAGAAGCAAGTATGTAATATGCGCAGTTTCTTACTTACTGGTTAGGTGCAAGTTGAAAGATTCTTCATTTTGAGAAATATATATTTTAACTTTCAAACTTATATCGATATTTAAGACATTTGATGATGCTAAACAAACTCAAACAGTTTTTTAAGTAAGCAATGCAAACAACAATATTCAGTTAGCCCACATGAGCAAATTTCTATGTCTAATGTGGCATTCAGCCACAACTCAAGCTCTGAAGTCGCTAGTCTATTGGAGCTTAAACCTAAATCATCTCGCCACCTTTTTCTCCATGTAAAAATAAACACCTCAAAGAAATATCTGAAGCCAAGAAGTTATGCCGAGAAGTGTCAACAAATATGTATGAAGCGGGCGCATACTGCACGTCGTGTAAACGTTTTTTTGACATGCCGCATCAGAACGCACCGTTTATAGACAAACTTTATTATTTGTGTGGCGAGCGAGACAGGTGCAGGGGAGGAGGGGTTGAAGAAGGTGGAGGGGGACAACCCATCTTATAGCTCATAAACGTAGCCCCACCGGGGAACTCCGTTAATTTAACAACTGTCATACCTTTTCCAAGTCACTAATTAAATACTTATCTTGTTTATGGGATGAGACGTTCGATTACAATTAGTATGCTGTTGATTGATTATTTCTTGTTTGCCAATTTGTACTCAGTAGAACTGTTATATTATTAGACTATACATATCAGACTTTCAATGGTAGAAGAGGTTCAGGAATCTGGTGCCCTAGGCAAGCCCAGGGGGGTTACTCTATTCTCCGACACGAAGTTCGAATATTCGGATGTTGAACGTCAACATGTAAGATAAAAGTTAACTACTTCTAAAAAACAATAATATTTCTATATGAAGCTGATCATTCACTTCGAACTTAGTCTTAGATTAGGACGTAAGATATAGGATTCGAATATTTGTCGTCGTGTCGGAGTACAGAGTAACCCCCCAGCAATGTGTTCTATATCTCTATGTAGATAAGAGCATATTTCAAATAAAAAATAATCATAATTTACACATATTGTAATATTTCACTTTGTTATACGGCAAATATTTATTTCATTTTGTTTCTTTATGAACGAGTTCATATGACGGATATAGCATTATTTATAATCCCAACGCTCTATATTTATTCTCAATCAAATGCACGAATAAATCTCGGAAAGGGAAAGCATATTTATCCGCATCGCCATAAAACGTAAGGTTTTTAAAAGCAGATGGTTGGGCTTTACGACGGCACGCAACGAATTCCACCAAAACAAACCGAGGGACGTTCGAAAGCAAGAATTATTATGCGCGGAACCACATCGGTGGACATTTTAGACGATTTCCGTTGCCGACGACAGGACGCGGTCTAAATTAATTTTATGTGCATCTCATTTGAACCGCCGCGCCTCTTCACCAATTACTCGTATTTCTGCGGACGAGTTATGTGAGAAAAAGACTATGAGGTAAAGTTATTTTATAACGGTGTACCATATAAATTATGGCGTAATAGTTTATCGGAAATAATAGTAAACTTATTGTTGGATCCGTATATGAAACGGGAATCTCATTTTGAGTGGAAATTGCGTGGTTGTGAAAATCGCCCGTGCTGAGTAAACACGGACGTGTAAAACACTACTTGATATTATTACAGAAAAAGCTGACAATAACCATTAACTAACCACTGGTGTGGGAAACAAAATTCCCTCACAGAAGAAAATTTAGAATTTTGACTAAAATAAATTACCTAATGGAATTTCCAAAACAAATATTTTCCGCAGTTTGTCTGTAGCATTTATATTTTCGTCTAATTTTTTTTTACGTGTTGGGTGTTCAGTACAGCGGTAATCACATTATATCTGATAACATTTCCTCTATATCCTGCCATGTACAAACTACGATACTACACCAGGTTTGCTTACACAGTGGTATAAATAGAACATAAACAACAATAATCAAACACATGAGTTATTATCCAGTTCTATTCAAGTACACCATAATTATTTGAACACTAATTCCCACGTACAACAAAGCCTGACATTGGACGCAAAGTGGCGTAAACACCATGCTAATGATAATGTTTTATTTCCGAAACTTATTACAGTAGACGTCATGCGCCCGATGCAGCTATTAATATTCTACACGCGGAATGTACTGTTTAAGAATTACAATGCGCCCTTGACGCCGAAGGACGGTGGATGTCAATAAAATAAATGATATTATGTAAATAAACGGTACAGTGGCTTGTGCCCTCTCAATAGTTATCGCACGCCCTGAGGAAAAATAATATGCATTTGTCACTTATTGATTCACTGTCTCCTTAAAGGTCGTTACAGACAGTAATGGATTGCAAATATTTCGCTGTATTCACACTATAAGGCCTTCCTGTGACTAAAGATAATAATGACAACAGGATATTGTTGGAACTTGGAAGGAAGCCGAACTATCGTTACCGAGTTCAAATTCAGACCCACTTCGCAAATATATGAATTTTTGTAATGAGAAACCACATAAAAATCTGGTAAACCTCGTTGGGAAAACATCAAATTATACAGTTTTCCACTAGAACATTTCGAAGATTATGTTCTAAGGCCTAACTTTTCTAATGTAGACGCAGTCCCAGCAATAAAAATATCTATTAATAAAAGTAGTGGTGTCGAATACTAAGTTGAGTATTTTCCCTTTAATATATAAATACTTTAAATGGATTTTACGGCTCAAACGGGGCCTTCAGCTGTGGTTAATGTTGTCTAGACGCCATAAAGGTTAGGGTTAGGACTTTTTGACTCGATGCCAAATGCTAAGATAAACTTTTCAATTGCATTAAGGAAGGGGTGGTTACCACTCCTAGTTTTGTTTTGTTGTGACTCAATTAATATTAATATTGGTACCTTGGTATTTTATTGTAACATAGGTTGGAAATTGCACGGTTCTAGGTTCAATTCTCAAGTCATTGTAGAATATGTAGGAGTCATTCAATGCAAAAATATTTCCCGATAAGATCGACATGTGGTAGTAGATATTAACCAGGAATAAATTTGATTATAAAAAGCCGGCAACAACAGCCCGTGCTTATAAACGGATAACACAATATCATTAGCAATTTTACGATTGAACAATTTAGTTTTTTTGCCTTGTTGCACATAAGGTATGCTGAGCTAATGAAGTGGCAGGTAAAAAGCGTATTTGATCGCTGACTTACTCCCCCCTCTTGCCTCCCCACTCCCCCTTCCTGCCGCAATTACAGATCCTTGTAAATCTATCATTATGTCCTGTCGATATGTAGGCATCAAGTTTTTCATCGATAGTATCGCACGCCGTCTATTTATTATGCCAGCAAAAAACTCAATTTGTGAGATACAAATATTTGGGTTTGGCGTAGTTTTTATTGAGCAACATAATTGTGGTTTTGCGTACTTCGTAATCGGACACCTCATTATATTGATTGGATGTCGACTAAAATGGATTTAGTCTGGATTATTAAATTACATTCGTGCTAATAAAGGGTAATTCGTTCACACTTCTAGCAACTTATTTCAATGATTAATTTCATGAGTCAGATAATGATATGATTTGTTATTTATCTATACAAACATAATATAACACAAGTATTACAGGTATGAAAACAAAGGTTAACAACATAGACTACTGTCCATTTTTTCATTCTCGTTATTTTATAATTAGTGTTTTTATATTCTCTTATACGAGTATTAAATATTTTTAGATTTGTCTAGGCATTATAGGTACATATTATAATACATCATCCTTTCAGAAATGCTTTTTCATTTGTTTCATTATATGTAATTAAAAAAGGCCATGAATATTTCGAAACAATACAATTTTACAACACATCTAGTACCAGGCTGGCAGGCTTATGTAGGTAGTTTACGGATCACGTATCAGCTATGGCGATGATGGCTACAAAAACTGCGATGTCACCCGCCACTGACCGCCGACCATTCAATTAACTGCCACGCACTCTCTGTCGCCCTGGTACTACAACTGGACAATATTTAGTTTTAATTGAAAAAATATTGATAAAACGCTATTCAGTCCGTCGAAACCAGAATGTTATAATATTACTTTAATCCGTATCTTTTAATTAATTGACTTTTATCTATTCAGAATAGTTAATTGAGAATTTCTCATCTCATAAATACTAGGTGTAATTACTAATTAGATTACTTTCTCATTTATATTTTACTAACAACAATAAACACTGAGGTGACATTAGCTAAGTATTTCAACACAATAATAATAATTAATTATAATTATAGCTCACACATTCGCCAATCAGTGCAGATATGCAATTACTCACAACTAATTGCATCATTAAGCGTGAAAATAGACCGGCGAAAGAATGCACCGAGCAATTATTAATATATAAACTGAATGAAATTAATATTTATTGTTAATTTCATTCGTGTATCTCACTTTAATTAATTAATTAATTAATAACAACTGCAAAAGTTAAATTAATTTATAATTACTTGGAATTTCTAAAGAACAAACATTCGTGTTTTATGTATACTTTATCATCATCATCATCATCAGCCCGTTGCAGTCCACTGCTGGACATAGGCCTCTCCCAAGGTACGCCACAGAGCCCGGTCTGCTGTATACTTTATAGCACGGTCGTATAAGTTGAAGTATATTTAAACACATTTTATTGCAATCACAATAATCCTTTTCTTAAATCCATCCCATGGTTGTCTGTAAGACATTGCCTTTGTGCGATAAGACCGCCATCCAATTGTTGTTTTTGTTTGTGAGTTTGGTTTTTATTTGATTTTTTGAGTGTGCAATAAAGTGTACATAAATAAATAAATAATTATTTATATACTATTAGCTATACGTTGGTAATAATTTGATCCGTGGTGCTTTACGGCTGGCTTCTCCGGCTGTAAGTCTTTTTGCGAGGTTATTTGCCTCTTAAGTTCATTGTTTTGTCACCCGCTTTGCACAGAGAGAAGTGGACAACAATTTATTTCCAACTCCTCCTATTAATTTAAATTTCCGATTAATTTCGTTACGGGTTAAAGACAAGTTAGACATTCCCGGAGACTCTGTACTGTACTGTACTGTATCAGCCCATAGACGTCCCACTGCAGGGCACGGGCCTACTCTACAATCGAGAATACGATTGAGAGTGGTTAGGCCATATAGTCCACCACGCTGGCCTAGTGCGGGTTGGCGGACTTACATACCATAGAAATTCTTATAAACCGCTATGGTATGCAGGTTTCCTCACGATGTTTTCCTTCACCGTTTTAGTGCGTGGTGATTGACTATCAATACACACATGACTCCGAAAAGTCAGAGGTGTGCCCTGGGATTTGAACCCGCGACCACCGTGAACATGTTGGCAGCCGCATCTGGTCCGTTTACCAACAGGCCACCACGCACTTCGGAGACTCGCCGAGCTTCAATGCTCGGTGTCATTACATTGCGTGCCACTGTTGATCCTGGCTTACAGGAATTACAGTGGTGGGTGTGAGGGCGGGATAGTCTCCAGCTATACGTTGTTCCCTCAGCTCACAGCTCACTTTAGCAACAATGTCAAATCTGGGTATGGACTATGTCCCAAAATTAAATATATGCTAGTTGTACCATTCTTTCATACCGTCCGCGTTTTGAGTGTTACTCAATATGGAGTACAGCTTACTTTATTGAAGATTGTACATTCAATTCAGAATAAGGCAGTGGTTTCCCAAAATAATGTAAGTTACTGTAAAAAAGCTACTTTCTTAATATGAGTCATACGGATTACTGGGAACTATTTGTAAATATGTACATTAGAAATTATGAATCACAGTAAAATGAAGTTTAATCGGACAATTACAAAATATACTAGCATTGTTAACAAATACTAATCCAGTGCGGCTCGTGGATTCTATAGTTCAACACTGACCATAATCCTAGAATTGTATATAAACCCTGGCTAACTATATTAGTAAATCATTACTTCTCCTAGGTTATAGACGTCAAAAACATCTTATTATTCATTGTTGTAGGTTCTAGTGATTATCAGTTGGTCCATTTTGCGGCTTATAAAGGCACAACCATGTAATAAAGTATTAATTATTAATAAGCTCATACTCATGACATCGTGGGAATTTGAGGGCAATGACATTAATATAAAACATAAATTGTAACGGCAAATATACATTACATTTTAAAGACATAGTGGGCCGTTTCTCATTAATAAATATAGATATAAGCCAAGAACATACGAGTAGTAAGAACTAATAAGTATAAAATTGTGAACATAAGTTACGTCTTACAAATGAACAAACAGATGAAGTTTCAATGATTGAAACACAAAGGCGGAGCAATTTAACTTATCGAGAAACTACAATAAGGCGACGTTCATTTTATTTTTCGGTCGCTCGGTTAACCCCAAGTGTTTGGTTCTAAAAGAGTAACACGATAAATCCATTATCAACCACTCAGCAGAGAACTGTATTTTCTACCGACTTCTTTATTAAAAAATCTATAGACCCATGAAAGACGATGGTACAAGATTGAAGTATCAAAGGTTATGACTGGGTACGAAGTAATTGGCGTATTCTTTATCAATATTGTTTAATTTTAAGGTGAACGAAATATAGTGTGGAATACTGCATACCTACCTGAATCTTCTGTAATAATTTAGGATTTTAAGATATGTAAAGACGACCAACTCGCGTTATGAAGTTAGCCTGAACGATTTGAATAGAATTTCGTATTTTCAGCAGTACCTTTTTGTGTGGATGTAAATAACAAATACATAACCTCTCTAACCAAGATTGTTATCGAGACAAATGAATGACCAAGGAAATTAATGTACGTAAAAACTTCACTTTTACGTAAAGTGCAACAGCTTAGTACTATTTCAAAAGGTTTTGTCAATAGAACCTTTTTACAACTGTTACAATGAGAACACTTGGAAAGTAAACAATACAAGTTCCAGAAAGCCATTAAAATTACCTGCTTTTTACCTGACTGCTGCCGGTCAGCGAGTCCAAACAAAAACACAGATTAAAGTAGATTACGGTATGTTATCAGCGAATGAGTGCCGGTGCAATGAACGTTACTAAACTAAGAACCGCTGGTGTATACCATTGATTCCTATCATTTTATGCTGCCCTGGTACTTTCTAGTTCATGCATATTTTTGTCCAAAGTTTAAAAATATTTTTATTTATAAATAATACCGTTTACATCGAGCAACAACGCAGATTTACGGAAAACATTGTTATCAACAACTGTTACCCTACAGCTGCGTAGGGTAGGCGTAATATAATTTTTATGTGTTTTCGCAGTTACATACTTCTTACCGATATTCGAGAAAATATCAAATAATTTTATCAAACATTGTTCATTCAAAAAATATACATTCATAAAATATATACCGAATAATTCTACTTTTAGTTTTAAAATGATAAAACCAAGACATTTATGTGATCTCGATCTGTAATTTTATTGTACTCAAGACCGACCATTACCTTCGTCCTAATCCAATATAATCTAGATTCTAGATGCTGTCTATAACTCCGCGACAATGTTAAATATAACCGCAAATATTATACATATTAATCTGCATAAATTATCCTATTTAATTCAATGAGCATGACTTTGTTTTGAATTATTTTTTGAATATTAATGTGTTGAAAAAAGTTAATTACTATTCTTATAATATTATACGATCTGACAAGGATTCGGAAGCAGCTGGATATGGAAATAATGATAAGAAATGTTTTTATCTCTTTTGTAGGAAAGTAAAGCAGTTACGTATACCTCTAGAAATTTTCAGGTTCACGGGGCAAATTTATTACACTCCTTTTGAACGGATTTATAAAGACCACAGCAACGTAATCACCATATACGTTTATTTTATAAAACGTGCCCTACGCAAAGAAAGTTATAATTAAGAAAGTAATAAATAAGCTTTTTTCATAATTATCACGAATAAAAATGTCTCGCATTTTAATTCTAAACTATGTTGCGGTACATTAAACTAAGTAGACAAGACAATTATTAAAACACTTTCTTTTACATTATTCTGATCGTTAACAATATGGAGAAATCTGGTCCTGTTGCACTAACCCACTATAATTAATAAAAAAAACGTAAACAGTTCGATTCAATTCCTTGCACATAAAAGTTTGAAATAATAACTCACCCGAAATAAAGTTAGCACCGCGCGTAAACACACATAACTGCAGTTCCACTACAATGGCCAGACGTCATGAAACTCTCACTCACAAATTAATTAAATATACTGTTATTAAAGTGAAACAATTGCGATTTTCGCGAAGTAGTGATCGCGTGCTCGCCGCGGTCTCTCGCGTTGACACGTGCTCGCGCTGCGGCGTCGCCGTGCGATATGACTCGACTTTAGTTTGTAGTTGTACTCGCGAGCGTGCTGGAATACCCGCCGGCACTCGATTTGTTCAACGTCGCATTTCGATGCCTGATTTTATTTGTATTCCCCGTGTTATAACATTTCTGGAGTCAATTGGAAAAAAATTACGTATGTTTACGATATATTGGAATTGAAAATCCAGGGAAAATGCCTAAACAGATGTTTGTGATAGAACGCAAAAAGAAAACAGTGTGTCTTTTAACTAAACAACTAGGTATTCCCATTGCAAACTTACGCAATGTAATCCACATATACATACACCTTCGGACACTATATTCTTACATGATCCACTTGAGTGATGATTCCCGTGAAGGCAACAATGAATGAGGAGAGATGTTGTTTAACACACACTAAATAAGTCATTGATTCATATATTTGTGTCAATGAAATAAGTAGATATTATGTACATAAATGCTACTGGCAATACTGGTTCGGAAAAACTTTAAACGAAAACACTGCGTATCCCATGACCGGACTTTTTGTATAGAACGATAATTTAACTTTAAAACACCCTGTTGTGTACACTATACAATACGCTATGACAGATAAACAGTATGTACCCACTAATAAGTAAGTATATAGGTAAATAAATAATAAACAATAGACCTCTCTATCCTCTTTACGCCTGACTATTCGTTTCCGCGTTTATGAACACTTATTCAATTAAGTTTTTGTTTTTTCGTCGGTTTTTCAGCGTCGCGGTTTGTCGGTTTTTAATGATCTTCGTAACTACTAAAATCTTCATAAAAACGATGGTATATTTTAATTAAACAACGCAAATCAACGCAATTTTCGTCTGTATTGCGCTCACCAGGAAAATTGTCATGCGGCGTGGCGCGGCGTACCAGTTTCAAAATAATAAGGGAGAGCTACTGTTTTGAAACAACTAAAAAAGGGTAAACTAAACTACGGATAGTATGAGATAATCAACGAAAGGTCTAATGCATCAAAATATGATAAATGGACACCGAAAGGACCTCCAGCATTCGTATTGAAAAATACAGATAAACCGAGGATAAGGACAGCGGCCAAAGGGCACATAATTTGTAGTATTTATGTGACATCCAGTTTATCTAACTCGTAATCCCGCCGACGTAATAAATCATACTGTACTTGAACGTTATAATCAGTTCATGCAATTAAGATACGTTGGGAAAGTATTTTAGGGTCCCTTCGACCAAAGAATATTTAATCGGAACCATTTGGTTCCAATCATAATTAAATCATTAACCGGCAATGTTATGTGTTATGTGTTTACAAATTTACAATCACATTCAGGTTTATCGGCTAGTTCACTAACTTAATCAGTTATCTTTAAGTTACTACAAAAATTAAACTTGCTCATCTGTATTGTTTACTGGTGAAATACAAACAATATTTGTTTTGATTTTTCTTAATTACTTTTACTTTCATTAATAACTTAATTTAAGTTTACAATCTTCTCATTAGGTTTTCTGCGTTAAATTTCTTATACTTACCATCTACAGCAGCACCAAGGATTATAACCAAGTTAAAAAATCCTTGAGCAGCCTTCACTTAAATATTGGCACCATTCTCATGTTATGCAGTATTAATTCCTCTAAATTATGTAAGTAATCATTTCTACTAATTACTAAACCCATGATCTGTTTTCGAGAGTACACATTATTCCACCATACACCATCCCACATTAAGAAGAATGACAAAGAGAATCCTCACACCTTTTTTCTCATTGGGTTAGTCAGAGAACACCAAATGCTTCAGTCTAAACATACCTCTTTTGATTCATTAACTGTCATTAAAATCTTAATCCACGCTCCTTGATTTTGCGGACTCCGTATTTATCCTTGTTTAAATAGGTCTTGGTATGTAGAATTAATCCTACAATATATTTTAAATCCGTTAATAGTTTCTTTTGAACACTTGATGTGTTATCGACCACACAACCCACCGCACTGTCATCCATCACGGAGTCGCCTGAGGGAATGCGCTGAGATTCCTACTGACCCCAATAACCTCTTTCAGTGGCCTCTATTGCCGCTTTCATATATAGTAATGTACTCTGTGATTGCCGCACTAAACCACCCCGCTCCTATTTCTAGTTTCTTAGAATGTTGAAAGTGGGATAGATTGACCCTACTATTTTTGCTTGACGTTCCATTTCACACAGAAAAAGTTTTATTTATCTCAGCTTAACGGTATCCGTAGACATAGGCAAGAAATAGAGGATGATATGTCGCCAGAAACTCAACATAGAACAAAAGGATTGAGATCGGAGGGGGGTCGAAAGATAAAAAGAAGGATTCCCGAAAATTTTGGACGTTCCACTATACGCAAAAATTATCCTTATTTTCTTCTTGGTGTAATAAGAACACACAAAACATTATCAAAAGATTGCGTCAGCTAATGAAATAAGAAAACAGCTGTGATACAATGTATCATAAAACGGCATACACGCTTGTTTTCACTGTAATTGCGGAGTTAATCATAATTATGCATAGGTGGAGGCAGGCCGTTCTCAAAACCAACGGAGAGTTTAATCCGCGAGGACACAATGGGTGACGCATTATATCTCGCACGGACGCAGTGACGCACTCAGGTATAATCACGTGTAATTTAATTAACAATTTTTTTTTATCAAATCTTTATAATTATTCCAATATTTAACACCCTGTAGCGAACACTGCATTTTGGATTAAAATGTGAAATAGCAGAGGTAAATACAACATTTATTATGATAACAGTAGAATACTTAAAAGCTTAAATCTCTTTGAAAAAGTATTGCCTACTAAAAAGCATTATTTTACTTAAGCTTTGCATTATGATTGTGTTCGCGTCCTTACAAATCCATTATACTTTAATAAAAATCAATCAAGATTTTTATCCCTTATAATGGACTTTAAAACTGAATACTCCATTTTCCTTTTAAAGGGTCTAATATCGCATAAACTATAAAATAATTAAAACTTGACAGGTTAATAATACGCATAAATTATTAATAAAATATTAAAATAAGATGTATGGCGTGGAATAAGTTAATCGATCAGAACTAAACGCTAGTCCGTATTTTATAATAGCCTTATTGGGCGAGAGCGTAGGATGTGCAATTAAACAGCTTCTGCACCATACTGATTTAATTATTTACGTGATCGCTTTTGCATACACCTAATGTATTCATATAGATTTACTTCGACATTTATATTACTATGCATTAATAGCCTGACAAATAAAACAAAGAAAATATGAACCATATTATAAAAATATGCTTTAAAAATGGCATGCCGGCATTACTGTCATATCCAGTAAATTCCAGAAATATAATGTAAGCTACGAAATAAAAGATAAATGGTGTTACATTTTAAGATTGTGTCGTTTTGCAACTTTGTAAGTCGACTAACATAATTTTTATCGTCTACCGAGAGTTGTAAAGTTATAGTTTATATTTTCGTGTTTATATGGTCTTTCAAGATCACAGTAATTCTAAACTATTGTTAATTTATAGTGGGGATTAAAATGGGGATGACTTTTATTTTGACAGACTTCCTTCGGCTTTTAACGACTTAAAGTTCTATAAGTAGCTGAAATGATGGAATGTTTTCTTTCTGTTTCAAACGCACAGAAATATTAATACCCAGGTAATCTTTTCTTAGAAATATAGTACAATATAATAATAATTTCATTAACCAAATTGTGTTTTACAATGCAGAGGGGATTATCTTCAATATAATTACATGAAAGAGTGCCGAGGCCGGGCCTGTGTGACGCCGCGCCGCCGCGGACGCGCGACATACCGTGAGAGCGGAAACATTGTGAAAACAACACCGCTTGTTATTGTTAAACGCCGCTGTAAAGCGCTGCAGCGAGGCCCACCCAATATGTTTCTTACACGGCGACCGACATCTCTTATGTCTTAATTACCTAATATCTTCAGACAAAGCTATACTTAAAAAAAGATTAAGTTACAAACAAAAATACTAAGAGAGATGTTTAATACATCGGTAATTCTTTCATAAGTATGTGTGATAAATCAGACACGGCCTTCTTTTGGCTTTTCAGATCTCCACGAAGTCTGCAGTTGCCGAACAAATAGAGGAAGGCTCCAAGCATTACCTTAGTTTTGACCACCCCAAGTCCTCGCAAAATAACAGCGATTCCTTCTGAGGATGTTTCGCGAGGCTATTGAAATTAAAAAATATCGACATTTTAATAGAGAAGATGATTTGAAACTTGCATAAGCATGGGATCCAATTCTACATTTAATTAAATCTGAACCCAAAAGACCAAATGCCAGGCCTCAAGACACCGTAAGCTCTTTCTGCGTAGATCGGAACGCAAAAACCAACAAACTTTTTAAATTAACTTATTAATTTAATAATTGTAAAAGAAGGGTAGTTAAATTGTAACAGTAATTGAGCGGATGTCGTAGATTGCAGTCCGCCCCGTGACCATGAAAGCTGTAAAGTAATCGAAACGCCGGGAAGTTAATAATGTTAAAATTAAACCAAATCCGCTATAAAATCCATATGTACAATAGTTTTATTTCAATGAGTAACATTCGCATAAGTCTAAGAAACCGTTTTTACTCTTTCTTAAAAATCTTATAGAGCACAGAAACATATCTGTGTGGTAGAGCCTTTCTATAGGTCGTAACTCGTACGTTGAGAGATAACCATTATTTGGATTGCATTGCAGTGAAAATCAAGTATATTCAAAGTCAATTTTGGCGTGCCACTATTCAATAGGGAACGTTGAACGATCAGTTAATTGAACAGTATGTTCGAAAGCCGAAATACGTTAACCATTGCAACAGATAGTTACAATATTTTAGGCAACATTTTAAACTTTTTAATAACAGAATATTGTCAACATTGAACATCTTCCTTGAAGAAAGAGCTATTTCCGAGAGCGAAGTATGCTATTGATACCAACAAGAAGCTTTACATCGTAAGATCTCTTAATATATGCTTTTCTCCCCCTAAGATCTTCAAAATACGCTTGTATAAAAGATTTACCGCCAAATATCCGTCGAGCACACTAATATGGCGAGAGCAAATATTAGCGCGGGATAATCGTCGACACGATAGCAGTAATCGGATCGTGTTGACAGATTAACTGATATGCACCTTGTTCATGCACATTTACCTGTTGAACGAGACTTTGGGAATATGTTTACTTATTCGACTAATCGGTTGCTAATGACAATTTCATGTAATTACCACATAATACAATGGGATGATGGACGTTCAGCTTTTTGTTTATATAGTGGTATTATTTTTCTGCCTGAACTCAGGAAATAAGTAGAAATTGCTGATGTAAATAAACCGGTAACCGTGTTTTTGTTTTGTGTTAATATTTTTTTTCTTTATTTTTATGAGCAAACCACAACTTTGACGTGATTTTAACAACCGCTGAGCGCTGTGACTGGCCCTTCATATAGTAAAGTACTCTATGGACTGACCGTAACAATTTTATCTGATATATTTATTAGCATCTCCTGAGTTGATATCCTAAATTGCATTTTCATGATTTTCTTGTAGGTAACTTCTTACTTTAGTGGTTGGTTTAATAATAAATGTGCCTATAGCAATACGTATAAGACAAAAGTGCATGTTAATTAAACGTCCACTGCACTATTTTTATCTCCATAAATTGCAACCCATGCATGCATAAACCAGGAGAAAATTGCGCTTTATAAAATGCCTTAATTGAAAAATGCCTTATTTAAATATCGAACAATGGACATGCAAATACGATTGCCTAACAAAAAACGACTTATAAGGAACATCGAAGTTACATTCGATCTCAATAAAAAGTTCCATTTGATTTCGCTAGGAATGCGTGCGCAGTGGAGTGCAGAATTCAAGGTGGGAGGAATAAAAAGGCGCACTTTATTGTTGTGCATAGTATTGCCGATACCAGGAATGCATAAAACCGGGGAGACATTACCATAATTCCTGAGCTGTTTGAAATCGGCACGGTTGGCATTATTCGATACTTCACGCTTGGATTTTAAATAATCTAATAGGTAAGGCTGCTTACACCCCAGTTATAAACGGTTTTCAAAACGCAACATTTCATAAACCAATTTTGCATGTAGATACGGTTTATGTGAAATATAAATCGTACTTATAAAATACAATTGTATTATAATACTAATGTCGTTGTTCTTTCCTGAAAACGGAATGAATCAGTGAACAGCACATATACCTGCCATTTTTACTAACATTTTATCAAACAACAAAATGAAGACGTGAAGTACATTTTTATAATCCAAAAATGCAAGTAATTGAATATTTAAATTTTAAAACAATTAAAATGATGAATCAAAACAAGAATGTCCACAGGCTACTCTTTAAAACGGGACAGGATCAAAAGAAACCATTATTACAAACAAATGTTTTTTTCAGAGAAATAAGGTTCAACGTTAACAAATGCTCCAGGGTACGACGCGACGTGGTAATCCGGAGCGAAATACATTATTGATATTGTGTGTGTATCGCCTAAAGCAGTTTATATTTTAATCCGCCAGGCGGCGGCTTTGTCGGGCGCGATCTGCACGCCCTCTATAATCAAGGCGTGGTGCACCGCGACACTATGTAGTACCAAGCACGTAGGTACTCACCACGATTCATTTAATCTAGGGGGTGATGGGGAGGGAGGAAGTGGAGAGTGTATGTTACATTGATGGTTTAAACTTCAAAGACCAGATAAATGTTTTATTTTTGTTTCATTGTTTTGCATAGGTCTGGGAAACGAACAAACAGGTTATCTGATGGTAAGTAATCACAGCCGTCCATGACCATCTACGCTTGGATCATGGATGTGTTGCCGGACCATCAAATCGGAAGGGAAGCGAGATGGAAACAGAATGAAAATTGGAAAGAGGTATTGAGCATCCGTATAGGGATTTTATAACCCCATCGTAATGAGGATTTTGTTATTTAATTTATCTTGATTTTATAACTTTCCTCGTAATTTATGTTTTCTAAAGTTGAATCATGAACTAAAGATAAAAATAAAATTCTATTCGGCACTAAACATAATCGTGGCAACAAGTTATCTGTTATTTAACAAATTTTAAAAAATGTAATAATCACATAAACTAAAATTAAGGAACCGATACCCAAGCATATTCTTTATCAAATTATGACCACTGAGTTCACAAACGCCACCATTCAAAACATTCCCTCACTATCAGTATCGTTCAAAGACCCTTGCCTAATGAAAACTGGCAATTTAATTTCATGTCCTAGTTATATGAAGAATGACCCATCATGGCCGTTATATTTGTAGGGCTGTGATACCGCGACATGTGCAGCACGACATGCATTAATGGAATTAACTGGCAACAGGTGCGCCCGCACCCTGCCTGTAATCTGTATCATAAACAGATTCAGAGAGGAATCATGGGGTGTACGACCACCCATACTAGTAACAAAGAGTGTACTAAAATTGTTATATTTAGAAATTCTATTGTTTTCTGCCTTGGTCAGTGTATACAACACAACTAATTATTGTGTGCCCCTGTTTATATGCTGAAGGAAAACATCGTGGAAAAACCTGCATACTATAGCCATTTGTAAGAATTTCTATGGTATGTAAAATGTGCCACACCGCACTATACCAGCGTGGTGAACTATATGGCCTAAAAATTCTCAATCATACTCTCCATTTTAGAGGAGGCTCATGCCCTGTAGTGGGACGTATATGGGCTGATACAATACAATACCGTTTATCACAATACTGTTAAAGCGGTAGACCTAGACTGCTAGATTACTGCAAGATTAAGACATTTGGGGTGCTACTACTGTCACAGAGAACTGTCGATAACCGAGGGCTTTTCAGTCGTCTTCGCTACGGTCTAAAACTTATTTTTCTACTCTCGTCCTTTTTTTCTTTCCTTTTCCTGTTTAGTGAGCTTTTCTACACATCTAGACGGGTTATAAGTTACAACCCCAGTATTGTACGTCTGATCGAGCGGCAGTTACCACATTCAATCAAGAGCGGCAATTAGATTGCCTATTTTATACAATACAAATACTAGCACCCGATGCGTCCCTGTATTCCACAGGGGTGTATCAGGGCGCGGCCGGCCGGACGTCCGAGTGCGCCCCCTGCCGGCCTATTGTGCTACACAGGTACCGCACAAAAAATATTACTTAACCGCGGTTGTAACCTGTCTGTTGCATTAGACAGATTTCTTTTATTCCTTTTGGAATAAACGCAGTAATTTTATTTCTTGGAACAACGGTTAGTACATTTGTAGCGTAATTCGATTTCAATTAAGTTGTTGATTTCAATCTTAAGTTCAAGATTGCTCAAATTTATCTATGTAACTAGTATTGTTTAGATACAATAGGGTTGGTGTGTCCATGTGGACAAAAACCCTGGTAAAATAATAAATTAAAAAAAAAAAAATATTGCTCAATTGATTTTAAAAACTGATGTGGAATAAATACGAAAGGAAAGAGCCAAAAGGGTTGTACTTGTACACAATTTGTTTTTATTACCAACACGTATAAATATTGTTTAGCATTGCCTTGTAGCAGTATGTTCAGAAGCACAAATCTAGACCAGACGCCACATTTGTCCGTGCAGGCATCAAACATGCGCAAATCAGTTCCAAAGTATTAATGAATAATATAAAGTTTAACTTTGTTATTGTTAGTAATTTAATAACGATGATCACTCTACAGTAGATAAACATTTTTTTGTTATAGACTATAGATATAATATTAATAAATAAATAATTATCACTTGTCTGTGGGTGGAAGTACTAATGGTGTGTAGTGTACTGCGTACTGCGCAGATTCGCTAATAAATCGCACCACGGCGTGGGAGGCGGACACATGGGGCCGAGCTATGGTCATTATTATTTATAATTATGTGGTCAAGAGGCTCAGTGGCTATGTGTATGAGCTGTTAACTGTGAAAATCAGGGTTCGATTTGTAATCGCACAATTTATTTTTGCGTGAGTTTAAAGGATTCTGAAATCTCGTATGAGATGAAAGGAATGTAATTGCTACGTATGCAAATTGCATTTTTCCCACATAAAGACTATTTAACGGAATATATGCATGGTTTTTAAATATCAGTTGACAGCCTCCGTGGCGCAATTGTTTAGACGCCGGCTGTGAAACGAGAGGTCGCAGGTTCGAACCCCTACACTTACTCAAATGTTTGTGTGAGCCACAAATATTTTTGTCAGGTCTGGGTGTTGGTGAGACCGCAAAGTCTCTCGTAATATCTAATACCCATGACACAAGACTTAATTGATCTTAAAGTGGGGCAGAACTATGTATGTGACTGTTGGTTGTATTTATTTAATTACTAGTTTGAACTACATCATACAAATGATACTAGCATAAATAAAACCAAGCGCTCGCCTCCGACCTTAACGAACCGAAATAACCTGCGCAAACGGTAAATAGAATTAGCGCTTCCTCTACCTACCCCTTCGTTGATAAACGCGAGAACTTACATAATATGATTAAGTAGTTATCTGTGCTCCTCAGTGTTTACTGAGTGGAAGGAAGCGCGGGCGGCGCGTGGGACTTTGTTTACTATTTTACTGCGCTTATCTTAACATTATTATTATATTACCCATCAAGGATTAAATCATTTAATTAAGCTTAGGTTTTAATAGTGTTTCTAACGTAACTTTAAAACCTAATTTGATAATATATAAATTAAATATTACGTCACAACTAAACACGAAATTGAAAGTTTCGAGGAAGTTGCATCATTGCTAAAATGAGTTCTGTCAACTCTTTTTCAAAAACTCAAGACTATTTCATTCATGCTTTGTTATGTTAAATACCAATGAAATAATATGGCAGAGTTCTTGCCATGTTTTCACACAACATCCCTATAAACACAAACTCATAGAAATAACGCTAAACATACAACCCGATAGACACATCAAAAACATTTCTGAAAAAAGACACAGCGCGAACAAACGCGACGCAGTTACATAAAGAAGCTGAATGACAAAAGAAACACACAAAATGGAAAAATAAACCGCTCGAGCTCATTGTAAGTAGGTTGGAGTGATGGGAGGGCGGAAGGGATGGCAAAATGCCAGCAACAGCGAAATCCCATGAGTGAAACGCTCATTAGTGAAATTGCCAATCCGGATAAGCATTGCCAGACGCCCTGATTTGGCTGGATGTCCCGATTTTTATCCCAAAAATTACCCGTTCATTTTGAGCTACAAATAAGTTGGTGAAACACGTTTTCGTCGGTTGAAACATCAGAAAATAATAATATATATAATTTGGAACCCTTAATATCGCTTACCTATATTTATTTAATTGAATTCACCTATTCTCAGTTCGTGTTGAAACTGAAGTAAAAATAAATATCTACAGTAACAAAGTATCTTCTTTAAAACCATAAATTCTTATAAGTTTAAATATTGAAAAGCTCCAAAATATAAAACATAATAAAACTACTCCATGTTTTAGTCACAGGTTTTAGTACTGCCGTCATCATGCGTAAGAAAAAGACAAACATAGGCTTAATCAGGCTTAACCCAATAATTAAGATACAACAATAATTTTTTTTTGCTGCTTTTGCCCATTCTCGTCTCTAGAAGAAACACTATAACCTAGGCATTAGGGATTGTATGAAGATCGAACCCGCGACTTCTAGTTATAAACTATAGTCGATGCCTAACCAACTGCGCCACGGAAGCTATTATATCCATTCTTTTACTAAAACAGTTTAATCATCTCTTTCTACCCGCAGAATGCTGACAACTCTGATCTGCATACATCGTAGTGATGACGCTTCAAAGCTCCGACGAACGTTACACGAAATTGAGCGAACCATTCACAAGAGCCATTATCGAGCCTTTTCCACACATTTGCACTCGCGTTCAATCACCGGCGGAATAGCAGCGAACTGGCAAATTGTAATTATTATCAACACTTGTAACTTTAAACTAGGGGCAGTGAGGATATAAAATCAGATTTGGACACGGAATGGATACCTACACGAATTATGTATACGGTATATTTTAAGTATAGGATATCCGAAAAAAACGACATGATAGGCTTAGAAATAGGATTGTGTAAAGTATATGTAGTGAAACAATACACAAACCTATCACGTCGTTTTATTTTCGTATATCCTATATTTTCAGTTACATTACCAAGCCTCGAAAAATCGTGTTTTAAACGCTCTCTTTGTTGAATGTCTGTAAACACACCTGAAAAATTGCACAAAGACATTGTATAAAAGATTTGCACGGGAGTCACAAGCCAATTAGATCTTTTGACGAATTCCTTTTCTTCTTTTTGGTGTGCCACGTTTATACACAGTTACAGGGCTGCGTTGTTTTTTTTTTCACCTTTTTTATGTAATAAATAAAATTTCAAGCGTTTCAATTTCAGCGTCCTCAAAGCTTTTACGCGGCACATTTCCATTAAAACGACAAAACGTCATGACTTGACATTCTTTCTGCCATTCATAGTAAAGTAAGCCGCGGTGGAGTCCATTTACATGTATTTCGAGCGGAAAGGCTCCGGGCGGGTTTAAAAGGGCCTTATAAAATGTGGTGCGATAACGGGCCACGAGGCGCGGGTAACTGGCAGGCCGGCAAGGCGGTCAAGTGGCGGGCCTCATCGGCGATGTTGACTGATGTCGGATGAGCGTTTTATTCAGATCTATTCCACTTCTGCTTAGAACACTTCTGGATTTGACACGATGTAGGTCGATTGTGGGTGAGATTACAATAAATCGTGTCGGGGCAACCGTATTTACGTTGAAATCTTTTGTAAGGCAGAAAACGAATCGTTGGTTGCGTATAATTTCATACTATTAATATGTTACATAACCCACAATTTTACTCATAAAATGAACTTATTGATTATTATTCAGATGAAATAAATTATTTTATAAGTAACAATTACGTAATAAAACAATAATGTATAAAAATAAATCCACACATACGAAAAATTAAATCATAAACTATTTATGATCGATGAGTGCCTCAACATACTTATTGTATATGTATATTTTACATATCGTCCATATACCTTATGTTAATATCCTCCCACGTTGAACAAGGAAACTGTGTTAATAGCCGCAAAAGTTAAATATACTGATTATGTCATGCGTGTTTATTATTTGTCTAACTGCTGGACAATAGACACAATGTAAAGATATTAGCCTACCAAACCCCATCGCTGGGCTCATACTAACCAATACAATGGCTAATTAGTCGATTGGTGCCTCATAATGTTTAATCCACCATACTGGTGGTAGGTTTCTCATATGTGAGAGGCCATGTGGGTAGGTACCACCGCAATGTCTATTTCTCCCGTCAAATAGCAGTGTAAATGCACTGTTGTGTTTCGGATTGAAGGGCATTGTAGCCAGACTAACTACTGAACATATTGAGACTTAACATCTTATATGTCAGGATGGCGAGCGCAGTGGAAAGCCAAGCATTGCTTTTTAATTGAAGGTGTTGTTTGGTTTTGCTACTGTTTATGAGTGGTCGTGTCGCTTATCATTAGACGAACGGCATGTTCATCTCGCCATTCAATGCAATTTTATTTTTTTATTTTTTCAAAATACACCAGCCACGTTTTGAATTTCTATTGGAACCGCTTTATCTTTATCGGAATAACAAAGCAACCGCCCCTAACTCCCAATAAATAACAAAATCTGTATTCAAATAAACCATGCATATTTAATCGACTCCGAATTAAAGTGAGAATGAGTAGTGTCAAGCGACACGAACGATGCGGTCTAACCCCGGCTGTGCCCCGGCGCGACGGGTCGATGGGAGCTGCATTGCGGGATCGGGAGCGCCGCGCACTTCGTCAACCAATGCAATTTTTAATGGGCTTCGGCGTTTGGATATTTGCCAACCAATCGATCAGCTTTGTTTGCGTTTATTCGCTTTTATCTAGTAATTTTTTAACAGTTTCACTTTTGTGTTGTTTACGATGTATGAAAATGAAATTTTCGACTAGTACAAGGTCCTGAGTTGTTAGACCTACCTATCTCGTTTTAACAAAGCCGTTTGAATACCTAACACCTATTGGCAGTCTGAGTTGCACTTAAAATCGTATTTTGCAAAGTGTGAACCATTGTGAAACGTTGTTAACTGGTGTCTAGTGTCAGAAATAACTTATTACCCGAGAAATTTGAATGACTAATTACTATTAATGGTCTCGAAAAAGCACCTTAAAAATATATAATACCAAAAAACCGTATAAAAACTATTTACGAATGCTTGCGAAAATATCAAACCTTCAAGCCCGGTAATTTTTATCATCGTTGCCCTTGGCTACCTATGCTTAATAGTTAATTAGAAACAAGAGTGTGTAGGAATTTATGATCAAATAAAAAATCAAGCCTCAATAAAAAAAGAATAACAAAATATTTTAAAAAGCTTTATTGGTCAGCCCGGTCTCCCACCAACTACTGACCCACTAGTCCAACTTCAATGAATATCAACAAACGCAGTATGCCTACTTATTAGACTTCCTCGGTGGCGTTTTCTATTCATTATCAGCCTGGAGTCAGGAATTTGTGCCCGATATGGCGATAAGCTCGCCACCTATCACATCGTGGGAAGGAACATACTAGGCGAAGTGTGGGTGTCCAGGCACCTCTGCTTACCCTTTCTGGGAAAAAGGCGCGAGTTTATGTATGTATGTATGCAGTATGCCTACTTGCAATATGCAATACAAATCTTTTCCGCAAAATAGAAACAAAATACTAATTACTAACTACTGCGAAATTCATAATTACTTGCGAGTTCTTTCAGAATTCAGTTGTGGAGAGACGAGCAGGTAACAATAACATCTGATACCAACGAACTACAACAAATCTGGGGCATAAAGAATCGTGATCAATGTCGTTTGTTTGATGGTCTATTACCACGCAATCACCCGACTGTCGTCTCCTCTACGCATTGTGAAGCAAAATCGACATAAACCTTTATGATTTTATCAATATTTTCAATCTAATACCAAACTCTGTAACTGTAATCTGAAGCACCACGATCTGAATATGGCAATGTTCAGTAATTATGATAGTAAATCTAGTTCTTTCGACTAATCATTACTTATTTTCTCTAGTACCATCTGAACAATGTAATCTGTATGTTGTGACTTGAGGTATTTGTACTGGCCACAAATACCTACCTCTAGTCACAACATACAGATTACAGACGCAAGAAATGAGCTTTGTAGATACTTTAAGTAAGCCGTGTTTAAGTGAATGAACAGTTTTTTTTTTTTAAACGGTTGTTAGGTTTAAATTTTAAAACTGGTTTAATTATGAAAGGTATATTACGAAACACAGTTCCATCGACATTATAGTAAACGACAAAACATATAATTTAAAATTTAACCTAATAAGATTTTCTCGCAATAAATAAAATTCCTTAGCATGTTTAATCGTAAATAATGTTAAACGACGTCAGTTGCCTTGCCGTACCAGGCGCATGTACGAAACTGCTGATCACTCCCCTCGCGACGCGTTTTTACTGCTCCTGTACACATAAAAAACCAAAAGAATCGCAGTGAATTGATATCAAGATTTGATATTAAGTGTTTTAATGCGTATTGAAATGCTACCAAATTAAAACCAAGCTTGTTTTTGTAAAGCCTTTCAAAATATACATAGCAATAAAGCATAACGACAAATAGGATATCCCGTTTTGTTTGCTAGTTATATATTTCTTTACTTCGATATTTTATATTTTATAGTATATAAATTAAAAAGACAATTCGTTTGGCTTCTAAATTATTATAATGTTTGCAATTTGTGCAATATTCAATTTAACATCTAAATTCTGATGGTCCACAGTTGCCAGATGAATTACATTTCAGAACAAACAACCACTGTCAAAGTGACAACAACAGTCAACAACAGCTGTCAGAATTGTCACACCGGGCACCGCGCAAACTTACAAAAATAGTGTTTTTCCATGAAATTTAGGAATATTTTCACAATCACGCGGTTATAAACATCGCTAAAGATGTTCGCTAAACCGTACAAATTAAAATCCAACAACACACTGAAGAATTCCGAGAAGTATGCCAACATTTTACACTTAGCAATTCTTGTTGAACTTATAACAGTCATTTTGAATTGTATACTTTGTTAATTGCAGAAAGCACTTAGTGCAAAGGATACAGGATGAGTTCCCATCCCTTTCAGAGGAGAAAGCTAAGGAATTAGTGCCTGGGAAGTCGAGTTGTATCTGTATGAAGCTGGTGCTCAATTCTGGTGAGCTAGTGAACGCGTACGCCGTGGACGGGCTGCCGATGATGGTGGAGACGGCAGAGGGGATGGTACCGACAGTGTGCGCTCTTTGGAAGGCGCCTGAGCTGGCTCCTTCGCTAGTTATACACTCTCCAGTGCTGTCTAAGGTACAAGCTTGTTTAAAAAGAGGCTCTATTACCATTTTTTGCAAATCTTTGACCAAATGAAAGGTCCCTTAATATTCTAATAACAATATAAGAATGTTGACTCGTCTTATAATGGAGTTCAGGCAAATTAAGAGTTAATAATGTTTTTGATGATTCATTCAAACATAATTAACTTTAAGTTCCTTTTCTTCACCACATGCCATTTTTAAAAGGTTATTTGTTGCAATTATAAATTCAGATGCAAGGAGGGGCTCCCCTGTACCTGCCAGGTGTAGTGTTGCCAGCTGGTGGGGCAGGTTTCCCATTATTCCAGAGAGGGTCAATAGTAGCTGTACAGACAAGTGACAATTCTGCAGCAGCAGTAGTGGGTCGCACCACCATGTCCAGTGCAGACATGCTCCTCAGGGCAGCGTGGGTATTTACTTACATGTGATATTTGTGAAATTATTCTAATATAATGTCATTTCATATTATTATGGCATAATAAACAATAGAATGACAAATTGGTTAAACAACACTTCATAATAAGTACAGTGCAATGGAAATAGTCTCCACTAGCAAAACAATGTTATCTTTTGCTTATAGAAATATGCCTGCACATTGAGAACTGAAAGACACCATCACGCTAGTTTAATCATTAAATGAAAAACATTCCCACAGTTCACCATGACAGGTTTTTTACCTTGCTGTAATTTGTATCAGAAATTAATAAGTATTTACTACCAGCAAAAGGCCTAGATATTAATTAAGGCTAAATGTTTCTCAGACACCAGATCTCTTTTAATATAATATACTATTCTTATTTTTAGAGGTGTCTGCCTGGATACATTGCATGTGTATGGAGATCTGCTGTGTAAGGATCCCAAGTTTTCTAAAGTGGAGAGGCCTAAGTTGGGGCCACCTTCTTATTCAAGTGGAGAGATATCACTGAGCCTTCTAAATGCAGTTGAGCAGGTATGAAACCTTTACCTTTAAACTAAATTATATAATTTTACATATCAAGTATTTAAATAGGAATTAAAACAATTCTATCAAAATGTATATGTTAGTATTGCAACATATGCATGAAATTAATTTCACAAGACAGCAAAACTTATTTTTACCCAGTACTTTTTGTGACACATATCTTTAGAATATAATGTGTTACTCACCAAAACTATGATTCATTGTCTTGCAAAAAAATATATTTTTTATCAATTGAATAGAATAGTGAGTACCACTATAATATTCTGCATTTCATAAACAACAATTATTTATTTCAGCTAAACATTCAACCGGCAATAAAAGAAGAATGGCCTGCATTAGGCAAGCAGCCAGCAAACCCTTCCCCAGTGCCAGTACTCAACCAGCCACAACTCATTGTGGAAGCCGATCCACAACCACAGACTGAGGAGCAAACCTCCAGTGATGTTGAGATTGATGATAGCACACTTGCAGGTAAATAAATTAATATTTTATTGGTCAGGTAAGCAATAAAACATTGCTTACGGTAATTCGAAGATGTTAAAACATACTAAATCATTTATTTCAAAGAATCATGTGAGTTACATATCAATATAATATATAGCTTCATAATGAAAGGGAAGATAGTCAAGACGACGAAATATAAATTACATTTTTTTGTGGCTAACATTTTAGTCACAGCATACACTCTAGTATAAAATGTATTGAAAAACAAATAGAAATCATAAAAATTGTCAGTGATTCATTGTTTTTGTATGATTAAACTCTCTGACAACACCATCCACATATGAGATAAGCAAAAGCCATGTCATGCAATGCCTTACACGGTTATGCTTTCACAATCTATTTCTATTCCTTGTTTCAAATTATTAGTCACTAGCGGCATGCATTTTACATATTACAGTAGAAAATAATCATATTCTGTGTTCAACTCACGAGAACACTACATTTTAGGATAAAAGTAGCTTATGCGTTAATCCAGGATATCAGCTACCTTCTTGGTCTAGCCGTTTTAGGTTTAAGAAGTAACAAACACCACAAAGTTTTGCCTTTATATTATTGATAGGATTCAAGAGATTTCGTAGCCATAGATCAAAATAAAAAACTGATAACAAATCTCAGACAGTTGAATATTATTTCCACCTTGTTTCAGATGACTCTCAAATGGATCTAGATATCCCTACAGATATGGATGGACTGTTGCGATGGTGCTTATTGACATTCCTCAAGGTAGAAGGAAAACATATAGAACTGCCACTTAAAACCAATTTATTTTACAAGTAAGAAACTATTTATCCATGAATTCCTTATCAAAGTTCAAACATGCTTTGGTTATACAATTTTTTGACCTAGGTATATTAATCAAGAATTTTTATATTTTTCATACGAATGTTTGTGCAAGACATTGTCGCCGTCTCGTTTGGTTTCCCTTTTGTCTGAAAATTTAATATATTAGGAGACCACTAACCTGAACACCCGCCGAGCTATACTCGTCGATGCACCGACACACTAAGACACAGTGTCACGTCACAACAGTAACTTAAAATAATGTCCTTATTTATCAAAATATCGCAAACCAAATATTTTTTGTCGCTCTTTTCGTAGCGAAGAAACGATCGACGCGACGCGACTCCAGCCCAAAATTCTGTGTCTACCCACATATAAAATGATAAAAATATCCGAATAGGAAATACTGTAAAATACATTTTGATGACTAAAAATAAATCTATTTATTTTCAGGAATCATTTAATGCCCATGTGCCCTTCCGATCAAACACTAGATGTTAAGAAATCATCATACAAGAAAATGGGCAAGTTTTTAGAAGCTATGCAAGAGGTATAGTTATATTTCTGCTTTGTTTATTTATACTTAGAAATATATGCCACGAATTATATCATTTTCGTTGCATTTGCAAAAATATTAATTTAAAATCTAACAAAAGTTATCGTTTCGAGGTGTCTTGTTTCAAACATTTGCTCAAATGAAGTGATGAGTATAATATTTTTATGCTATTATTTTATTCGTTCATCAATGTCATTGGGTGCGAAATAAGTATGACCAAATGTATAATTTAATTTTACTGATATGTAATTTATAAATGTTAATATGCCTGACACGAAAAATTAATAAAATTCAATTATTGCTTTGGCATCCATTTTGTATTAACCTTTCCCACCAACACAGGAAGGTCTCGTGGAAGTGCGTGAAGTGGAGCGCGGTGTGTCGGCGCTGGTGTCGCTCAACCTGCAGGCGCCGGCGCTGCGCGACCACGCGCTGCCGGCGCCGCTGCGCGATACACTGCGCGCCCGCCGCGACCCCGCGCCGCCCGAGCGCGACTACGAGCCGCCAGTGGTGCGCGAACTCTACTGCCTCACCGCCGCACTCACACCACTCTTCGCGCCACTCAAGTCAGTAACCTTGCAACCCCGCACTATTTCCCTACTAGCCCACTACATTCAAAAAAATATTTATTTGAAGGTGTGAACACTACTCCGCCAACTACATACCTACTCAAAACTAGTCTAAACACAATTTTTTAAAAATACACGCTCATTGAATATACATGCTCATTGAATTAGTTCCGACTTCGTAAATATTGTATAAGAAACGTATGTATCTCTTTATATGTATAAGGATGCAACCAGGCGAAATTCTGTCGACCGAAAAATGTTATGTGTCGGATGGTATTCCACCTAGACCGCACTGTACTTCACATACACTGACTACAATACATGTACATCACATGTATTGTAGTCAGTGGTACCTTTTAATGTGAGCAATAAACAATAATATAAACGAATTCGGAAATGATGTTACAGGAAAGGCACACCGCTAACGTCGACAGAGATAAGAAGCACAGTGACGGAGTACGTGAAGGCTCACAACCTGAACTGCACGCGAGTGAAGGGCGCCGTCTCACTCGACCCCGTGCTCGCCAAGATTGTGGGCAAGCAGGAACAGGTATGCCATGAGTATCACATTTAACTTATAAATTGCCTACATTTTCTAGAGTATAATGCACATAGCCTTGATACGGATCTGGATTGGATTCTTAAACCTATAATCTAAAAAAAAATCAAGTCTAGAAACAAAATTTATTTATGGATTACTTTCAGGCAGAGTTCAAATTCCACTGAAGCAAACAATATTATTAATAGAGCTTCATCTCTTTAAAAATGTTAATCTTACCTTTCTCCATCCTTTTCCTGTCTAATACGAAAACACAATTGTGGAATCAGGTTCGTCTCTCTTTTTTTTAAACCAGATCTTAATAAACATTTATAACTAGTCCCAAGCCCCAATGACCAGTATAAAAGCTTATTATAAGTATGCAAAAATACCTATAAAAAAAATAAACATACAAAGATAAAAAAATAAAATTATGTATATAGCCATTATTAAACTGAAAAGAAAAACTTTTTAAATACCGTCAACGCCATCTATGGACAAAGTCTGTAAAGTCATTTTTTATTTCAATATTATGTAACATGCACTAAATCTAAGAAATCATTCAGGTAATTAAATTAAACTCTACTGCCTTGGTGGCGTAGGTGGACAACGATACGGTTACAAAGCTGAGATCTCGGGTTCGAATCCCGGGTTGGGCAGTGAAATTAGATTTTTCAATTCATTATCAAACCGGAGTCAGAAATTTGTGGCCAATATCGCTATAGTTTCGCCCGCTATCACATCGTGGTACGGACAATACAAGGCGAAATGTGGCTTACACCTCTGCCTACCCCTTCTTGGTGGCGTGAGTTTATGAATGTATGTATGTTTGTGAATCGAACTATATACCGTATATGGTTTCGGGTCTTCGTGTTTGCGAAACTGAAAAGTCTCGTAGTTCCTGATACCCACGACACAAGACTGAATTTTAATGTGGGGCCAGGACTATGTATGTGACTGTTGGGTGTACTTATTTATTTATTTATACAGGAGAGTGTGAAGTGGGACGAGCTGATGTCGTGCGTGCAGGCCAAGATGACGGCCAGTACCGAGATGCGCTTCGCGGACGGCACCGTCAAACTCACCAAGGCCAAGCTAGAACCCATCAAGATGCAAGTGGTTAATAGAAGCGGAAATAAAAAGGTACTTTTCAAAATAAATACTAGAACTACCATACTAGAACTTACACCACACAGGAAAATCTTGATCATTATTCTATCCTGAAATAAACTTACATAGTGCATTAGATGACCTAATTTCAGTCTCAGAAAATTCCCAGATATAGGCCAGCCACTAGTGCACTAAATGCCAATTACAGTGAAATCCAGACAGCTTTTCTAACAATGGACTGTACTTGCACATTGCAACATGCAAAGAATGCACCCAAACATGACACGTATATGACTAGTTTCCGCCATTTTATATGATAGTTGTTATCCTGCCAGCATCAAGGGCAGATCCAGCTTTTACGCCGGGGGGAGGGGGGGGTATATAGTACTCGTAATAATTTTTTACTTTATTTATCGACATACAAACAATTAATTGTGATTATAAAATATATAAACAATGTAATAAATACATTATGTCGATCTGGAGCCAGCCCAGGGGGGGGGGGGGTCGCGACCACCATGACCTCCCCCCTGGATCCGCCCTTGGTCAGCAGTATGACTAAAATATATTTTTTCCTCCAGGTGACTCTGGTGTCGAACCTGGAGTCGTTCGGGTTCATCCTGCCGGCGCTGAGCCGCGCGTGGCAGCAGGCGGCGGCCGCGTCGTGCGGCGTCACGCGCGCGCCCGGCGCCAGCGCCGACCAACTCATGCTGCAGGGAGATCAGGTATTTTACTCACCACATATTTTTGGAAAAATATCCTGCTTTCACCTATGTCTAACGGCCACGCTCAGACGTTTAATGTCAATTAAATAAAATGATTTTGTTCGTAAAAACTATACTAAGTAATGATTTAATTGACATTAAATGTATCTCTGTGGCAGTTTGAGTCTGGTAATATAGTTGGGAGTAGACTATGTTATCAGTGTCAAGATTGGACTCCTGAGTCTTGAAATTTAAATATGTATCACATTCAATAGCCACATGTGTTTTTTTTAAATAATGAATTAATCTCCATGTGCCAATTTTCCAAAAAAGTAATGCTATGAGTATGTCAGCACACTGCACTAGATTATGTCTGGCTTGTTGCTGGATTCCACCCTGGACCCTATGATTTCAATGACTATGTACACTACTACCAAGACTGACAGCATACCTATATCTATGTATACTGTAAACTAACAAAACTCTAATATGCAACTAAAGTTAATCAATATCCTTTATTTCAGACTTACTTTGTGGCGAAACTACTTGTAGAAAAATATGGAATGCCCAAAAAATTCGTTGAAGGTGCAGATAAGGCACTCAAAAAGAAAAAATAGATATGAGAATGAATAACAATATTCTTATGGAGAATCTAACAAAAAAAAAGCAATCAGAAACTAATATGGATGTGCAGCAGCACCTGTGAGAAGAAATTATTGCATTAAATGCTTACATAGAAATCATAAAAACTACAGTGATGCATATAGCCTTGAAGAGTGACCAATACAAAGTAAAAATATATTTTCTCAAGTGAAGTGACATAGATGTCATGTGAGTGTTAAATGAATAAAACTCCACCTGAGGTTTTTTACATTTATTTTGTGCTTATTAATAATCCCTACACATAAACTTAAGCAAAAAATCTATTATAAATGCCTCATTAAACATACTTTTGTGTATAAAACACATTACACTACAATATGGCAACTCACAATCATAAGAAATCACAAATACTCTTACAACTACAATGTATAACTATCATTACATGCATGGAAGACAGTATAGACTATCATGTTTAATCATAATATACAAAATGTATACAGAAAATGTCTGTATACTGCAGTTAAAAGATGCAGTACATTATATAAACAATTATACATTTTAAAACACTGGTGCCTTTGGCCCATTTAATTGTTTAGTTATACATATTAATATACTGAATGCCATATAATATTATACTATAATAAAAATAATTTGACTTTAAAATTTGATCCAATATACAAATAAAATGTTTTTTATTTATATGCTAATATTACTATTCTAATGTTAGGGTGGGTTGATGTCCGTATTCATTTTATGTACAAAAAAATATAAATAACAATATATCATGCAGTCCTCAGCACAGATAAGACTATGTTTACCATATTGGAAAGTGTTATGTCAATCAATTATTGGAATCCACTGTAAATGATCCAACTGAACATTCAATTTTCCGAGAACCTATAATGCTTTTGATACTGAAATTATTTGAAATATTTCCCAAAACATATGTAACTTATGCGATTTTAATTATTTGTGTAATAATTTAATGTAGAATTTACAAACATATGGTGTGTATAAATGTTGATTACATCTCTTATCAGTGATGTTGACTACATGGAAATGATCAAGTTCCAATTATTGATATTAACAGGAACTGCAAATGAAAGCTAAGCAATAAAAAAAACTATACTACAGTAAATCTAAAACCACAACCTTTATCTAAGTAAATTGATATATCAACTAAAACTACTTGACTCACTTGCCATAGTGGTTCCAATTTTTCAATAATTTGTGGTTTAGAAATGACACAAAGCAATTTTTAAATTGTAATAAGTATAAAATAACTGTCTTGTGCATTATTGAAAATATAGAGTACTGGTATTCACTTTGTAATGTAAATAAAGATAGGTTCCATTGAGTTTGGCCAAAACAACCTAATTTGTGTCACTGTTAATTCCGAGATTGTGTCAATAATTTTTGTTGAATTTTAATTCCCAATATTGGAATTTTCTTATAAATAACATACAAAAAGTATAATTCACCATTACTTCAGGTGTTAGAAACACTTTGTTTAACAACATTTCTTGTATAATATAAAATCTAACACTTGTTAGCAAATATTGCAACCTTGTAAAAACTTATAGAATGGAGATCACATTCAAAATATAAAATCTAAGTATTTAAAAGAAAATTATGGACCTAAATAGTTATTGTACCAGACTAAAACATCAGTTTCTGGAAGCTCTAAACTTGAATGGTGTCTTAAAGTTGAGCAATGATTTACGAGACTTCCCCTTTTTGTCAGGGGGTGCAGTTGGAGTCTGCATGAGCTTCATGCTCGACCTAGTCCTATCAGAGATGCTGCCCTCACTTACCTTGCTGAATGAGTCCACACTCCACTCACTCCTAGACATCACAGAGTACCTGGATGAGTTGCACTGAGAACTTATGCTCGACTTGGAAGGTGTCTTCTTTATGCTGTGATTTGTGATGTCCCCAAATATGTTACTTGACATTTTGGCTTGTTTGGATGGTGAGGAGTGACTCCAGCCCATTGCAGCCCTCTTCTCACTTGCTATCTTTTCGATGTTTAAGTATTTAAATTTTGTGATGTCTTTAGTGAGTTTGTCTGACTCCTTTTGTTGTTTGCCTTTCTTGTTTGTGTTGTCCAACTCATAAAATGTTAATGTGACACTCTCATCACTCTCCACAAAGGGGTTTGATGATGTGAAGTGAACTTTCTTTGTAGACACGTCAGGGAAAATATTGCGCCGCGGCATGTTGTCTTTTGTGAACTTGGTAGCTGTTATGACCATGCTACTGTCCCCTGCATCAGCTGAGAGGGAGCTGTCTAAATCCTCATACCCATAGCTCTTCCTTCTGCCCTTGGAGCGCACCGAGGAAGCCCTGCGGTGGCGACGGCGCGGCAAATACCCGGTGTTATCGCCAGTAGCTTGTGTTGGCATGGGAGGCAAAGTGATGCCATTACTGTGCTGGCTGGAGAGCAAGTCAGTCGAGTCATCCAGTGGCACTAGCTTTGTGGCTGGACTGCTGACTATCTCTTTGGCTATGAGATCTCTTTCTCGTCTGTTTAGCGACTCCTCGCGTTGGCGCAGCGCAATGAGGCGTGACATCCACTGTTGACTTAGTGTCTCCTCCGAAACCTTTTGAGGACAACTATATTTGTCCACAACACCAGTGTAAGGCTTCCTGCTGCGTGGCACATAGCCAGGAAGCTCTAATGCCAGGGCAGCTAAAGTTGGAGACAGACATCCTTTACTCAAAGGTGAATCAGCAAACGAGATGTTCACTGACTTTTTAGGACTGATATTGCAGTATATGGGGCTGTCCACTACATTGAATATAGTCCTGGGTAGTGGTTCTATGGTCTTAGACAGCTCAACAGCCTTTTCAGAGTCACATTTGTTAACTTCAGATGTTGTATGGTTGTATTCCGCTGGCAAAAGTATTTCATCCAAGTGTTTAGATCCTGACAATGTTTCTAGGTTGGCAAGCACAGTGGGGTGGTACAGGACTACATCAGGTCGCAGGCTGGAGTCCCTGTCCTCGATCAGGAAGCCAATAACATCTCTGAGATCGTCGCTATAGCGAAATCCCGTGATTTTGTCGTCGCACAGTCCGGACTGGTAGCAGAGTCCATACACCACGTTTCCTAGCTGCCGCATCAGGTCGACGGACCCGGCCGCGGGCACCAGGTTGAAACAGTTGACGCGAATTTCTCCGCTGTCACTGACAAAGACGGACGTTGTGGTTATGCATTTCTGCAGGACGCGTATGTTCAAGTGCTCCACCGCTTTACACACACGCGCCAGCTCGTGCAGGAGCCGCCAAATGAATCCCTCGGCGATATGTTTGTCGGTAGCCTTGCATTCCTCGATCAATTGCTGCACACTGCGCCACGAATTGTACTCAAGGACAAAGTACAATGTCTTGGATGGTGCGTGAAGTATGGTGTCGTAGTAACGTAGTAAGTTGTCCGATATCACTTTGCTTATTGTTTTCACTTCGTTGACGACGCTTTGTATTTGTTCGTCGGAATACGCGGAGCAATCGTACGCCTTCCATGCGAAAATGTTGTTGGTGACCTTGTGTCTCACTTTATAGAACGTACCGCCGCAGAAAACGTCTATAACTTGATAATCCTTTAATTTTTCCGACATAATTATTGTTATATTTTAATTTTTCACGTAATTTCACATCTTGTAACCGAAACAAAGCCCGAGAACTTTTGAAATTGGACGACGGTTACAAAAATAATGATGTACGCGTAGCGTGGTCTTTCAATTATCTCGATTAAATGTCACGCTATGAATCGCCAGTTGTTATCGATTTACATTTTTAAATTAACAAAAATTATATTTTTTCTGACAAGGGCATAACTGGTTTTTTTCTGAAATTTCTTTTACACAAAATACATTTTTATATAAACGTTTTTTTAAAAGCTAGAAACACGCTTTAGCTATGAGGATACGACATTTTTGTAACAATCCCACGCTTTGTAACAATAGAATGAAAGTATTTAACTCAATTTTGTAATCTTAAGCTGATCTTATATATTGATTTCATTTCTTTTCGTTCATTTTAATTGAGTTTTTTTGCCAAAGCCGTTTTTTTTAGTTTTGTGGACTATTATTGACGTGACAACGTCTTAAATTAGGTTGCGGCTGGGAGTCACTTATGAAAAAGTGTAACGCCCGGTAACGTTACGATGAGTCACCGAACGAGAGAGAGGCCCGCCGAATGCCTTGCGTCTCTCTCCCACTCAACTATGGGGCCATTCAAGTATTACGTAAGCAGATTTATTACAATTATATACCTCCCCACCCCCCTTGTCAGCAAAAGTAAGCAAAGCTCTTACCCCCTCCCCCATGCTTACGTAAACATTTTTGAATTAATATACTTTAAATTTTTTAATGATTCCTGAAGAAGTTATAATTCTAAAAATAAAATAACATTTTTTTTTTGTTGCATTGTTTCTTCTACTCACCAAAACTACCACCCGGCTTTGTTTTCGGTCGCCGTCTTGATATACCCTGTATATAACATATATCTTATATTTTCTAACTTTCTTTTCATAACATCCCTGTGTTTATCTGGGCAACTGCATTTTGAATCTTCCTGTTAAGATTGTTTTGATGACGTAATCATCATCTAGACCCCCCTACTCCCCATGTCATCCAAAATAAACAAAGCAAAGACCCCCCCGCCCCCCTATGGTGTTTACGTAATACTTGAACGACCCCTATGATCTAATTATAGTTGAGTGATTAATTTAATTATATTCATATCAATAAATATTCTACCGAGAAAAAGACGTTGTCACGTAAAATCTTCGCCCGTAAAACCGACTTTACAGGCAACCATTTTTTATTATTTTTGCTAAAATATAGGCGTTCTTTTTACGTCTACCTT
Source organism: Hyles lineata (assembly GCA_030180105.1). Taxonomy (NCBI): domain Eukaryota; kingdom Metazoa; phylum Arthropoda; class Insecta; order Lepidoptera; family Sphingidae; genus Hyles; species Hyles lineata. Next base: position 13,976,774 of record JARJEE010000014.1, read on the forward strand.
AACAAAAGAAGACAGCTGCGCGCATATTTAATAATTAAATTAATTATGACAGTCTAGAGGTTGTCATTAAATATGTAATATGTATGTTAGGTAGACCTAAACCTACCTAAACGCCGACTGTGAAACAAGAGGCCGTGGGTTCGATCCCCGCACCGCGAGAAATGTTTGTACGGCCCACAAATATTTCTTTCAAATCTGCGTGTTTGTAAGACCGAAAAGTCTCTCGTAGTTTCCAATACCCATGACACAAGACTCGATTTTAGTGTGGTGTCAGGACTATGTATGTGACTGTTGCGTGTTGTTATATTATTATTATTATTATGAATAAAGTAATTAAATTAATTTGCCACATTTAATTTTTCAAAAGAAAAATCTGAGGTTTCTGGTTAAGATAATGTCACATTATTGTATTTCTATCAGTTTTTGATGAGTATGTAACATTTCAAGTCAATCCAAAAGTCAGAACTGCTTGAAAATTGGCTTCCAAGATTCCCTTATATACATACATACAGGCGAAGCTAATAAAACAGTTTCTCTTGAGCCATAAGAAGTTGATTAGTGGATATAGGTGTAGAAGAAGGTATCATAGTAATTATAAGTGGTTATAAACGTATATGCAATTAATAAAAAACACTTCCATGATTTACAATAAAGATAATTTATTAAAACTTATTGCTATTGACAAAACTATCACAACGAGAAAATTTTAGAACCGTTATTTAATCGAAGGCAACCACCCTAACAAAAGACTACAGTGAGAATATTTAAAATTGCTCCTGCAGAAGCTATGAGATGATGCACGATCGTAGCGCGTGCAACTGGTTCGCGAACTCCGAACCGCTCGCACGAGTCCACATAAGCATCCTCCACGGAACCCCTTAGCGACTTGTTGAAAGTTGCCTGTAGCAATCACTTAATACTATAACTAGGTTGTCTATCTACTATAAGGGCATTTGTTTGGTGCCTTGCATATTGGTATTTGCCTCCAGTCAATACCATTTCAGCCTTGGGAGCTATAATTCAATACGCTTTCGGTGTTATTTAGTGAAATCACTTTCACTATTAAAGCTGAAAACATACTATCGTATTACGTCTTACACGTAGAGTAAAGAAGCGGCCAAAAATACTAGAGAAAGGCATCGTAGACCGATCTGAACAATGGATTATTTTGTTGTGTTCACTATCAGTCGTAAACATAAATCGTGAACTTCTATGTTCCATTGTCCTGATTGGCCGGTTAGCTGCGTCTAGTATCTTTACTCTATGCGTTAGACGTAATATTTTGTTTGATTTCAGCTTTAATTTCTTCGAATCGTTTTTATCTTTACGAATATTATGAAGAGGAAAAGATTATGTCTGGATGTTCGGGATGATCTCCGGAACTACTGGTTTAAAAGAAAAAAAAATAGTAAATTTGTATTTTGAGTAGAGTAAAATAATATCTTCAACCAGATAAAACTAGGCTGGACCTATAGGTATTTTGCTGCAAAAAGTGAGTAATGAGTTATGACCATAAGTTACTAGAAAACACTAAGATGATTTCTGTAAAATAAACTATAACTCATTTATTATAAAAATACGGCCTTTATTTAGGTAACAGTATCCTTAACAGTATCGTTATTCGTTAAACTCGTTAATCGTTTATAACAACTTACATACCGTCTATTATGACGTAACATATCGAGTAACGCACATCACTTAAATTACGTTCTAAAACCTGTTACCTAATGTGCGTTTAGAAGATAGAGTCCAATAAGTCCCTTCAAAAACGTCATTTTAATTTATTTGGAATACACTAATAATAATTAATATATACTTTAAAAAAATATGGCTGTGGAAACATATTTTCTTATACTGCCATATTTATTTGTTAAGTGATGTTTTGCCGCTATGCGTAAATTAATTTATTTCACGATTTCATTTTTAACCGGTCATATACGTCATAGTCGACAGTGTTATTGACCTTCAGCGGTTTTTATAGTAAATTGGCCTTAAACTATTTTATTTTCTAATATTCTGATAATAAATATGTACATCCAATTTTTATCAGTTTGTTTCGGCGTTATTCAGTCTAAATATAAACTAATTTTCAATTAAGGAACTAACTGTTGTAAGTTGTAACATAAAATCACATAATATTTTGCTGAATGGTAAAGCTTAACGGCCTTATTCATAGACAGTCTATCAACCTATTTTAGTTATAGAATGTTTTGTACCTTTCCAAAGACTTTGCAATTCAGTTTTGAATGGAGAAAACAAAACATTCGCTGACTAAAATAGTTTTATAAAATTCTATGAATAGGTCGTAGGTTAAGTATTTAATCTGAAAGTGAAACCATTTTTTATAGAAAACATTAAATAATGTTGTCGTTATCTATATATATTATCTACTTGCACGCTGCTTGCTGTAGATAATTTAGTATAACTGGAAACAGATGTATTCTGTAATGCTGTATTATAGCTTGGCAAAAAAAGGGTCTGTTTGAAATGAGGGCGCTAAGATCGAATATAGTATTTACATGGCAACCCAATATAAATTCGATATAATGATATGATCGAGAAAATGTTTTAAATGATTGTTATTTATATTTATAGTTATTAATAGTCTCTTTGTTTATTTGAAATCACAAACAAAGAGAAGCATTATTCAACGATCACAATGACATTTTTAGTAGTGTTGCCGTAATTGTTTTTCTTTAATGCCAGTTGTCACCGCATTTTTTTGCCAAGGTATAGTTGATAAAACTAAAAGCCTTGAAACATGTTTTAATTTTTTAATAAATTAATGAAAGTTGATTTTATCCCATCTGTAATGGTTGATTTAGATGTTGGCTGAGGCTGGGCCAAAGTCTACTAACTCCAAGCTATTAACTATGAAAAACTTAAGGCCAGCCGAGTAAGAACACCCCGTTTACACGCTGGCGTTGGTGGAGGCTGGCTGAGGTTGGCCAAGCGTGTAAGTGCAGCATATCATATCCTAGCATAACTATAGGGGTTGCAGCAGTCAAGTATTTATTTACAGTTTTCATTCGTTTGTTTACGTTAACTGTGTCGCTCGTTGATTTCGACATCCAGCATAATATTTGGAGAAACTAATATATTCACGGCAATGTATCGTTCATTGGCGGTGTACTGGTACTCAATTTTGTAACAAAGGAAGTACAAATAAGGATGAAAATAAAAACATATAAAAATTTCAAATACTTTATTAGTGAGTATAAGCGTGTATGCGGCACAGCTGACTAGCGGTTTCCAAATAACATATCACATGATTCTTCTTTTACCAAACAATAGTAAAGCCAATTGAAAAATACTGAACAACGTACACAGAAATGGTTACCTATCATGGTAGCATAACAAACATGTTTCACATCTTCCAACTTTAGCAAATAATGGTGACTGTACCGTGTCGTGTCGGCCACGTCGCGGCGACACGCCACACGACGGAACTGCATCTCGCAGGTAAATGTATTGTGCGAACATTAGCGCCCTACCTACACTATATCATATAATTTTCCGATACCTAAAATATAATATTTACAATATTTGTATACAAGAATCATTGACTAGAAACCGTGTCTGGAAATACATAATAATATTACAATAATCGAAATTTAACATGTAAAGGAACATGATCAATGGTAATATCGACAGTAATGGACTTCAACTCGTGGAATGGACCGTTTCCATCTTTGGTAACGCGTTTGAACAAAACGTTTGCATCTGTCCGTCTCGCAGCATGGACTCGCGGCTCGTCTCGTTACCTACCTACTACTCTACGTACTTACTACAAATTCATTACAAAATTATTATTTAAACATATAATTTAAATACACGAATACTTTACACTAACTAATATCACTTGCTCCAATACGAACTCAGATATCGAAGCACAAAATAAAATTTCACAAAAACAACAACGGTAAAATAAAATCGCATACAAAACAAATGACAACCTAAAATTGACTAAAACCGAAATTCGGATAAAAAACTCAGTTGGTGGTCCGACGCGGCCTAACCGTGGCTACATCGAGGAACATGTCCAAGAGTTTCCGCCGACAAATACTGGGAATAAACACGTGTGAGATCAACGCGCCTGTGGCACTGCGCTCGGGCGCCGCACCCCACGCGAGTGCGGACCACTGTTTAACCTACCGTGAATTTGTAACTCGAGTGACACTTTACGTATAAACTTAATATATTCGTAGCAAATATTTTTTTAATATCGAAACCAATGACCGGCAACGGCGTCAATGATTGAAACACATCCGTTGAATAACGTCGCGGTCGGTCATCGCGTCTCGACCGATCACAAAACGTCCTCGTCGCTCGTGCAAGCGTAAACTGAAGCATTACAAGCATTCGCCGTTCACTGAAATCATTCGGAACCGTACAAAAATATCATAATACACGAGTAACTACTAAGAATTACATTACATTAGTTTTTTTAATAGTTTTCGGGCAGGTTCGGGACGTTTCGGTGGCGTTCGGCACGTCGCGTTAACATCGAATTTCCTCACGTGGGAAGTTCATCGGGTGCGACGAGGCCCTTCTTCTTGACAATTTGCTTCTTCAGTCTGGTGCCGGTACGGGGTGGGGGGTATAAAACCTTATTCACTATCCAATAACATTAACACGGGGCGGTAGTGGCGGTCGGCGCCGCTCTACTACACCCCAATATATTATACATAAAAACTGTAACATATAGTATATACCCCCAAATTTGAAAACCTGTACATTTTTGTACAATGTGTTTAGAGAACAATGAACCCTTTCAGTGACATAGTAATGTCGGGTAGTCGCGTACGTGGCCACTGTGTCGACGGTGGCGGGAGTGGTGGCGGTAGTGGTAGCGCGAGTGGTGGTGGCGCCTACCGCACGCCGGCGGTGCCGAGGCGGTGCGCGGTGGTGGGGCGGGCGGGGCGCGCCGACTTGCGCCCCACGCTCTCCACCACGTGCTCTTTCTTTAACGCCGACGGCACGCTCTGCAACGTACAACCATTACAATCTTATAATGTATTTGAAAAACTTTATAATATTCCTACGATACTGAATTCAACAAAAACTAGATTATTTTCAGGGATGGTTTCTTTTGATTGTGATAAATTATTTCCTAGTGATTAACAGCCGAGTGGTGTGGCGGGTGAATGACCTTCGCGCGCTGTACGTTGTCGCATGGCGCGTTTAATGTACGTTGTGTCTATGGTAATTGGTACTAATGTGTTGTAGCTAGTATTACTAGCGAGTCCTGTACTGTAAAGATATAAATTTTGAAAATGTGCCATCATATTTTCAAAATTATTAATAAATACTATTTAATTTATACAGACGATGATTCGTAAAATATATGATATTTTTTCATATGGCTCAAAAGATGACCACTATTTTTTTAATAGCTAATATATTATATGATTAGTAAGCTGGTATATTGACCGGCGGCGGCGCGGGGTGCGGCGCTGGCCGGGGCGGCGGCGGCGTGTAGGCGCGCGTGGTGGGCGGCAGCGGCAGCGGCGCCAGGTCGAGCAGGTCCTCGGCGCGGTGGCGCGGCAGGCGGCGCTGCAGCGCGGCGGCGCACGCGGGCCGGCGCCGGCACCCGCCCGCCAGCGGCCGCCACGACAGCGGCTCCGCGCCGCCGTGCGCGCGCAGCTCCCACGTGTCCGAGTCCTCGTTGTACCTGCAAGTGCACACGTACACGCTGTTACACTGCACACTCGGCGGCGGCGCACGCACGGTGAGTGTGGGTGTGGGTGCGGGTACCTGGCGCGCAGCACGGCGGGGCGGCCGGCGTCGGGCACGAAGCTGTCTGCGACGAGCAGGCGGCGGCGCAGCTCGGCGATGAGCGCGGCCTGCAGCGCGTCCCGCTCGCGCCGCTCCGCGTCGTGCGCCTCGCGCTGCTCCACCATCTCCTCGCGCAGCCACAGGTACTTCGACACGCACTTCTTCAACCTGCACGGTGCACACACCACTATTATGAACTACCGACCAAGCTATACTTCATTCACTGCATGTGACAGGGTGTAACTTCTTAGGGGAGAGAATGAAATATTGTATTTCCCGCCCCAAATATACAAATTAAAAATAATTTCAATTTAAATATTATTCATGGGCACTAAATTTATTGGCAGTAAAACTAACGTCGGTTCTTGAATGTTCACTTTCCTATGCAAAGATAGTCCTCTCCGTTATAAATATTGTATGCGCCGGTCATTGACTGCGATATACGCAAAAGTGTGTCTGTACGAGAAGACCTCTATGTCATCGTATCTCACCTCTGCGTCTTATGGTCGACCTCTTGCTGCAGCGTGGTGAATGTGTTAGTAACTATAGCCGTGGTCTCTTCTTCGAGCTCGATCTTCTGTTGCATCTCCACCTCGCGCTTCTTCCGCTCGGCGATCTCCATGTTGTGCTGCTCGAGGATCATCTGGCTCTCGTTGAGGTTGTTGATGAGGTCCTTGCCGCCGCCGCCCTGCACCAGCCGGTCCTCCAGCGCGCGGATCTGGTGCTCCAACTCCTCAGTCTTATTCTTCTCCTGTTCTATCGTCGATTCCGCGAGGATATGTTCATTTTCTATGCTGATTGTGTCTTCTTCCACTGAAAAAATTAAGACAGATTTGATCAGATCAACATCAGGTGTAACATTTCCATTATTATCATGTTTACTCCCTTCTTTTCATACCTGAACACATACTTCTAATTTTACGTGCCATATATTTTGAACCTGCGACAGTCGTGTCCAAGATCGATTCGCTATTGATAATCATATCGATATATCTCACTGTTGGACGACAACAACCCAATCCCTTCTTACCATATTTAAACGACATTTCGTCGTCCGTCCTTGCTTCCATCACCATCATTAACCTTAGCCACGAGAAGCCTGTTGAACATAGGCGTCTCCCAAGAGACAATATGAGCAAGACAATAAAGATGTTTATAAGTACTCTAATTTAGAAATAGGGTTAATAGAAATAGGGTATATTAAAAAAAAATGACATTTCGCCCGTTGACAGTTAGGTGTTCAAGTAGTCCAGGCCTGTTAACAGGTGTAGGTTCAAGTATATAAGGGTATTGCATACCGAGCGCGTTGTCGGGCGCGGCGGAGCGCGGCTTGTGCGCGCGGCGCGGCTTGCGGTCGACGGCGAGCGCCTTGCGCTGCTCGATGAGCGCGCGCAGGCGCTCGATCTCCGCCTGGTACTCGCGCAACTTCGCGTCCTTCGGGTCCTCGTTGCGCACCGGCTTGTTCTTTATCGCTGCGTCATACAACACCAATTATATTACTTTTAAGTATTACTTACTTGACCATAATATATTATTAAAAGTAATACAGAAAATCGTAATCGAATTTGAAGACTACGATGAAATTACTATCATTATAGACATCAAATTGTACGAAAAATCCAGTTGCACGCTAATTAGCATGATCTTCAACTATTTTCACATGAATAAGAGACTCTTCTCTGATGATCCAAGTTATTCCATAGATCAAAAAATGTCGTTCCTACCCATAACAATTGCTAAAAGTATTAAGTCGAACTGACGCCTACACAAGAAATAAGATTGCTCTAATTAATGGATATTCTATTTTTTTATTATAATTATAGGAGGTTGTGTTCATACCCTTGGCGCGGTGCGCGTACCGCAGCGTGGTGATGGTCTCGTCGTAGTTGTAGGAGGCGGGGCCGATGTTCGCGATCATGATCGTCTTGCTGTTGCCGCCCAGCGAGTCTTGCAGGATGCGAGTCAGCTTCGAGTCCCTGCAAACGATACACAGCACATCATGCACTTGGTGTTTCAATTCGATAATTTATAACAGATTTGCTTGCGTTTGAAATTTAGATATAAAGGTTTTACATACAACTTCATATAGTCATACAGATACACGTATATTGGTAGGTTTAAAACCAAAACCATCAGACATTTGTCTTATTTCTATTTCCTCGCCAGAATGTTGCACTGAACTCCTCACAAAGGTGGACGAAGCTCCACCTAAAGAGGCCTTTCTAAAATGTCGAACCCTTGTAAGTGGGGAATAAGCGTAGGCAGGAGAAGAAACACACACAGTAAATTGATGGGCTACTATGGGCACAGAATACTAACAGAAGTCAAGCTCCATACAAAGCGCGCTAAACCAACGCACACATAAACAGCGTTCACCGACACGATATTTGAGACCAGTCGAAACCACTGTGAGCGCGAGTGTCACTCGCTTCGGACACGCATCTAGTGATATTTTTTGTGCAAAGATGGAGCAAATGAATAAAAGTTATTACACTTGTATATAAAACTTCGGATTATAATAATTGAATATAAATTTCTTTAATAAAATACACAATATTATACAAAAACGATAAAAAAAATCTTAGATTATGACATACACATTCTCAACGACTATGTAAATAAAATGACAATTTATTTATTTTGTTATTGTTTTTTTATATTGTATTTTTAATAATTAATCAAACGATGCGAGTGCTATTACAACGATACTTGTTTTCGTATAAGCCAGAGTTAACAGCCCTGGCGCGAACGCCGAGCGTAGTGTGAGTGTGGCAACAAAAGTGAAGTACATACACAAGCTTGACTTCTGTTAGTATTCTGTGCTATGGGCGTTATGCCCGGTAACGGCACATAGAACCCAGCTAGCAGTAAAGCGTGTATGACCTGTAGGGCACGTGCGGACTGTTCTCAGCGAGCGCGGAGATGACGTTCCCGAGCGAGGAGAGCGCCTGGTTGATGCGCGACGCCTCGCGCAGCCGCTCTGCCGACGCGTTCGTCTTCGCCTGCCGCTCGCTGCCCGCCAGGTCCACCAGGTTCAACTTGCCCACGCTGTAACAATACAGTGTCTCTTATTATATTTGTACGCTATGAAAAAAAAAACTAATGATAGTGAAAGACAAAAAACTATTCTACAAGTAAGGGATAAATATCGTCTTTCACATATATTCATGTTTGATGCATTATCTAATCAATTTGTATATTGTAACGACAACATTGGCTACCGATGTCATTATAACAGAAATAAAAAGACAATTGTGGGATTTACTTGCTTCGATTCTGCATAATAGCTGTAACACGTAGCGAACGCAAGTGTGAGAATTAATTGGTAGTAAAAGAAGAAAGATTTGAATATTCTTTAAGATGAAATATTTAGTTTTAGATTTCACATTGTAATTGTGAAATAATTACTTGATTAGTAAAATATTAAAGATACATGTACGTCTAGACAGGTTCAACACAAATATCCGCAGCAGCAGTTGTCAATACACCGCGCAATACATCTGTCTGGCTCGCGAAATAAACAAAGAGCACCGGCATAAAAGCCAGTGAGTGCGGTGTTCTGAGGGTCAAATCCCTTCGAGTGAAATTATTCGTCTAGACGGAGAGGGCGCGCGCCACCTCGAGACTACCCTTCCCGCTGAGTACTGGCTAACCGACACTTTGTTCGCTCCAATATTCATGAACTATATTACCATTGAAATTAATCTATTGAAGCTTTGAAGGAACGCTATTTTGCATAAATCACGTTACGTCATCATTTTACGATACGATACGAAAGTTGTGGTATTTGAAAGGGAAGAGAATATGACAAAGTGCGATATTATGATACCAAGTAGAACAAGTGAATGAATTGAATTGAAAGAGGATGTAGTGACGAGAATTCAGAAAGGAATGTTACGATGGTTTGGTCATGTAGAGAGGATGGATGAAAGGAGAATTACAAAACAAATATATAATGCGAGTGTGGATGGAAGAGTCGGTAGGGGTCGACCTCACCGAACATACACCATCCAAATCGGTGATACCCTCAACAAGGGTCAGGTCAAAAGTACCCTGAACCGACGAGAATGCATGAAGACGTTGATGAAAGTGGATGAAGCGAAAGTAGTATCTCAGGATCGAGCAAAGTGGCGGTCTATAGTCTCTGCCTACCCATACGGGATTCAGGCGTGACGATTATGTATTATGTATGTATGTCATCATTTTGCATAAAAGTTTAATATGTAAAATTAATACTGATTACAATATCTTACAACTATTTCAAACAATTTTGCAATATGTGCGCAGTTACTAAAGAGTAATTGTCAAAGTAGTGTACCTCATTTTTATATTGACTTCGGTGTATGTAGTAGAAGTACATACGTGTCCTATAGGTCATGGGGAACGTCTAGTCATTCGTTGGAATTGTTGTATGCGGCCGCAATTGTTTACCATCAAGTCGCCCACTTTTTTGTACAGGTCCACGACAAAGTTAATGCAATACGTGCAAATTTCCCAGTATTTAAAATATTTGCAGGGAACACAATACTTACAAGTAATAACCCTAAACTATACGCTTTATAAACATGGAAGTATCCATGCACAAGGATTTATGTAGTTTGTGCAGTTTTATAAAAACAGTAATAGGCGTTGGGTCATCGGTCAGCGCACCCAGCAATAAGTCCCGGCCGAGCCCCTTTCGGATGTGTCGCGCTAACTACTTCCCTCTTGCAGCGGTCACACGCCTCTCGAGTCCCGACCTATTGCCGACGTGGCATACTGCAAACCCGCTGCCCTGCCCAGCGCCCCGGCCACCGCACTCCACGCTAATTCAAACATTGACAATACGCGGCTCATTATTTTATTTTTTGCTTCATTGAGGGCCAAAAGGGAAGTGGACGGCACCGCAGTGCGATGAACCGTGGGATTGAAATATATCTTAGCAATCTTATACACAATGGTGGTGTTTATATGTCTTTAAGTTACAAAATTTTAAAGATTAAAGATGATTTTTATACACGTATAAAAGATGAAGGATAAGGATTATTTATTCCATCATTATTCAAGTTTGGCTACCTTATTGATGTTGACATGTAAAAGCCGTTGATAAATTGTCACTAGTTAATCTGCAGTCACTAGTCATGCTACTGGTATTGTTCGGTCGGATCGCGCGGGCTCACAGCTGTGTCATTGACTCGACATCTCAATCGCGGCTGCGTGCGAGATTAGCCGTGATTTGTGAATGATGTTCAATTGTTTCTAAATGTCTCCAAACAACACGCAAGTGGGGCGCGCGTGGGCGCTGTAGAGTGTAGTCTGCAGTGATTAGCGGGAGGACGGGCCCGCTGCTAAACTGACGTCAAACACTGCTTAACGTGCACGCGCATATTAATTTATAAAGCAAATGAGTATAAGGGCTCGAAACATTTGCTTTCGCAAAACATAGTCCGAGATATTATGATAGTTAAGAATTGAAGGTTATCAAACTGGAGACCTTGGATACGATCGTCTCATCGAGGTGAATCGATCAATCGAGGTAAAGGTTTGTAAGATTCAAAATATTAATTTCACGTCTAGGAATTGTGAAATGTGTCTCGACGCTTATCTTTTATTTTATTTACCTCACGGTTTACAGGCCATACACGCTGCCATTAGACCGCTAATGATGAAATAAGCGATTGGCAACAAGTGATGCGAAGTGACGATTAGTGGTACGGTGTGTGGCTCGTCAAACATTACTGAACGTGGTAGACATGACGCGTGTAATTATGAGTACAGCTAAATCTGATGACACACTCGATGCCCACAGGATAACGGACCCAGTCTGCTTCATTACACAGCCTGATGACTTAGTACTGTGCCCATTGTGTAAGTTAATTGTGTTCCCGCCAACGCGTCATTTGATCAATATCACTTTGAATATAACAGTATTGTTCAAACAGTAAGTTTTTGTGGCTTCTGACTATATTAGTATGAAGAATTAATTGAACGCATGTTTGTTTTATTTATACATCTATACATAAATATTGATGTATGCATACAAGCCCCTGTTAGAAATGAATAGCATAAAGTTGTAAAAAATTATTATAATAAACACTGATAGCACTGTAGAACGTAAAAAGTTAGTTACAAATTGTCTTACGGACTTGTAGGATAATGTAATGTAAATCAGGTCCTGTCCTGGCAGTGTGACTCATAAAAATAATTTTTCATCATTGAATTATAACTAAAACATCAATTTCAACAAACTATTATACTGAAGACAAAAATCGGATAACGCCTAACGAAAAACTAATAGCTAATTTACTGTCTAATCACAGGAATAATAATTTTTCACAAGTAACTCTAATTGCTCTTTTGCAGAATTTATTAAATTTATATATTATTAACAGAATATTGTTATCTCCACAAATACCTCAACTCACAATATTACGAAATAAATATAAACCGTTTGTCATCTACCCTATGATTAAGTAATTCCGCTAGCCAGCGAACAATTGGGTCAGCTGTGCGTTTGTCTCTCTGTTATTAGAGTAAGGATAAATATCTGTTCAGGCCAGGTGTGGTCGGTAATTCGTCCCACGGCTTCGGATTAGCACGGAGCTGAGATCCGAGTGAGTCGTGACGTCAGCGTGCGATATGCGACACCGTGCCACGCTGCACTGCCCGCGATACCTTACAAACTTCAACAATAGACGGAACCATGTACTATGTGGAACGACCTTAAGGCAAAGAGATCTTTGAAGAATTACTGACTGGGATGGTGGCGTTATGCCGAGAATCAGTCAGTGTCAGAAAATATCGACAATAAACTGGTAAGGACGGAAGCAACACATAAAACTAAGCGCATTGAAGATTGACTCGATGATCTGAAGAACGTTGAAGATAATAATGATGATATGAAGAGTAGAGTAGGTACTAAAAAGGTTAGCATAAATACGAAAATGTCTATGTCCTGCATTGACTGAAACAGGCTGGTTGATAGATGTAATTAAACAGATGAAATGAAAGCTGTAACGTAATCAAAACGCCGGGGAATTAAAAAATTTAAAAATCAAACCAAATCCGCGATAAAATCCAAAAATAATAGTTTCATTTTAAGATATAGTTATATTAGCCTTATACGTTTGTCTACATTTTAAAACCTATATAAAAAGACAAACCAACGAACTCCTTTAAATTAGCGGTCAGCTTTGGGGTGAACTCATCATCATTGATTAAAGTTTCAGATAGAAGGAACATTCATCACGCAATGAATCATAGCAGCAAAATGCACGTTATAAAACATTGCTATTTCATTGAAACGGAACCATTTCCCGGTGGAACCGACTGCAATACCAAGCGTTTGTATCGGTAGATATAGGTCAGATATCGTCGCTCTGCCAACCTTATTGCCACTTACGTAACAAACATTTCAAACGGTCTTCCAAGAAACAAGTATAAAGGTTTTGTTAATATAATAAGCTTTTTATCATAAGGAAAATTCAATAAAACGAAAATATAATCTGGTGTAAAAATGTGGACTTTGATAAAATGCGCATAGCAACCTCAATGTGGCTAATTTTATGAATGAGTTATTGAGAGCAAGTGGCACGGCTCAGTAGTGATGAGTCACGTAGTGGCAATCAGTAGCTACAAGCCAGGTAGGTACTACACGTGCACTTGTGTACTTGGCGATAACACGCCTATATACAATGCTGTATGAATGATTGCTCTGGGATGATATGCAACACCTATAAAACTTGTCGATGTTATAGAAGTAAACGAAATTACACATACGAAATACTTGCAATATAATAAACCGTATAAAAAAGCGTTGGATGTTGGGATACATTAATCCAATGTCGTCAAAGCGTATACACCAATAATTAAGGTTACATTAACTGAGACGATGTTCAGCTTCAGTTGATTTCTTGTGGATGTAGATAGTGACGAAATGCTAAATAATCCACCAATGCTATGTTAACATCTTGAGGAATTGTTTGGCCTTAAATCGTAAAGGTACTCTATATACAGCAGTAGTAATGTATTTTACATATATGAATGGTTTGATTTCGAATTTCCAACTTTTTGCACGGTTGCTTACAAAGTTTGAAGTAATAAAAGAGCTCTCAGGTAGAACAAGATCAACGTTTGATTGTAGCAGGAGTGGGCACTTGACACGCGCGCCCAGACGAGGGGACTTCACAATTCCATTCAGTAATAAGTACCCGAGCTAAGCACTGCTTTACCAGCCACCCCTTTACCGTACTAGTCTGCACAAACCCTCTGCGTAATATCAATCAACACATTTATATCATTTTAGTGTTTTTACGTGAGTTGCCATGGGGGAAGGTAATTGTGACCGACGTACAAGTTAATAAGCTTGCCCTATATACTTAGGAATATATATATTCAGCAAAATAGCACATATCAGAGATTCAACTTTCAAGTGTTAGCTTACGTAGGAATTTAATGGGACTACTGTAGCACATGAGTAAAGTGTACAGTAAAAATAATATTTCGCCAGTCATTGTAATTGCGATGGGTTCTAAACGCGCATAGACTTGAGGCAATAGCTAAGCCGTACCGAATGCTGTGTGTAAAGTACTCAGCTAATCAATAGAATGTAAATCCTATCGCCTTACGCTACAGCACCTACGTCATCAATGATAACATTGATAACCGTAGCGTCAGTATGGCCATGGTATATTTTATTCATATTAGTTATTGCATTAGTAAAGACAATGGTTTGGTCCACATTTTCGTACAAAGCAGCGCCATAATTGAGGCAATATGACGGTGTAATGATAGGCAGCGCGCGCGGATGACGCACGTGCGGCCGGTACACTTGTACATTGTAATTACTGTGCCGAGCCGCGACTACTAATTGTGGATATTGTTGTTCGTATGAGAAGCACAGACTACATGACAAGTGAGAACTTCCTGTCGCCCGCCCATATTTGGCTTTACATTCAAGCGGCGCTTAGAGTAAACAGATAGACTGGTTCTATGGTATGTTACCATATTACCAAACGTGGTTCGTCTTTTGTGTTGTCATATTATGCAATTATTTGCTTATATCATAAGATAAGAATGCTTCCAACAAAGATCGTTACCAACAGGTACGCTTTACTCATTAAAGCGTCGCTGTCTGCTTTAAATCATCTTTTAGAGTTTTAGAACCATCGGTATTGAAATATTCAACATTGGATTGTTTTCATATATTACATTTGCAATTTGCAAATAGTCGTTAGACATCTGTATGTTAAAATTACTCAGGTGTAACCATTGTAATAGTTATAATATTTGCGCATGATGTACGTGTTCGACACGTGTTGCGCACACGCGTTCGCGAGCACGGTCGGGCGCGTGTTAGCGCAACTTTCGTCGTTTACAGGACTCGGCACTTGCTCACGTCAATATTGACACGCGTATTGTAGAGAAAGCACCGCACACGCGCTGCAAGGGTGTGGACGCTTTCTTATTTAGCTTATGTGTACAAATGTGACAATTTGATATATATAAATACAGTTTAGAGAAAATATTTCTAAGTATTCAATTATTGTTTTTTTTTTGTCAATTATTTGAATGACACGTGATGGTAAGTGCCGCGTCGTCCACATAAAGGACATCGACAAGCGGAAGTTGATTAGTAAATTTTATTTAGATTTTATTACTTTATAACTATACAATTATCCGATATAGATAAATTAGCTATTTACATTATGAATTCATGAAAACCGGTGTTTCGCAAGGAACTACGCAGGTTTAAATAGTAGTAGTGTGTAGTAGTGGTACAGTTCGTTTGTGAATGGAGCTAAGTATTACTGTCGATGCAGACTGCACTCGTTCGTCTGGTGGATAGCGCACATGTTTGACACAACTCGACGGCAAACATTTGCACAACTCGCGCAGTACCACAGTCTACACGTGACTTGGTGCTCGCGACGCAATATTCGCAATGGGCCCTTTTTAAATACCCAATAAACATTTTTTTAATCAATGTAATTGAATTTATTTATACGGCCTGTGAACAGCGAAGTCCCTCGTGTGATATCAGGACCAATAACTATGATGCACTTTGCATAATGCAGTTGAAAAATATAGCTTATCGGAACTGAATTAATACCTAAAGGATTGACGTCATACCACCGACAGATTGATATATGATAAGCGTCATGCTTTTGAAAATTGCAATATACGCATTACGGCAACCCTACAAAAATAGAAAAGAAAAACACTTATATTTTGTATGTCACAATAAATAATGGTAACAATCGCAATGATCGCAAAAATGTCCAAAACATTCGTCTGTTTTCGTGGAATCGTTCTTGAGGTTGTTTCGCACGTTGTCGCGAGTAAACAGCGGGTCCTTCCGAGCAACAAGCGGACCAGCACACAGGAAGCGTTTACAGATTAGCGCGTGTTATAGTGCAGGCGCTAACTGTTCCACGCACAGTCCACACCAACTTGACCCTCCGCAACGTGCTAAATGGACTACTAAATAATAATTCCAACTTGAATTACTTTGACTTTCTACAGGTGATTTATTTATATCTTTTTGGGTTCTGCAACCAAACGGTGGCTAATGGAATTTATCACTTAACTTACACCACACTTTTGGACTTTCTATGTAATATTTTAAGAGCTTCCGTATATTGTGATTTAATCAGCAAATATTGTAATATAATAATGTAATGTATTTCTATGGTAAACAAATAACAAAATTCGACCAAATGATACTCTAGCTTGGGTCTTTGTTCCCACAAGTTGTTACGGAACCTTGGATAGAATCGTTCGACTCGCACTTGGCCGGTGTCTAACGTTTGCATCTCTAAATTGCTAAATAATGTCAACTCTGCCTGTTATTGGTCAGTGGCTGCTACCAGACGATAACACTGTGCAAAACGTTTGACTATTTTCTGCTACTGTCAGATACACCATCTTGCTCTCTCGCCGTGTGTATTTTTGTTTTGTTTTGTAAACACGAGTCAGAATCAGAAAGTATTTTTTCAATTATCAGGATGTGTTAAATGATTCTTTTCAATGTCGAACTAAATAATGGCAATAAACGCGGAATAATTATTTGCTTGACTCTATTTTAATTTAAAAACATAGCATATAATTATTATAATAAAAAAATACTTTACTGGCGTATTTGACAAATTGATGAGACGATCTCGGCCGTCGCATATCATCTATTCAAACGAGCGAAACAATTACAGTCACCTACATCACATGCACCAGGTTTTGCTTACAAAATTACTCATTTGAAATTTATAGTGAGAGACAAAGTGTCTAGCATGAATATATACCTGTCTTTTAATTATGTTCATCTCTTTAATTATATCCGGTTGTCGCTCTCGAGGTGGTAATATGGGATGTATTTACATGTGTATGCATTTAAAGTTTTCGCCTGTTTAAACCCTCGTGTCCCAATCAATTACACATGTTTACGTAACATTTAACATTTTTACGCGCGAGTTGCGTGCGCCGCGGTTTCCAAACCGATTCCATGTTAAACAATATTGACTGTGCAGTGTGTACAGACGGACAAACAAACCATTTATTACGTTTCTATTTTCACACGCAGTTACATAAAGCCCGAGTACAATCGATATGTCGATAGCCGCATCATAGCCTTCATGACGTGTTAGATTGGCCAGTAGTAGTTTCTTTGAAATCCCCGCCGCGTTGTATACAAGTATTGATTTTTCAGACAGCACTAGACCGGGGCTGGCCAATTGATTTTTATATTATTTGTGACTACTGCACTGTATATTTTATTTTCTTGTAAGGATGACAGTTGTAAAGTTACCATTGTTTTTAATGATACATTGAATCAAACTCGAGTGGTATTTTATTTAGATAGTTTGGCGATCAGAACTAGGTAATAAATCTTAGTTTTCTTGCTCAAATAATATCTATATTTATTGCAATAACCGCAGAGATCAACGAACAATATTTACCGCAAATGAGCACATATTTACTCAACATTACAACATCGTATTCTTACGCGAAAGGTAATATTTTTAATGGAAGGGAAAATTGTGCCGTCTGCTCTGGGGAGATTGAAGAGGGTTAAGAAGATTAATATAGGGGTCGCCGACCTCACGGTAACGATACTGTTGTCGAGCGCAGTCCTGTTCGTAAGATTTCTTCCATCTCAGAAAAAGTAACAACATTTCTGATAGTCTACTCGCATGTGTAGTAAGCCTTATCATTTCAGCTGGTCTTTGAGATTCTTAGGCAGTGTTCATCCTCCAGCCTTAATGAATCATACCTAGTTGTAACTTCTACCGGAGCATGTTAATGAGATGTTAGCGATATAACCAGGTGTATGATGTACGCGGTGCTCCCGAGCGACAGACTGGAAGGCCGCCGACCTCGTTTAACCCCACCCGCCCCTCGAAACCGAGGGAAATGAGCCGTAATGAGCTTTCCAGACTTTTCTTTTATATATTGCGGCGGTATGTTTTCGTGTTGCTACTAAAAGATGAATTAATACCGTTTTGTTTAATAGCAATATAGTAAAATGAATTCATTTTTCAAGTTTCAACCAGCACGGCTCACTCAAACGTAAATGATAAGACTGTATAACATAGATACAATGCTTGGACCATACCATTGTATTACCCAAAAGGAAAAAGTGAGTAGAGAAAATACACCCTGAAGCAGAAGGGGATCAGACTTTCGGCAATCTCATTCACCGAACCAAACACAACATTAATGCCTTAGCTTCAGTCAGCAAGACCTAATAATTATCTTATCTTATTATTATACGCGGGGTACGTTTTCCCATACAGTATCCATTCCCAGTGACCTAGTGAGTAGCATAAAGAGATACGCGAGCCCACTTGACACCGGGCGGCGCGGCGGGGCGGTGTGTTAGTGTGCATGTGTAATATGAATGCGGACAGCCCCGTAGTGTTTGCATGCGGGTACGCGCGTTGTATACACAAAATGCACGCTGTAGAGTGTAGAGCTACGCTACGAAAGTCGCCGCGGCTCATATGCCACGCTTAAATCGCTCTTACTGCAACTATTTCAGTTATCTTTTTTTTTATTGCATAGACAAACAAGCAAACCACTCACCTAGTGGTAACTGATTACCGCGATTAATGAACAACAACAAGTGCGTCGTAGGTGCATGAACCCCCTCTCAAATTTAAGAAGAAAGGACTGTAGGGCGAAAGAGCCATTAATTTTATAGTGTAGGTCTAGCTTTTATTTTTCCGAAGCAAGAAGCCAAGCTCATTCTATATCTTGATCGATTACATCTAAAGCCACTGTAATTTTTTATAAACGGCATAACTCAAAAGCTAACTCGATCGCCTCTCATTCGCGAATTTCGATACAGAAAGCTGCTTCGAGTCAATTATAACGTACGTACAAAATTAAACAAAGATACAATTTATAAAGATGACATACATAACTTAAAAGGTTTGAGTGTTACATAAAGCGTGCATGCAAAATAACCGGGCGATGACGAAGCCATCTCCTATTACGAATCGCATTACACTAACGCGCTGTTTATTTCGCGACAATAAGGTTTTAGTGCAGGCTGCCCTTTCACATTATTACTAATATAAAGGCCGGAGTGTGGAACTATAAGCCAAGGAAATTATTTATAGCGTAATGTATAGCAACTGCTTATTGCGGCAACTGGCAACCCATTATGAATACATAACCATAGTTAGAAGGTGTGAAAATATCAATGAATGAAGGTTGTATCAATTCACGATATTCCAATAAATAGAACAGCTAACGTGTTACATAAAATGGATCGCCAATTTCGGTACCAATCGTAGATACTTAACGGTTTAAGGAAATTCACTTGTTCTGTATCTGTATCAGCTCATATATGTCCCACTGTAGCGCACGGACCTACTCTACAATCCAGAATACGATTAAGAGTGGTTACGCCATATAGTCCACCACGCTGGCCTAGTGCAGGCTGGCGAACTCTTACATACCTATATCATAAAAATTCATACAAATCGCTATGGTATGCAGGTTTCCTCACAATATTTGCCTTCACCGTTTTAGTGCTTGGTGATTGACTCTCAATACACACATGACTCCGAAAAGTCATAAGTGTAACTTGGGATTTGAACCCGCAACCATCGTGACATGTTGGCAGTTGCGTCTGGTACGACTGAAGGACTTTGTCATGGATCATTGGTCTGAAGTGCTACTACATTAAACTAACCCGGTCATTACAAAAACGATTCAATGAGTCAGAGTATTTCATCATAATGTCCTACGTGCAAGCTGCAGCTGAAATATTAGCCGCGTGGTGCCCTTGCTCGCGTCGATAACCGCTCATTACCACCGCGCCAAAACACATTATAATCTGCGATTAGAACTTATCAGATCGCACGCCCGAGATAATGCTAAACTAGCGTAAATAAACAACGCTTTGTCTTTACTGATATGTACAATATTTTATTGTTTTATGGGCGTTTTTTACACGGAAGCCGACGTTATGCAATTGGAATATTTTTTGACGACAAATATGGGCTTAAAAGAAAAAAAGAAGGCGATCGACACTGGACAGTAACCATACGAACTAATGGCTCACTAGCTATTCCATTGACCAAATGCAATGCGATAGAAATGTTTAGTTCCCGTCAATTTTGGATGTGACAGTAATAGAGCCTCAATGAAGTCGACCCATTCATAGCGTAATGACGACCCACCGGTCTCTATCAAATTACTAATAATATGACCAGTTTAACATTGTAATACACGGCAGATGGACAAACATCTGACAAGTCCGTAAAATTTAATGAAAGTTCAATATTTATATGATACAATGTCAAATCGTATGAAAAAATCTTCAAGGAGGGTTAATATTGACTTGCCGACGTGTGTACGCACGAGCTCGCGAGGTAAATGAGCACATGTGTGATTGCTCGTGCAGTTCATAATATTAGTTCATTAAACATCGTAATAAGGTGTGACATTTTCCATACGAGTAACAACTAACAACTGTAATAAATGTGAACTTTGTGCCGAATAGTCGCTTATACGTTAACTTTTTTTAGTCTGTATTTTTTTATTGCATGGTAGGTACTGGCAAACGAGCAAACAGGTCAACTGATGATAATTGCCAACCAGAAACATCCACAGTTTGTTACATATAAGTATTGCCAGACCATCATATTGGAAGGGAGGAGTAGGGACGATAACGAAAGGGATGAGAAAAGAGGTTTTGGGCATCTGGTGTATAGTGATGATTGGTGGACAAATACACAATATACGAAGAATAATCGATAAAAACTTGAAATGAAGCAGCTGTTAACACACAATCGTGCATCTATTGGTGTATAAATGGCATCCATTGTCAATTCTGTGTAGTTAATTGGAAGTCGTACGAGTCTGGCGATGATAGGATTTTTAATTGAAATCGGTCTGCAACTAATGAGCCGCGCGGCATCTCTATTATTCACTAAATGAGTTTACCAACAAACTTACTGTGAATGAATCAAGTTTCACTCGTGTCTTCTATGCAACCTTATAACTGTAATATTGGTCATACATTTTGTGTTAATCCCTTATTCACTAACTATGACGTTCTAAAGGAGAAGATATAGTGCACCGTCGGAAATTAAGTCTCTTCCATACATTTCAACCCCGATAAAATTAAGTAATTTAAAATGAACAAGTTAGTTTCTTATAGCACGATTAATTTAATTTAATTGCCTAACCAATATAGTGATATTTATCGTACCTAACAATGATATTACCGGTTATTTTTAGTTGCCACTTTTGAAACCTATACGTGTTTAACAATTACTCATGAGGTGTTAAATGCGAAATTATAAGGCAAAAAAAGAACAGAAGTGACAAAAACATAAAATCAATTTCGCATAATCGATTACAACGTCCTACAAACAAATATAAAGAGGTCAGTTAGCGCGAGTTACGACAAAAACTTAAAACACAATTTCAGGCTCGGTTTATTTGCATTTTATTCAAGGCTTTACAAACAATAACTCCACGCATTATGTTATAAGCAGGAAACCGGAACCCGTAGGCCATGATGGCAATAAAGCAAATTTTGAAGCTAAATAAAAGTGCCTATGTAGCCTCGTGATAAAATCTGCGGTGTGCTCAGTGATACAGATCGGGCAGCGACCTGCGACCTGACGTCAGGGTAGCCTGATGCAATGATAGATTTCGTTAAGGTAAATGTACACTGTCCACCCTAATCATTTAATTTACTCTCGCTTGTATAATTCTCAGGAAGCCATGTGTCTAGCAGTGGATTGACAGTGGCTGTAGAGGGGGAGACAGATAGAGGTTGAGATAGATGGAGATCTAGATGCATCGTGTATGGTTTGTACGTCGTGAGATCTTAAATTTTCAGGATGGTACGGTAGGACAGCCAGGGGCAGAAATAAAGGAAACGCCACAGGTATGGCATGACTTTGATGGCAGATTAAGGGCGCTATTATAATCCAAATTGAGTCAATTTGCGCCTGATTTTTTTAGCTTCTGAATTCGAAAAAGTGGCCCAGGACTGGCTAAATAAGTTTGGCATTTCCAAACGCTTGCCATATTACCCGCACCGAAACAAAAATTGTGTGATCCACAAGTATTTGTTTCGGGTCTGGGTGTTTGTGAGACAGAAAAGTCTCTCTTAGTTCCTGACGCCCAATACATGGACACAAGACTTGATCTTAGTGTGGGGTCACGACTGTGTGTGTGAGTGTTGGGTGTATTTATTTATTACCGATGACCGGTTGCACCCTATAGGATACAGGCGTAAGTAATAAGTATGCCCCTCTGGTATATTATAAAAATGACTATATACATAATTAACATCTTCCAGTGTAGACTGGTAAGTCTGTCTACCCTGTTGAAAATGCGTGTGCACGTCAGTGGTGTGGTGCAGCGGCCCAAATGTGCAGTGTATCGGAGACCGCAAGGTCGCTGTTGCCAACTACTAGGTCGCAGGGTCGGCCGGTCGGGCGGCAGTCGGCACGTGCGCGCCGTTAGTATCATGCTACAGCAGATATTGAACTCCGGATTAGGTAATTGATTTTATAATAGATACCGAATAACTGAGGAAGCTGATATCGGGCAAAAACATGAAAGCTGCTACGCTCTACGAGTCTCCAACGGACTCTACCGTGTCTTACGCGCAATGAAATTAATCAGAAAGAAAACAAATCGTAACTGAAACAATGTAAAGAAAGTAGGCTTAACAGACAAAGTTCAATGAAAATAAGTACAAATGCAGTTAAGTTTCTATGATTAAAAATATATGTTAGTGGTGAGCGTACGGCGAAGTGCGGCTCTGCTGAAGGCGCGTGAAAAACGTGACAAGCTCACGACGCGAGCGACGCGCCGCCCTTACTAACCTACTGATACTCATTTATTGTATGATATTATACAATTGTTATGTAATACGAAGAGAAGATAAATGGATGACATACAATTTGACACTTTAGAAATCTACAAATAACAGTATATGAATAATAAACAACTACATCATAACAAATTATAAGTCTCGCAGCAAAAAGAACCTCTGTACTACACATAAATGGTTTCAATAAGGCGGTTAAGCTCTTGTGTATTATCTGTAAAGATCTAGTAAAACGCAACTGCCGAATAAAAAATAGTGCCGCTTTGTCTGCACTACCAAACGACACGCGCCAACAATGACTCATTCAAATGTTATCGTTTCTGTTCATCTGTTATCTTGTCTGATCTGTTGTCGCGGGAGAAATAATAGGCTCCTGCACATTTTAGCCAAGACTACAGCGCTTACTCAGCATGCATATGTGCAGATTTTTATAAGTTACAATTACACCACGCTTATATCCGACACTACAGCGCTTATAAGCCAGAGCAAATAACCGAACGGAACTTTTAGAATCCTTGATAATGTATAAAATATTTTTAATCCGAAACAATGCAAAGAAATAGCAAAATCACTAAGAGGAGTAGAAAATAAATTATTACATTATGTCCATTTTCTTTTTTTATTGCAATGAATAGCGAGACGAGCATGCCATTCCCCTGATGGTAAGAGATACGACCGCTCATAAATGGAGTTATAGAGTTTGTATCAAAGCCCAAGTACAAAACGATGAATTAGAAAGCTATTAACCAAAGATCAATAACACTGAAACCCTGAAAACTGCAATAAAACTTCATCTAGCTTCTGCTAAGTCCATTTAGTAATCAACATCAGATTATATTCACATGCTAGGTGATAATAATATTCCGCTAATTTTGGTCAGGATCCGGTAGGTATGTAAGTTAGTCACGTTTGAGAGGGCGTGGAGAAGTCCTTTGATGGTAAGGTGCAGTTGCGCGTCATCTGCGCTCGCTTGCAACTTGCTACGCCAGCCTTGCGGGGCTTCAGCTGAATACTAGTTATATAACGTACAGACATCAATATACTACGATGTTTATGATATGCATCATTATTGAAGTAGGAAAAATCTAAAGATAACTTACATACAAGACTAGGCCGACGGAGTAAAACCAAGCTTGTGGAAAAGGCATTATTACGCAATTAGGTCGAGTCCGAAATCCCTAGTGAATAAGATATGAAATATATGTATGAATAAGTTGTTAAATTCAACAAATCACACTGAATAATCACGGAGTACGATAGGTTACGACTTTACCCCTATCAATCTTAAAGTTAGAGGAAGCTGGAGACAATGTTTAAAGTGTGTGGCTGATATTGATCGAAACTAATAAAGCAGATCATTTTAATACTGGAAAACAGTTTCCACATTATGTTAAATATCGAATACAGTGAAAAGCAACTAAAGTACTTGTAAAATCCAAATGCTCAAAACTACAGGAAACAATTAGGAAGTGATGAAACCTTGACCATATTTGAGGGTTGCCTCAAGTGAATCACAATCAGTATTTGGAGAGCAGTGGGTGGCGACGAGAGCATGCATAATACATGTCGTGACATTTGCCTGACCGCGTGCAAACATTGACATTTGTACAAAACATATAAAACTCGCAATAAATTAGTCGTGGGACAGCGCGGCGGTGCAGCGCGCTGCTAATGCAGTCATAGATATTAATAGTTTTATTATTGCCAAATTTAGTAACAAGATTAGAGGACTAATTTGTGCATATTTATGACGTGTTTAACATAATTTAATATTTATTTTGAATGGTGTGTAACATTATGTTGTTGATCATAATACGGGTTATATAATTTACAAGGAGATAATAAAATCGCTAGTAAGAAAGCAATAACATTAGCTTTGGCTAGATTAATATCTATTCATTTATTTTTATAAACATCGTTTCGTAATAATAACATTAGAAATTATAGCTTTAAAGCTTCGATCAAATATACACTAGATACACAGTTCCCTGTAAAAGTTCTGTTAAAAAGTGGCACCGATGCATGACATTAAAAAGAGTAAACAAAAAGATCACATATTCCAAATATATTAACACAAATTCCACCTTATTCCTGGAGCTTAAAGTAGCTTTTCAAATAATATTGTCTGAGTTATGCGACGTTTTAGAAGCAACGGTCGGTGCGCGACTGAAGGCGAAAGAGTGCTTAAAGCACTCTTTTTTGGTGCCATTTTCTAAGCGCTCATGTTGTATCTAGTGTATATTTGATCGAAGCTTTAAAGGTACATTTTGAGACTTACGAGCTTTTCTGCATAGTCCTGCCAGGTATTGGATGTGTGCCCACTGTGGCAATAGAACGACACTATCGCACAATACAATTGAAATACTAGCAGTTTAGGCCTCCTTATTGCACTTCGGACTATCTCTGTAAGCATATGGCTAATATACGTGTGTATCTGTATGTGGAACTACAGTTTACCATAATACATCACATCGTAGAGGCAGGAAAACACCATTAGGCACACGTAATTATTAGTATGGCGTGTTGGGTGCAATTAGTTTTCGCGCGGAAGAGTGCGCGTTCTAAAACGGGGTTAATCCTACACCTACGGGCGGGTGACAGGTCATTAGGCTTCGCGCTGTATTGACGGGGCGACTTGCACCGACCTCAGTCGACCACAACCGACTTCCGTCGACCTCTACCGACCACCACGATTACACACCACATCGCTCATACGCTGAACCATAATATAGACAATTTGTTTCCACCTTAGCGATTGTTTCCGGTGATATTGGGGCGGTTTTTTTCGTGCCTATTAACCACTATTTGTAATGTCACATTGCTGCTTGGCGGCAGTAATAGACAAAGCGGTGGTATCTAACTTCCCAGCGACCGTAGGAAAGACATACAATACAGTATTTAGTATATAAACTTCAATTTACCATCGTCAAGAACTAAGTGAGATGCGTGACGCGTATTCTTGTACAGTCCACCTCCCACTACCTAATTTGAAAATAAATGAGGTGTCATTGCGGTGTGTTGTACATTTGGCACACAACGGACGCCCTGATTGATTCGCGATTGTTCATTTTTTTACTGGAGATGACGGTGGCGAGTTTTTGCCGCGCGCCTGCCGTCCATTGTGACGACGCCTCTACCCGTGCAATTTATTCTCGACACAGCGCTTTTAGCGTGAAAAAATTGAAAAAGTAGCTATTGTTGAGTGCTGCCCCGTTTGCACGTCTCTTGGACTGGAATTTATAACATTTATAATACTGTTCTAGCTGTTAAAATAGTTGTCACACAACTAAAAATAATTGTAAATTCTACATTTTGCTTACATCACCGTGACAAAAATCTCTGCTGTGTAAGTAATTTTCATATTGTGTTGACTCAGTGCACTTTGCCAAGGAGAAAAAAGTACGTTGGACGATAATGCTTTATATTGGGACCTGTATATTGCACTTTGTAATTAGTTTATGAATATCTAGCGATGAAAAAAAAACTTATATGTCTCTTGACATACCTACTCTATTCAGAATGAATGACATTTATCATGGTGTAGCGGCGTCATTGAGTTCGATATACTATCTTACAACCTCCAGGCCATAGCATTGGGTGCACTAGCTAATTTTATAAAAGCGATTTATCAATACGTTTTTGAATTGGAAAATAATTGATAGTGTGTAAAGATTTAGTAGAAATCTCACTGAGTGAAAATATATGTTGAACATTTTAAAAAGCTTTTAATTTATATACATCGGCGATAAAATGCTATGGATCGCAGTCACTTATCGTCATTGTAAAAAGTAGAACTAACAATAATGATGATCATTTGATAATGTCATCTTACCTATCTCCAGTCCACTCCATCCACAAACCGAACAACTCGTGTAAATATCGCATGCCGAGAGAACAATATTGCCGCGAACTAGTAACTAGATACCGCATGAAACACTACTCGAAGCGATCAAACACGCATGGATGGTGCAGTATGTGTCACGTTACTCCCGCTCCGGCCGAGTGAGAGCCCGTGGACACACCACCCACCACGACTTAACGAGATGAGGTGTCTGAGATGCTCAAATAGTTGTTATTAGCGAGCAAGGCCGAGTGGATTTGTCATTTTTAGTATTGAACGTAGGAAGATTTGGGCATAAGGATGAATACGTAGCTTAGTAGATATATAGGCTGATGCTACCTATCATCGTGATCATCATCAGCTGATGACTGATGATTGCACACATACACAGTTTTACGTGCGTTGTTCGAACATTCGTCATAGTGTCGGAGTACAGAGTAAACCCCACAGTACACATTTAAATACATGAATGGATAATTGGTTCAAAACAAAAACAGACAATTCTGCTACTCGTAACTGCTTTAAGATCGACAGTGGCGTACATTTAAAACACATCGGACATCGAGCCGGCAAGTCCCTTAGAATATCAAAGTCTAATATTCGAAAGGAACTTAATCAAATATTGTAATGGATTCACAACAGGAAACAGGGAACCGTCACGGAGTTCCACGAGGACTCCCTCCTTACAGTTTATAGTTGGCAACCGACTCGTTACAGAATTAATTCGATATCCCCAACTGGGAATGTCATTCTGGTATCGTTTATATCTACGAATTGAGTTGATTCACCTAGTTTCCTCGTAACTGAGTTTAGGTGAATTTGATATGAAACTGACGCAATCATGCCGCGCTTTTGTAATCCAATTTATGGAATAATTCATACCTATGTAAAAATGCGGGAAATTAGGAGGTAGTTCCTTAAATAAAGGTTTGTTACTTTAATATCAATATTTGTTTTTGTTTCTTAAAACAATTTAAATTATGTCTTTTTATCGTGCTCTCAAGCATCGTCTTTGATTTCTAACCATCATTAATCAACCTTTTTTTAGCCCCTATAAAGTCAGCAATCCTATTTCAGGCAGTTGTTTTTTTGGTCGCCCCGTTAACTGTATTTGGAGTTAAGACACTTTTATTGAATGTAGAAATCTCTTTCATGCGAAATCATTGTATGGTTCAGCCCCGACTCAATAAACAAAGCTTTGTCTGATTCAAGTTATTGACATCCCTCGGCTATGTTGGCGGGAGGATACAATCATTCTTTTACGTCGGCTCTACACGTTGACTGTAAGGACGCTCTATTGTGATTTGCCCAATACCTAGATACAACGTTGACGCGAGATATTTTCTTAATCATAATTGCATATTGTTAAGTGGTTTGCGACTATTGTTATTTCGTTTGTGTATGAATACGTGTAACTGCCCAAACAGGCAACGCTGCATGTAATGGTGAAAAATCAGTCATAGTAATTCGAAATAATTGTAATTGACGAGAGATTATTATTTCTCATTGCCGGATATTCCATCTTTACTATACTGCGTTTGGTATTGGATGCAGTGCCGTCACATTGTCGCGCCAGTATGAAAAGCGTATGTTGGATGATTAAAGTTGGGCCTCGGGGCCAACGTATGGAGCCGGCGTTAAAGTTTTTCTGTGAAACATGACGAACGCTGCTGAATCTCATCTGTACAAAGAGGGCAACGGTCCGAGGCGTGAGTAACAAGATTTAGTGTCTGTTTGTATCGATACAACTCCCGCCCGGCGCTAACTCACCGCATGTGCGTTAATTACACGTCATAATTAGCTTGTGTATCGAGATCTCTGTCTATCCTCACTATACGAAAGCTAACAGACGTTTTTTCACGCATATTATATTTACAAACTTGTAACATCTCTAATACTTCAAATCTAAAAGCGACGTAGATCGACCGTGCCACGTCTAGCCCAGACAAATTACTTTGTAAAAACAAATCGAAAGGTTTTTTCTACGGCACGTAGACAGTAGAGTACGTGAAGGTCATTACTAAAGAATCACAGTTTAGAGAAACATCACATCTTTTTCTAATATTTGCGAGTTTTAAATGTCAGCATTCAAGTTTCTTATCACTTAATCTGTTGGGTGGTGACTAAAATGTTACGAAAACAATCGACTACAGTCAACTGCTTATGAGTTTCACTATGAGCCCTAAAAAAAATACTAACTATTTGGTCATAGATGCAAATCGCTGGATATTAAAAAGGCTTGATGTAGTTGTAGATCGATAGCAGACGGGCGGTCAGTACTGCGCGCCGCCCGCCGCGTCACACAAGGGCGCTGGGATCACGTCACCCGCCGCTGTACACCCAGGCGTGACCCTCACCTTGCACCACGCTTATCACTAGCCAAATCTAATCGGTTTTATAAGTGGGCAATAAGTCACTTCAAATTTTTATTCATACCGGCAGTTGATACGACTGACCACCGATCTCTATAACATATCTACACACGGGAGCAAAAAAATCGACTCAAACTTTAAACTGTCGTTGTAACGTCTTTGGCAAAAAAACTAAAACCTAAATACCATTGTTTAACCTAAATTCTTTAAATTCTAGGTCTTAGCTTTGAAATAAGCCTAGGTTTAATAAAATTAATAGTTTGTTTCACTTTCAAACATCAGCTTTAGTTTTAAGTATCGGAAAAATACTAAAATGACAAGCGAAAAATAAAAAAGAAAACAAGTTTGTATCAGTTATTTTTTATTAATTACAAACGAAACATTATCAATATTTTGTGTTACCTCCCCTTGCCCTAATTACAGTTTTCAATTGGCTTTTCATTGTTTTAATTAGCTTGACAACGTTATTCTACGGTATAGCGTCCCAGTCCTCCAAAAGTGCAGCTTTAAGCTCGTCTTTGGTTGCTGGGACAGGATTTCTAGCTCGAACTTTCCTTTTGAGTTGATCCCACAAATGTTCAATAGGATTTAAGCCCGTGCTACGTGCTGGCCAATCCATAATTTTAATTTACACTTCTTGCAGGTATTGTCGTCCGCAGGTTGCTGTGTGATGGCGGGCATTGTTGTGCATCAGAATAAAGTTTTCGCCTATAAATCCTGCGTAAGGAATAACATGCTCTCCCAAAATTTCTTCAATATATCGTTCTGCAGTCAGACCTCTTTGCCGTCCTCCAGTTTCTACAAAAACCAACTCGGTTTTCGCTTCGATTGAAATGCCACCCCACACCATACAAAATCCTCCCCCAAAAGCCACATTTTTAGCTATGTAGCATTGTGCAAATGCCTCTCCTGGCCTTCTATACACTCGTCCTCTTCTATCGCTGCCATGCAGACAGACTCTGCTCTCATCAGAGTATAATACGGAGCGCCATTGATCGTATGTCCAATCAATGTGTTCTCTAGCAAAACGAAGACGAGCTGCACGGTGGGCTGTGGTTAGTTTGGGGCCTCTCACTGGTCGTTTTAGGGTAAGGTTGGCTACCTTGAGTCATCTTCTTACTCCCCACCTACTGACAGACGAACCCCGCGTTTCTCTGAGTTGCTGTTGAACTTGGACGCCTGATAGAGCCCGATTTCTCAGTAAAGTGCTGACAATGAATCGGCCATCTCTCTCTGATGTAGACCGCTGTCTGCCAGAACCTCTTCTCTTACTAAAGCTTCTAGTGTTCTGGTATCTTCTGTATACTCTTGAAACTTCAGATTGACTTATGTGCAGCACTCGAGCAACTTCGCGTTGTGTCTTTCCTTCTTCCAATAATGCAACCACTTGGGCCGCAATTTCACTTGTTGTGTCCATTTCCAGGTAATATTGTTTATTCGTAATTAAGCAGATGTGTACCGGGTGACGTTTAAAGGACCCTTGATAGGAATTAGGCTAACAGATGGGCTTTTATAGGACTCATAAACTCACAATGAATGCAGGGCAAATGAGTGTAATATCTTCTCTTGACCTATCACAGCGGCCTGTTGAGTAGCCGAAAAGGTGAGACTGCAAAATTTTGGTATGACCTTTTAGTTAAGACTCAGAACTTTAAGGTTTTGAACGCAAATATTTATTTTATGTTAGAGTTTTCGTCTTAGAGACATTTTAGTGCAAAGGTGCGCTCTGAGTCGATTTTTTTGCTCCCGTGTGTATCTTTAACAAGAGATTAAATAGCTACCATTACTATGTCGGTACAATTATACGCTACATTAAACAAATATAGACATATATACATATATATTTATCTTACCTAGCTATAAAAATATTGTAACATATCGATATATTTTTATCTTTGTTACCTGAAATATACAATGCATCGAAATATATAATGAAATCTCTAGTTAAAGATAGATAGATTAATTATAAAGAACGACTTTAAATGACTATAAATTCAGATAATGATATAAGCAATGTTTATATAATGCTATACGAATAGAATATCGAGAAAGAACTAACGTCCCTGAGTGGTCCCACAAAACGATAATTTTGAGTTGCTTATTTGATGTACGATGGTGAAAATCCATGCGGATACGAATTTCCTGCCGCCATTATTACGCCAATTCCTCCAATTAAAGAAGCTATTTATTATCCATGTAATTTTTTTGAAATCACGTGTTTTAAATTACTTTGAACGGTTGTTAAATAATTAATTTGGTAATTATATTATCTATTCTTAGTATAGTATCAGGCCCGGATCTAGGGGGGGGCAAGTCGGGGTGCGTGCCCCGGGCGGCACGTTTAGGGGGCGGCATATTGAATATTGGGAGACAACTACAAAATTCATCAATAACGTAACACCACTTACACTTTTTTTTTCGCCGTGCGCGAATTAGTGATTATGCGATAGAGGCGCGTGAAAAAGAGATGAAAACTTAATATTTGCAATGTATAATAATTTATCCACCTCAACAATTACGTTTAGTTTCAAATATCCAATTTGTGATTAGTAGTTAGTTTTAGTTGATTAACCATCGAACATCTTTTATGTGGTACAGGCAGTGGCGAATTTACTAGTAAACTGAGTAGGCTAGAGCCTAGGGCGGCAAATTTGAAGGGGCGGCAAATCTGGGCCAATATTTTTTGTTTTGATTTACTGAAATAATAAAAGGCAATATTTTACACACTGAAAAAAAAGGGGTTTGAAAATTAAGAATAGTTAAAATATTTCAGTAATATGTTTCCACGTTTCCACGTTGACAATTTAATAATAAACACTTTATTAAATATCTATACTTGGATCTTCTTCTTCTTCTTCTACCTGGCGTTATCCCGGCCGGTGCCAGGGTCCGCCTTCCGGCAAATTCTCCTCCATTTCGCCCGATCTTCGGCATCCTCAATAGTAAGGCCATTGACCCTCATATCTTCCTTAACGACATCGAGCCAGCGCTTCTTTGGTCTACCCCGCGGTCGAGGTCCGGGAATATTGAGGCTCAGGCACACATTACCGACGCACTCCTGTGGTTTCCTTAGGATGTGACCATACCACCTCAAGCGGGATTCCTGGAGTTTATCAGCCACATCGCGGACACCAAGATTGCCACGGATGTGCTCGTTACGGATTTTGTCCAAACGCGTAACGTTGCACATCCACCGCAGCATCTTCATCTCCACGACGTGGACCTCCTGGACGTGCCGCTTGAGGGCAGGCCACGTCTCAGACCCATACAGGAGCACCGGCCGCACGAGGCTTTTATAGGTAGGCATCCTGCGGTCGCAGAGTATGCCCGAGATCTCCCTCCACTTAGCCCAAGCAGCACTTATACGGGCTTTGACGTCAAGGGCGCTGTCACCGGACTCATGCAGTACGGACCCAAGGTACTTGAACTTGTCCGTCTTCAAGGCAAGTTCGTTCCCTATCACGATGCTTTGGGGGTCCGTACTCCCGCAAGCCATGTTTTTTTTTTATTGCATTGAATAGCGAGACGAGCAAGCCGTTCGCCTGATGGTAACCGATACGACCGCTCATAACAGTAGCAACATTCCACTGCGCTCGCCATCCTGAGACATAAGATGTTAAGTCTCAATATGTCCAGTAGTTGCTCTGGCTACAACGTCCTTCAATCCGAAAGACAACAGTGCATTTAAGCAGTGTTGTTTCACGGGAGAAATAGACATTGCGGTGGTACCTACCCAGATGGCCTCTCACATATGAGAGACCTACCACCAGTAAAAATGTACTCGGTCTTCGCCACATTTAACTTCAGACCACCGCTCTCAAGCGTTTCTTCCACCGGTTGACCTTGCACTCCAAAAGTCGCCGGTCCTCCTCCACCAGTGCAATGTCATTGGCATACATCCAACAACCAGGGCGCAGGGTCCTGGATGTGAGACGTAATGACGTCGAGCATAACACTAAAGAGGAATGGACTCAGCGCCGAGCCTTGGTGCACACCGACATCAATCGGGAAAGGATTCGTATCGCCAATGGCAGTCCGAACGAAGGATTCGGATCGGAGGTACATGTCTCTGATAATGTCCACATAGGCTTCCGGTATTCCTTTCACTCTCATCGCCCACCAGATTGCCTGTCGCGGCACACAGTCGAAGGTCTTCAGCAGGTCTAAGAAAGCCATGTGCAGTGGCGTCTTCTTCGCTCTGTATGCCTCGCCAAGCATTCTGAGTGCAAATATCGGGTCGGTAGTGCCACTGCCAGGACGGAAGCCGTATTGACACTCAGAGATAGTACACTCTTGGCGGAGCCTGGACTCGATGACGCGTTCGAAAAGCTTCATGGTATGACTCATGACCTTAATGCTTATGATAATTTCCGCATTCCTGAACACAGCCTTTACCCTTTTACACGGGAGTTATCACACTCAACCACCATGAGTCAGGCATGTTTTTGGTATTTAGGATGCGGTTAAATAACGCAGCAAGAAGCTCCACACTATGAAGCCCCAACGACTTCCACGCCTCTATCGGAATATAGTCAGGCCCTACCGCTTTCCGGTTCTTCATGCGACGAAGACTATATAGAACTTTTTCAGGTGCAACAGGTGCAACAAGACCTTGGTTCGGGGGCAATTCGGGGTAGGACACTCCCAAGTAAATATCTATACTTGGATATTATAAAATATTCCAATAGTGATACATTATAAAAAAATCTTGCTTAAATGTGAAAAAACACCTATTAACATTGATTATAGTCTTTAGAGTTCCTTGCTAAAAATATAGTTTTTTTTTCAAATTGGTTATTTATTATTTTCACGCACCCCGTGGTCAAGGGGCGGCAAAATTCCTTCACGGTTTCCTTTGCCTGGCGTAAGAGGCGATTAATAGGGGTCATTGGGGTCGCTGGCAAACTCTAAGATGTGCGGCAGAACTCGTGGCTTCATAGCGGACGCCCACGGTTAGGGCGTCCGTTGCAGAGAAAATCTATGCCTACCTAAGTTGTGAGGAGCCATATTAGGAAGTGCGCCGGGTGGCACGGCGAGTCAACTAGGTGTTACTCGCTCATCCGCATCGCCTATTGTCCGTAATACATCCAACCTGTTACAACCTGTTCGGAGTTCGCGGATGTTGGTGAACTCCATAGTGAACGCGATGGTGGGGTTATGCACTGCTGAATGACCTGCTTTGTTTAATTGCGCTGTCATGAAGTTGAAGGGATGGGTTTGATGAAGAGGCATCGAGAAGCCAAAGTCCGGGCATTAAGTAGGCCGAATGGGCACCGGCATGAAAGGGTCGGCATGTCGCTAAATGTCGGCCACATCCGGTCACCAACCGGCACGACGTACCCGCCCAAGTTTACGTGCGACATGGTGAGGCAGCCCCTCGTGAAGGTTAGCCACGTTTGGGCTCTTGTACTGTACTGTCTCTTTGGCCGGCGGGTCAACACTCCTCCCTTCGAGAGCGATCAAAAATACGTACAAAATCACTATCAGATCACTATTACGGTCTTTACGCCCCGTGGACGGTGATCGCTACCAAGACGGACACTTAAGTCCTACCACCACAAACTGTGTCACTCATTTGGCACTACCCAGGGTTTACGTGTAGGAAAACTAGAGTCAAAGCTTACAGACGTGTGTGACGTTAACCCTCAAAAGTGACACTAATATAAAGCGTGTAAAAAGGCTTAACATGGTGGTAAAATGACGTTCTTTCCCGATGTCCTGTGTTGAGTGGGCGTCTGGTTGCTAGAAATGATGATGATGATTAAGATAAAAATATAGGCAAGGGGGGCGGCATTTTTCAGTTTTTGCCCCGCCTCGAAAAAAACCTAGATCCGGCGCTGTATAGTATTATATTGCATTAGTATTCATTTAATACATATGGGTATTTTTGTAAACAATATTACACATGACATTTACTTAATGTGTTTTATTGAAGGACAAATTGAAGGAAACTACAGATTGCGTCATTAATAAAAATAAATAGAAACAACGATAAAAAATGATCTGATAAGATTTCGCATATTAATTAATGAACTGAAGGATATTATTGCAATTTGGCCATTCAAAATTCAAATATTATTTATGTATCGGCCATCCTCCTCCATCCATCCATCCTCATATTAGGTCCTCAACGAATATATGAACTGGATTTTACTCACATTATGCATGTTACCTAACACACAGTTACGTTGAATCCCATTAATATAATTTATTTGTAAGGTACAAAATGGTCTTGGTTTATAAGCTCATAACCAGTAACCCTCTCGGGAATATATGTATGCCTCAGTCCACCAAGCCGGCATAATGCCTTTTGGTAGATTTTCTCAAGCACAATTGTAGCTTTATATCATGTCTTTACACACAATTTAAATTTAAAACTCGCTTTATACAATATCTAATCCATCAGCCAAAGGAAGTCCACTGCTGAACATAGACCTTCCCCAATGATTTCCAAAGTGACCTGTTGGAGGCAGCCTGCATTCAGCTACGTCCCTCGACCTTTACCAGATCGTCTGACCACCTCGTTTTATACAATAAGATGAGTTTAAAAATAGAAGCGCATCATTTGTTCGTACGTATAGACGATGGTACAACATTGTGTTTGTGTCGTGTTGCATATAATTGTTGTTGTGTTGTAGAACTGGTTCCGCGGCGACGCGCGCGTGCGTAAAAACTAAACACCACGACTCAACGAGCATGATGTCAACCGGCGATTATTTTTATCGATAAATTAACTTACCATAAGCTCTGCAACTAATAATACTAGTATTATAAATGCAAAGTCGAAGATTATTCATTAAGCGACTTCGAATGAGGAGCTTGTTTTCAATGTCTTGTGAACGAGATGATTTTCCGGAAATATTTAAGAACCGAATTATTATTTTGTCTTTAATTATTATATTATCTAGAACTTAATACACGAGATACAGGTAAGAAGACATGATGGTAATGGCTTCGTTACTTATTTCAACCATGGCGAGAAGATTGACGTATTTATTATAACTGAGTAAGTTAGTACCCTTAATTAAGATGCTGATGTGTTATCCTCGGATGTACTACGGTGAGCGTAAGATAAGAATATGTAAGCGTATTTTGGTCATGACAAAAATTATTGGAAATGACGATGTATAGGTAGGACCACAGGTAAAAGAGTTATAAAAATAAAAATTAAATTAAAACACCCCTAGTATTTACAAAAGCGAAATATCAAATATTTGAAGCGCCACTTCACGTGGAGTGGCCACAGCGCTCTTATTCATACCACACACAAAGCTTCGTGGAAACTTAATTACCCACGTCTAGACTTGTTTCATTTCTGCTGATTACTAACACGGATTCACGTCAACTTTGAATTATTATGTTTGCACGCGACTTAGTACGGTTTCATTTTAATCTTAGAATAAATACTAGGCTGCATAATTAATCAACTTGGGTTTCTTATTATTCATTTAACGTTGAGTTTAGATTTTTTATTGGTAAATTTAATGTTTGGGCAATACTTAAATATATTATTAAAATCTTAACTATCATCATAACGCTATAGCGGATCCATAAGTAGGAGGACCAAGAATTTGAAATCGCTATTCCAGAATAGAATCTTGTCTCTATTTATCTTTTCGGTACACAATTATACTAAAATACTAATAATATTTTCTTCGCTATAAAGTCGTCTGTATTACTCAGAGTGTACCCAGTGCTTAGACGTCTAACACCGTGTTAAATCGACGTCCAACGGTACATATTATGTGTGGAGTACGGACGTTCGATATTGCGGTATCTGCACAGAAGTTCAATCCTGCGTATTGTGAATGGACGTCCGACACTGTAGAATCAGTACCTACCGACTTTCAATCCTGCGCATTGTGGATGGACGTCCGACACTGTGGAATTTGTACAGACTTTCAATCCTACGCATTGTGGATGGACATCGGACACTGCGGAATCTGTACAGAAGTTCTATCCTGCGCGTCGTGGATGGACGTCCGACACTGTGGAATCTGTATCGACTATCAACCCTGCGCGTCTTGGATGGACGTCCGACCCTGCGTATTCTGTAAGTACATCAGTATGACTAGCGTGTACGTACCGTATGCGGTTGGTGGTTCGGTGCGCGGTTTCGACGGTGACGAGGAACACGGCGTGCGAGCGCGACGAGTGCTCGTTCATGTCGGTGCGGCCGGCCGCGCGGTTCTTGTTGCCGGCGCGCATCACGCGCACCATCTCCGCCGCCGACTTGCACACCACCGACGTCATCTCCGGGATGTAGAAACCGTTTAATTCCTGAACAATCGTTTAATTATTATTAAATATAGTACTGGAAAGGTATCTGTGAGAGTGGGTTTAATATGGGCCTAATTAACAATAGTAGAAAACAGTGGTTTATTAAGATAATAGAATGGCAAATATTCAACCGAGACTCCTGCTAAACAATATTTGAAAACAATTAGCGAGTATGTTTTTAGTTTACAACAAAAATATTTGTATGGGTTGCTAGTCTATCCTGTCATCCCTGATCTCACGAATTTTAAGATATAATATGATGAAAATTTTTCATTTCGATAACATCTCTCTATAGTCTGTGCGGATCGAAAGTAAAATCTCATACTTTATAACCATTAGGAATAAGTTTCAGAATAAGCTAATTTAACTACAGCTGGGACCCTGCCTCCTCCTCCTACACAATCTGGGGTTAGCCATGTAGTTAGTAGATCATAATATAGCTAATTGAGCACGTGTTCGCTATGATTGTGATCGGCGTTTAGTGTTCGCCACACGCGTAGATCATTCTGTGCGCATGTGCCGCTGCCAAACGCAAACTCACAGTGGCCCTTATCGAACACGTGTATTGGCACTAGTAATACACGTTGCAAATAATCCAACTTAAAGAGGAAAAGACAATTATGACCAACGAAAACCAAAACAAGACTACAACATATACTGTAAATTTTACTGTATTGTCGGATCTTATAAATCGGCGATTACCATTTATCATGTCAAATGGTTAATTTGCACTTAATTTCATTAAAAAAATACTGCAACCGGCAATTGAAAAACTACTCAATGGAACTAAGTTGCTAATTCACAAATGTAAACAATGTAGGACGTCCGGCACGCAAATCGCGAACGATGCGACAATTAGTGAAACGTGGTTCAATTGAAAATTGATAAGTGGGACGTTATATCCAGTCTTAATAGGTCACTGCTAGAGGAGCCTACATGCTTATTAATCTTCAGGTCTACTCGAAGCGAGCAGAGCTGAAGATTAGTACTCCTACATTTACCTATTACTGGATCAGAAGGTGTAAATGATCAAGTATTTTCAGTACTAGTGAAATTTAAAACTGTAAATGAAAATTTTATCTTCAGTTTTTAATAGTCTGCTTTAGATATTTCATAGTTGGTAGTAATATAATTCATATACGCGCTCAATATTCGGGATTGACCAGAACTCATTCCATTTGGTGCATGCGGGCATGCCGTTTAAATTTCCACATTGCACTTATCAAGTGCTGTACATTTTGCCAAGTGCCAGGCAAAGATGGATAGATAAGTAGACGCACAACGGGCACCCACGAAAAAAATAATCATTATGAGACTTGTACAAGGTCAACCACCTTAGTCTTCTATTCTGTAAATACAGTTCCACCGACACTGGCCCGAAAACAGAAAAATCTATACCAGAACGTGACACAATAGATATCGAAGTTGTGAGGTTTCTTTTTTTTTCAATCATCCACAATTTTATTACTACCGTAGCACCCACGGTGATAAAGCAAAGCGGTTTGTAGGAAATTTATGTCATTAAAATTACATACATTTTTTTATTTGCTAGTAGCCCGGAAAAAGAATGGAAAAAAAATGTGAAAAATGCTCATAATACTAAAGCTGTTGCTATGGATATTACACATATACTAAACATTGTGAATAATGGGTAACAATGACTCCAAAGACGGTGATTATAATCTTAGAAAAAAATCCTTTCTCAAATTGTGCAACAAAATATTATAATGCAGTTTCGCTCGTGTTGTTTTAAATCTCACACAGAACTTTTACATTTTATGGTAAAACAAACCTCTATCACTCCCACAAAAATAATCCCACAAAAAGATAATGTCGACTCATAGCTATTAGCTGCTATTGGGCACTAACTAACGAGGTGCTACGTCGATACAAGTACACGTAGAATGTCCTCGGGGTAATATAAAAAGGTGCGTTCCACCCGAAAGTGACGCATTTTTGGCAAGCCGTCGCGCCGCGGCCTCATTTTATTAGTTAAAAACGTTATCTACACTGCACACATTCTAGACTAGACCATTCCGTTCTATACCTATTTTTTGGCTAATGAATGTGACCTGGTTCTGGCTAATATTTTGTTCCCTGTAACTTCGTTAAGTCTCTTTTATACTTGTACATGCCCACTTAGCGACTAAATGAATGCGGAGTAACTCAACATCCTGACTCGTTTTAAATTACATTTTGGAATACTTCATACTTTTATCTAAATATTAAAAGACATTTAGCACAAACAGGAATCGTGACAGCAGGATTTCATTTCATAAATCAAATTGTCACCTGCTGCTCCACAAAGACTATGGTACTATAAAAAAAAATCTAATTAATAAACAACATCGTTCATTAGCATATTAATGAGAGCTTTTGTAGTCGCAGGTCCTTGACCGAGTGCCCTAGCATAGTCTACATTCACCGGTCAAGGATTCAACTCCAGACTAATGCGCTCAATAACTAAATTGTCCCGATGTGACATTAGAATGTGTCATCTTGTTCTAGCTCGTATAAAGAGATAAGGACGAGTGAGATCATACGGAGGTATTGTCATAACTTTTTCAACTTATTTTATGTTTTGTTGTGGACGATTATGCATGTCAATGTCAGCCGTAATAGGACTTCGTGTTTTTATATTTATTATCGCTGAAGAGATTTATGGTTGATCACTAATGGGCATTATGTTTTTCTGTTTATTTAATTTCACTTTAATAAAATAAAACTATACTTAACAAACTTCATGTTGTCATGATTATTTTTAATTAGATTCGAGGAGCAATATCGGTTTTAGTTAAATATTCACTAGTTCGGTAACAAACCGACATCCTCAATTAAGCAGAAATTTCCCTCCGGGGTTGGAGTCGGGGCAATGACTTATAAATTAATGATATAGCCACGAAGTTGACGGGATCTATTTCGGCGAAATTATTTGAGCCCTAAAATCATTTCTCCAGTTAATTGTATTTTTTCTTAAAATACCCTAATATTGTTGGGCAATATTATGAAATTCAGTCCAATTTTCTAACAGAATCAAATTTTTTTTTCGGCCTTCTTTTCAATTCACGTTAAGCAAGGACATTAAAACGATTACAATTAAAGATTAGATTAAAGATATAAATAGGTGTAATAAGAGCACAATGCCAAAGCTGTTTTACGTAATCCAGCATTCTAAACACGATAAAAACCCGATGGCGTTGGCACCGCGCCAACCGGCAGCCACGCCACTCTCATTAGTTGTTGATAACAATGACCAGAACTCTCTAATATTTCTAACCAAACTCTAATAAGATGCAGATGCATACTATGCAATAACGTATGGATATTAATCAACACCATCATTATCTGCTGTAGTAAACATGAATCTAAATTTCGGAATCTTCTGAACATGTCTACATCTAGCAATCAATTAAACTAGACTTTGTCGTCTCTTCGTATATTTCTGCAACGATTCTGGAGTCTGGAGGCATGGGGCAAACGAAATCATTATAGATATCAGACGATGCGTAACTTTGACTACATCTGACTTTTCTGACACAAGCGTGGTAGTATGTCTGAATAGGTCTACAAGATCAATTAACAACACAATTTGTGGTTTACAACTTAAATATCCTAAAACGAGTTATAACCAAACAGCTGATATTGAATGTTTATCGGCGTGTCACTACACAGTACACGCGTATCTTATACCATTTAAATTAAAACTGATAAGGGCCACATAAACCTGTAGTACCGATAATGTATCGCGTTCTACAAGAATCTGCGTGCAAATCAGCAATAATATCAACCTATTCCCCGAAAGAGAAACGGATCGAAAGGAAAGACATATCGTATTCGCGATAGAGCCAGCGAGTTGATTGAAACATTTCGTTTTACGACTGTAGGGATAGGAGAGAAGCTCCTACAAAATATAGAATAAATCTACTGTATGTATTGGATACAGACAATAAGCTCCTTTTGATCGCCGACGTGCGCAGTTATCGAGAAAAAACTATTCGAGCGGCTTCGTTAAAGTAACATTGTACCAAAATAATACATTTACTTCGCAGTATTTTTAGGACCGGATAAAGTAGGAATTATATTAGCTGTTACTTGCACAATGTACTGAAGAATATAAATTTGATTTATTTTACATTGTTAAGTTACTCTGCGTGTGCGATTACGTTCGTGCATACTTTTTTGAATACAAGCATTTTAATAAACATTTTAAATATAAGTAACAAAATATTATTTTGTTTACATATTATGTTCA
This sequence comes from Hyles lineata, assembly GCA_030180105.1. Taxonomy (NCBI): domain Eukaryota; kingdom Metazoa; phylum Arthropoda; class Insecta; order Lepidoptera; family Sphingidae; genus Hyles; species Hyles lineata. The sequence goes on from JARJEE010000014.1 coordinate 14,018,635, forward strand.
TCAATGGCACGTTTAGTAGCAAAATATTCTTGTAAACCTATCCAATAAGCAAGTGTTTGAAGAACCAGATGACCTAATACACAGTACTTCCACAAGTACGCATACTTGAGTGCTAACAATAAGTATGAAGGAAAACAAGTATTAATTATCGGGTAATTGCGAATCGATTGTCACCGAGCGGAGCACACACGACGAGGTCGCGTCGGCTGAGCAAATATCGAGCGGCGACAAACAGAGGAAGCCTCGCTGAACATCTGCCCCACTCTCGTGTGAGTCTGAACAGCGACCACACCTGGCACTGAAGGTCACCATGACCTACGTGACGTGGGGAAATTCGATTGACCGCAAACTTAAACGAAACCAATTCTTATATGGTGATTCTGGTTTCCTACTTAATTTATAACAGCATATTTTAGCTATGATGAGAGTGTAGTTGAGATTGATGTTGACGCTTTTGGCAAACCTGCCATCTCTGTATGTAAACATTTACATATTTAATATTCTAGAAAATAATAATTTGTCTGAGAAAGCACTCAGTATCTATTGAATTGAGTGATGTACGGAAAGATATGCGTATTGCACAAGTGATTGTAATGGAATATTTGAACGGTACCGTTATCGAACTAATGCATAATAAATGTGTTTTATACTCAAGTGAAATTTATACAGATTACTAAGAAAACACACTTGAAGATAAGCGAGGCAATGATTTGATCAATCAAAGCGGAAACGTTTAAGAATACCAAACTGGTTCCTGAAATACACAATATTCATGACGTAGAGACAATATCCATTATCAGATATGTTGCTACATGAATTGAACGTTGCAATCTGCATCTTATCTTGAATATAAATATTATGACTTCGCAGAAACAAATAAGCGCGTAGTAAAATCATAGGTAGAAAAGGTAGTGAACTAAAAATATCGTATAAACATTCTAGCATTGACATTACATAACAAAATTGATAAAGATGCTAGCTGTGAGGCCAGAAGCCAGAGTGACCAATAGTCACTGTGATCCACAAGTTTTCAATTCAGATCTGGGTGTTGTGACACCAAAAAGTCTCTTGTAATATCACGCACATTTCGACAAATATCACGAATTTTATGAAATGTAACATTTACGGATCCACTATTTTCATAGTAGATTTTTATTATTTTAAAGCGAGTTTTAAGAGAAATTGAATTCATTGTGACAATTGCCAAAGCTTCAACTACTGATATCTTAAAATACTGAAATCCATATGCGAGTTAGTTACCTAGTTCTGATTTGCCCCTGTTGAAAAATAAGTTTTTGTTGAAAAACCCTATACATCCTGATGTAGAGTCAGGGCGAGTTTCCATCGAATGAATAGGATTGTATGTGATTACTCTGTGTATCAATTAACTAGTTTTTCTAGTTTCTTTTCAATTTGCAGCAACTGACCTGTCCTCTAATGGTGAGTTTCTTGCAGTCCTTGGAAAGCAGATCCCGTACGTCCTCGAGGTACAGCTCGACGTAGGAGCAGGACACGAGGTGCGTGATGTCGGGCGAGGCGCCGGTCTCGATGTGCGCCCAGATGTGGCGGAAGGCGCGCGGGATGATACCCTCGTGGTCGGCCGTGCCCTCCATGGTGTGCGTCTTGCCCGTGCCGGTTTGCCCGTACGCGAACACGCACCCGTTAAATCCGTCCAGCACGGACGCCACCAGGGGCCGTACCTGATAAACACATAAAATAAAACATATGTTAATATTGTAGAATGCGATGAGGTAAGTTGAATCTTATTGACCATAATGAGTTTACTGATTATGTTTATTGCTTTACGCTTCATTGATCTACATCATGTAGATTGTAGATATTAAATAGTAAATATATGTTTAGTTTATAAGTTGGATCATAAAGCATGAATTGATTTCACGGGGTTGGGATGGAAATTTCAAGGAAGGAAATTATGTTAGGCAGACAGATGACTGTAAAACTGATTAATCTTTCTGAAAATAGTACATAAGAAATATAATATAGAGCCATCAGCTAAACACGTATGCATGTGCAAGATTATGACGGTCGCAAGAAGGAATTATACTAGGCAATAAAATCACGAGATAAATACAATATATAAAGATATACATGAGACAACTTTTTGTATTCCTCTACATCATTTGGACGGACACTAGGTTAGATTCAACTTTTAAGTCCATTATGGAAACAATAAAGCAATGTGAATAGTAAAGGTCACTTACAAAAAGCATCACTCAAGTCCAAGACGTACTTGTACAGGAAAATACGCTTCGCGGTCATGAAGTGATCAGATGACAAGATTGTTTAGTCAACTTAAACAACTACTTGCAAATTATACATCTTTTTGCATTTGTTTTCAATGTACCACTTTGTACTCTTCAAACACAGTGACAATCATATTTTTTATCACGTGATATGAAGAGATGATTTAACAAATAATTCCAAATATGTGGGAAAATCTATCAATTCATAGATCTAAAGGGTTAAGTCTCAAGGGATAAGCCCATTAAGGTCGTGGGCTAAAGGCATTTTCCGAAAGGGTTGTGGTTAGGCTTACGCACATTCGTAAAATTATATCTCATGTCAATCTGCATCACATGCTGATCCTAATCTCAAATTATGTTTCGCTGACTTTATGTAAATATGGTATCAGGCTAAACAAAAGAAGAAAACGACCTCGTAAATGACAAAAGACAGACTATTACATTTTCAGGTTGTTGTATGAACTAAATAGGAACAGTTAAACGATAGGCAAACAATAGATCGATATTGAATAGTGAAGCACTAAGCAGCGTAACTAACGCGCGGTATCGGAACACGGTCGAGCCACGGAACAGCAGGTGCCATGGCGAAGCGGACAATTGCCGTGCAGATTACATTACCACCGCCACTATTGAACAGTTTCTTGGCTTTGTTGCCATTTTGTCAAGTTGCTGTTAATAGGCTTAATTTCTGGTGTGATTCATGAACGGGTCTAATTTTTCCTTAGTGGCCTACGTTCCTATTAGTACTATATGAATCCTCCTTTTCTGTTGTACTACATATGCTCCTGAAGTACTAACCGTATTTGCTCATAATTCTACACATTTTTGCAGTGATTTAGGACCAAAAACCACCTACGTGATAATTAGCCAAGTTTTCAAACATAGGCTTTTGACTGGAATAGAAGTAAAGAAATTATTCTAAAGCAAAATTCATTAGTATCATTTTCCTATCATATTCCTATGTCTCGTATAAAATTGAAAGTTAGGACAGATACGTGATACAAAATAATACCGTTTATGCATCATGTTTATTTTTTGCCTTCGCTATGAACCTGAAACGTGTCCAAAAAGACCTTACTAGTACAACGGTTCACACGGAACAACAACATATTCGTTAGATCATCGCGTCCCTAGCCGACATTATAGTTAAAATCTATTGAACAATTATCTTAAATGCAATTTCCGCCAACCTCCCCCCGCGCCCGCCGCGCCGCGCCGCAAGAATACGAACTTGTGTATAATTCGATAATGAATTGAACCTCGATGTAATTTGCTAACACGACCTGCTAAATTTAGATTTTGCACTCGATATGTTATATATTTTATTACTTGCTTTAATTTTGTCTATTATTTTGGGTTTCCTTTTATTTTCTTTTGCTAAGGCAATTTTTTAAAGTCCTTTAGTAAATAAATAGGTGTAACTAACAAACCCTCAACAAGCTCTATTTCTCGGCTTCTGCCGCTACTACGCTACTGCTGACAGCGACAGAATAGGGGTGTAAAACTACTTGACTTAAATTAGGTCACAGCAAGTTCAGCAAACAATATAAATGCGTATGGATCGCGAGTGGCGAGTCGCGACTGAGAGTCTCCATGGAGAAAGGGTGTGGGAGTGTGGTGCGGCGCGCGTGACGTAACGCAGAGCTTCTCTCGTAGCCTTGACTTACTACACCATATTACGTACTGCACCGCACACACGCGCACAAACAAACCGCGCGCGCGCATTGTACTGCCGCAGGTGCGTATACACAATACATACATCAAATAGAAATATTTCTCTGGTCAAAGCACCTTTGGCGATTTCTTTATGGACAGAGAAAAGGCTTAAGCCTTAAATAGTTGGTCCTGATTCAGCTGCAAAATAAAAATGTCAATTGCCAAACGGGATCTCGAATTCTTGCGTTTCAGATTGACAGAAATTACAACAACTAAAATAAATATTCAATTAGTCAATTAATTCTGAAAATCTATACTAAACATTAAACCTGGCTTCATTTTTTAAGCGGTTTAAAAATTGATCCATTCTAATCTTTATAAACGTTAGTCTATAAAACGCAGTTCATAAAATAAATGCGGTAATAATATTTTATAGTATGAAAACACATCGTGGAGTGTTGTTCCTTATTGCAAAAAATACTATGGAATCCGATTCTGAATGAGCAGCAATTCTCTAAATATTAATAAACAAATTAATCTATTGAACACGCGAGGCGGCAGCTAACACGATATCTTCACACGCAAGAATTCTACACAGAATAAACTTGTAACAATTTACGATTATTTCTGCTTTTGGAGATGACCCAGTTACCTTGAATCCACTAAGTTACGTTGCTACGACGCGGCTCTAACTTGAAAGTCAAATATTTTCTGAACTTCCTACGCAGATAAGCAGTATTATATCGGGTTTAATATTTTATGCTCTATCCTACTGCCTATCACCTAACATCATTATCATCTTCAGCCTTTTCAATTGCAGGCCTTTGAATACGTGACAAGTGGTAGAGCCAACGCTGTTGTCAGTCATGACTATATGAATGGGCAGGCTCGTCCTGGGTGGTTTCACTGTCTCACATGAAACCGACGTGAAGCTTTATTGTCGCGTTTCCTTCGGCGAGTGCACCGAACAAACGCGACAGTAAACGACGATAGTGAGATTGCCAGATACTCCTTTCCTCTTGCCATGCTTTTCCCTTCCCGCCCTCCTCCCGATTTCATTGGGTGGCAATCATTATCCAACCGTTGTGGATGTTCATGAGCGACAGTCATTACTTACGATAAGGTAACCAGATTGCTCATTTGCCGGATTAATTTAAAAAAAATATATTTTTTCATTGAACTACCAAAAACGATTGAGACTTGAGAGTATTGAGATTGATTAAAAGTTTTTAGTTGTATTTGCAACATCAATCGTAAAACAGCCTTGTAACAAAGCGCAGTAATTCGGTAAATACAGTAAATGATTTAGTGAACAAAATGTAACGAGAGGCGCGCACGTTGTATGTTATTTCCTTGAATAATGAAATCGTAACCTTGCGTGCATAACTATCAACATTGAAGTTTGGTTCGACAAAAAGAAAACGCTATTCGCAGAAAACAATTGATTCAACAGCTGGCTAGAAGTTAAAAAGTCGATGAAACATACGCATTTTGTAGAAAGCAGTCTGCTTATAATATTCCAACTAACAGCTGACGTCGGCCCTCATGGTAGTCGTGGGAAATATACCGGTATTGAATAAAATATAATATAATTAAATTAAAACTTGCAACGTCTGCTGAATTAAATCAAGAATACTATGTTATAACATTAAGAATTCGATATTCATAATCTTATCAATATGTCGGTTTATCTACTAACTACCTCATTCATTATTCATGTTCTTAAGGTGAGGTAACACCCATAATTCATATTAGCCACAAAAAATTGCAATATGGGAGGCAGGATGCTACAGGTTATTGTGCATTCGGGAAGTCACATGCCATCTGGCCCTCTATCGAATATCGAACGAATATATCGAATTCCCCCTTATATTTTGTGAAATGTGCTAACAATATTGCATGAATATCATATACCAAGTCAGGAGAAGAGATATAATTTCTTGAATATATCCCTGTCAAGCATTTATTTCTATAACCATTTTAGTTATTATAACAATTACTATTTGAAGGATGTCGAGGTCAAATCAGCAATTTAAAATTTTGCGCATGCGCCCCGTGAGCACATGAAGGTAATGAGATGCAGTTTATTTATAAATTGAATGAAAAAATACTATTTTTACTGTATTCAATATTGTCTATACCTCAACTTGTATTGAACGTTCAATTTCATGGATGTCAAATGTATTTAATAAAATCACAATGTGAAAATGATTTACTGCAATGATCGAGTCAATTGGACATCAGATTTCAAGCAGATAGTTTAGTGTAGGGACCTGTTGATTTAAACTTTCAAACTCGTCTACGGGGTAAATTAGTATTAATTTTCTTGCTGTTTCACAACCACGGGGAGTACACTTATATCATAAATAGATGAACATTTTAGATCAAGGCTGGGAAAAATATTTGCTGATTCTGTATTATTTGTATACTATGGAGTCTATATAACTGTTTGAACATCTGAGCATTCGGTCCACCTGATAATAAATGATCACCAATTGACTCTTAGGTCGTAAGCTTGTGTCAAACGTTAAAAGGCATCATTAACACGACATGTATCGTAAATATTGCGTTTCAGTTTATTTGCCTCAGCCCTCACTAAAATTGCACATAATCAGTTAGTGCCGTGCAGTCTGACAGTCCCAGCGATATTGTATGAATGATTACTAGTTGTTGTGTTAAGCTGCTTTGTGTTCCTGCGAATAAACATAAACACAGAGCGTTAGGCGCGCGCTGCTGCAGCAGTAAAGCCGTGACGTCATCTTGTCGTAAAACTGTATTGGCAGTAAAAGCGTGGAGGCCATGTGGACGTCACATTGCAGCAGTTTTCTTCAGGCATTCGTTTTATCTGCGTAAAAATAGCCCACCATGTAAACAAATAGCCGATTGAAGACAATCTTCCACGGCATACGGACGCTCCTCGACGGATTATACTTTGCCTGCATAGATATGTGCAATGATTTTATGCTCATCATTTACATAATAACAAGCTAATTCAGCTATGCGTATTTCATAGTCTTATTCATCAGAGTCGGTTCACTCACACTCGTCGACTGTAGTTAAATTATACAACTCCCACATCTGAGTGTTTCATCATTTTCGTCAAATTATAAACGATTAATTCGTTATTCCGTTTACCTGGCGGCTATTCTACAATATCTACGGATAATTTATCTTATTTCATTAATTGGACGCTAATATTACTGTTTACGCGAAAGTCTCATAAAGTTAAATAATTTCCTAGTTTTTCCGTAGTTTTTGGAATGATTCCAACTCGGGCTCGAACAAATTCGATAGATCCACGTCAATCGTTTAGCTAAATATTTACTATGTTGACGTTACGTATCAAACGGACATTAAGTCTCCAAAACCAGAAGCATTATTTTGTGACACCATCCACACAGAATCGTAAAACATGTTTTCAAATCTATTTTCCGATGGAGGAGTTGCATAATAGTTTTGTTTGTCTGTATAAAAACTTACAATACCTACTAGCTACTTACATAAAACCAGATGTTGTTTTTGGATTTTGGATCAATATATTTATCAAAACAGTAAGTAAAAAGTAGGAAAAACACTTAAAAATATTAAAACTTAACAAAAAGTAAAAAGCGGTCTTTTGGCTTTAGGTAATTTTTTACAGACAACTTTTGGAGACAATTCAGATTCAATCAGGTCAACGAAAATCGATGTAACCTCATCCATAGTTAGTAGCTAGCCATCTATTTCATGTATTGTGCTATTCTTCAATAAGCACCGAATACCCAAACTGTGTCATTACCGCAGCGATGACACATACTTAACTAATGATAGCCCTCATGCGGAGCGCGGTGTGGGCGGCCGGAGCATCAGCCGAACAGGCAGCGCAAACAAACTGACGGTAACTCGCGCAACAACCGTCATCGACAACGCAATGACTCGGTAATGATGCTCCACCAGGGTCAATAGCGTCCGCCCACAGCCCTACTGATGTTTCGACCATTGTGACATTGTAGATCTAGGTACGAGTACAAGACAAAAGTCTTCACTGAGCAGTTATTTTATGGAAGGCCTTATTGTTTTGTCATATAAGACTAAAACTGTTCTTTAAGCCTATAGCAACAATAAATTTTGTCTATTTTTATTTTGCATCTCTGTAAAAGTACGTTCACTTCAGTCGTAAATTACAGCGACACCTTCCAATTTAGGTGTTTCATACTATCGCGGTGATTCATAGCAGTAAAAAACATTGGCGGGGGAAACCTTCAGCGCTGTTCAAGGTGAGGTGTTGAAAGTGGCCGAGGACTGCGAACAACTCGCAGCAGTCGGCGTAGGATGCACGGCATCGCTTCTTCCGCCTCGTACTGTGTTTTAGCTGATACAGGGTTATTTTTTATTGATGTACCACGTCAATCGACTCCTTAAATGGCAGCGATTGTGTAATTTACTTGTTTGATTTGTTTTTAAATTTGAAAATAAACTGAAATTAGACGAACTTGCTAAAATTTTCCATGAACGTTGTTCGAAGATCGAAGATGTTAAAATTGAAAAGATCATAGAGGAATTTTTATTTTATGATATTAATAGTAAGATTTATATAAATAAGCACTTGTACCGCTGTAAGTATCTTCATAAATGTTTGTTAGATTGATGGATAATATTGGATTGATTTTTCACCGCTAGTACGGGTGTTAAAATTAATGTAGCCTTGGTCTATTTTAATAGGAAATCATCACAACCGCGTATGAAATATTTAACGGGAATGCGATGAGATATTGGCAAAAGTACAGGAAGCAATGTCAGAATTATAAATAAAATTGCTGACGAATTTATTCACACAAACATTATATCTGCGAAAGTGACTCCGTTCGTATGGCTGATACATTTTTACAACTAATTCAATGCAGCGATTGTAATGATATTTGTCAAAGAGGTAACCTAAAACCTGGATAAAAGCGTGGTGATATATTATAAATTCTACTAAAAAGGCAGAAAAGCAAATGGCAAACTTTGTGTGGAAAATATTAAAACCTTCCTAGTCCCATTTCATTGAAGCTTCTTATTAAGAGGGAGAGCGAAGTAGCAAATTAATAGTATCCGACCGAAGCCGGATTAGTATCCTACAAAGTTTATAAAATACGTGACATCGATAAAGCTATTACTCATTACTTCCAATAGATATGTAAAAAAATATTTGGGTTGTTATTATTATACCGACCGCTTATAAATAAGGTAATATATTTCGGCAGACATTGTGGCGCTTGGGGACTTAAAATGTTTTAGAACTTATCTAGGGCATAAGAGTTACGAAAAGAAAAGAAAATGATAAATATTATTGATTATTGGGAGGTTATTTTAATTTCTGTATACTTTTACAAAACCATTGTCACGTAAAGTAATAGGAGGACCATAACAGAAGTAATCTTCCACCTCAGAGGCACCATTACAAAGAGATGAATGGTAACAACTGTGAATAAATTGCGCATATTTATTCCTCTCTATATCTTACATCGTAGCGTCAAAGGCTGAGATACGAGGTATAACCCAGTTTTATATGCAACATTCCGCAGTTAGATGATGGACAATTTCCAGTCATAACTAGTCACACTTCTACACCATAATGTAGATCAAATTCAGTTATACAATCTACATAAATTGTACACGTAGTAATAATACTCGCAACTGAATTTAAATTTAAAAAATACATTATCACTACCGAAGTGAATTAGTTAATGAAGAGGTGGGAAGGACCGGATGGCACTGACAACATTAATGAGAACTTTATGAATAACATATAAAATTGCGGGAAGCGGAAGCTTCGCGCAACCCACGTGACATACAAGTAAATATGCTCGCGGTTACTTATTCTTTGCAATCTGGAGCTACTTACGTATTCCGAACAAATTATATGGAATCATTTATGTCATTCACAGAAATAAACTTCAATTTTAGCAGAGAAGAAACAAAATAATGGAAAGATGTTCAGTATACGAAGAGATTCAACTATATTATACGTGGACATTACTAAACGTGATAAATACAATTACTCATGAAAGTAACGCATTGATGATCAACCGTGCGGAAAACGTGATCAATCATACACGGACGAAACCCAAGCAAAATATTATCCAAAAATTTAGAAACTACTGCACATTGCGATATACATATAACTGGCTCTCCGATCACTTCCGAAAGAAAAAGGCCGGAGAATGCACGACAGCTGAACATTCTGAAAGTATCAACAAACATTTCTCGGTACATCTGGATGCGCGGGTGACGTCGTCGAGTTTTTCATAGTAAGTGACGCGCGTGTCGTTCTGTGAGTCGCTCGCATATTTTTGGCAACAATACCAGCAGTCAGCAGTCAGCATCGAACGCACACACTCGAGGGGAGGTGGAGGGGTTCGGGAATGCGGCTCCACAGCGAGCCGAGAGAGATTTCACCTCATGTAACGCGTCGTAATGTTTTGCACAACGCTCCACTGAAACCAGCGCACATCCGCTAATCCGACTTTTTTTCCGCCAAGTCGGAGATGATAGTTTTTTACCTAGAAACCGGAGCCAACTTGTCGCTGTGGGTACATATACCGCCCGTCCAATTAAAACCAGCCAGGAACCATACGTTGACAAATAAGAGCCATTAGTGAGCGAGGATGTTACCAACGTTGGTGACTATAAATTGAACTAATTCTACGAAATCTATCGCGAGCATTACGCATTCCTGATGCACTCTGTCAAATTGTACAATTTTGTTAGTTTGTCCAATTCATTGCAAGTGCTCGCAACAATGTAGAATAAAAGAAGTTCCATAGAAAATGTTCTCGATTGAATGCAAACAAAGTACAAGAACTTCGTGGCGTATTCTTTAGATTTATTTGATTCGTTCGAGGAAGTTCACAAGTCATTTGTTTAGTGTCAGAGAGACACTGCTGCAATGTAATCAGTTTCCCAGGAAATGTAAACTTTGTTAAATTTATAGGCAGTTAAAGTTGACAAATAGTATTGAAATAAAATACTGGTACAACTCCAAATATTTCTGAACGAAAGTAATAATTTCTTTATTTGTTACCTGTCAAAACCTATGAAGTTCGATTCCCTGGAGAAAACACTTTTGAGTGAGTTTTGGAAGCAAAAAACATATTTCATCAACATTAGATAATTTCCCACAGGTTTTAGGACGGAATGGCAACTAAATATTAAGCGCTATTATTTGATATCGATATTTGAAACGTTGCATTGTTACGTTGAGTGATGATTGCCAACACAAATATTAGAGATGAGCCTTTCATTATTATTATTTACTTTACCATTTCCAAATTAATAGTATTACTGACTTTTATGTGTCCTGGAAGTGAGTATAGGTAATCGTGAATTTTTTACATTTATAGCCGGGTAAGGCACATTATTCGTATATTTTGATGGAAATTACTAATCATTCAGGCCCGACATTGTGACAGGTACGACTCTGTTGCATTTTGTGCTCTGTTGCCACTAGTGACTACTCTGCCTATCTTTTTGGAATATTAGCAGGAGGTTTCGTTTCTTAGATATACAATCTTTCTTTCTTAAAGTCAATTTCCTCATTGCTGAGTGACCCCCAATATGTACATTGTTTTTAAACGTACATATATTTATATACACATGTATTTATGATATAGTATAAATAAAGGAGTACTCACCATTTCATCGTATATGGTCTGTGTGTCGGCGGTGCAGTCGTAGGCGGCATCGTAGGTGAACAGCTTGTCCTGTCCCTTGGGGTTGTACACCTGCACGGCGCCGCGCTCCGGCCACACCTTCACCACCTGCACACCACAACACCTGAGTATCTGCACCCAACTGCACCGGCCTCGAGGCTCCACGACCTTGGACGTAGCTTGGACCAACAGTGTTGCTTTACTCACTGTTTAACATATCGCTAATTGTCTTGCACTATTAACTGCTTATTCTAACAATTGTAGATCAATATTGCATTTGTTTTTATAGTGTAAATTTACATTCGACATACAAATTGAGATTTAACAGGAAATTATTTTATAGGCATGACAAATTACTGTAACCACTAAAGAATCTTTGAAGTTCGTAATATTTCAACCATATTTTTAGAGGCAAAAGTAACACAAACACACAAAACAAACTTTTGTTTTCTGGGTTTTATCACCTCTACTCTCGTTATGATTAACAGGAAAAATATTCAAATAACAATAGGTATTGTAAGTATTAGTGCTATTGTTGACATGAGAATGGATCGGAGTGGCATCGCTGAATGAATGCTGGTTCATTCATGGCGTGGTTCTCACTACGAGCAACAGACAGTGGTTGTGTTCAAGGTCGGTGCCAAGGCTACGTCCGTGAACTTGGAAATGTGTTCGCAATACAACTCGTCTTTACTAGTGACAAAATACAACACTTCATGCACAATTACGACAAACGAGCAATTTTTGAAAGTAAAAACAAATGTTGCTGTTCGTAACACGTTATGAGTTTCTCAGATCTATTGCCCAAGATCTACGTTATTTCAACAAAGCTAAAATGATGATTTCTATTACATATTTATGTTGTTTTGAGTATAAACTATTTTAAACTTTCTGTAAGCAACTTTAAAATTTAGCTTTGCTAAAATGACGTAGGTTTCGCGGCTCTCAAAGCATTCTGAATACTCAATATTTTTATGAAAACTAAATGTTTTAGAACATTATTGTTGTATTGCGTCACTGATTTTTAACGATTTGTTAGACTAAATACCAAATTGTTACTAAATCTACGAATGCACCATCCCAAATTAAATTAAACCTGAAACTCCTGCAGCCGTTTAATGCATTTGTATAAAACTATGTAAATGAGTGTTTATTGTTACGTTATATTTTTTGTTACAACTTGATACCTATATTAGTTACGGGATGTTTTTTGCAGGTGTAGCGAGTCAATTAGTGCGCGTATGAATGGGTGTGCGCTGTACGCCGCATCACACATTAGCGTCGCGTTAATAACCTGTTTACACAGTTTTTTTGCGGGAAACGTTCCACCAGACGACTTACAAATACAGTTTTCACTAGTTTCATTTAACACTGTTGCACTCGACAAAACGTTTTCTCTCGGCAAATAATATTGTAAAGCCGTATACATTCTAATATTAAAATGCGTACTAAAAATATGTACATAATACAAAAATATACAAAAAATAAGTACTACAAGGAAAATACAATTACTTAAACACGAAAAACACCGCTACCATAACAACAATCATTCCACAATGAAAACTCCCAAAATATATCCAATTCAACATTCCAAATTTAAAATTCAAAAACTTTACTGAGACTATCTTTCACTATCGGTGAACAGTAGGCGATAAAGCCTTTCTGCAATTTTACTTTCAAATGAAGCCTCGGAATATCCTTCAATCTACTCTAATTCTGTCGATGTGGCTTTTTTCTAGAAGTACTTATAGCAACTAGTAGACATCCCTGGTAGCACCCGGCAGCGCGTCTCTTGATGCTATCTGCTGAGTGCCGTATCATATCGGCAAGCATTCAAGTTAATGACGTGCCGTGCGTCACTCAACAAAAAATACCATGTCTAATGCTTTATAAAAAACAAATGATTGACGATCTTCCATCAAATTTTAATTACAGTATAAGTGCGTATCAGTTTATTCCTAATTATTTGACTATTGCTTCCCTTGTCTACTGAATATAGAACTATAGTGTAGTACACTTTACATATTGCAAATAAATCAAAGCTTTCCCAAAAATATTTCTTAAATTTTACGTAAATATAACAATTTTCAACGGTATAAAAGACAAGCGTGACTACTGATCTATTTTTAATCGTCACAAAAACCTTGTCGTAATGGATATTGGTAATTAATAATACATCACTGTGTGTTCGTGAGAAAAGAGTATTGATTAGTCGACGTTTCCTTAAAACAATCAATAAAAAATTAACCACCACCATTACCGTCACCACCACCACCACCACCTTACTACCCCATTAAAGTAGCGCATTTATTACTAAGACCTTGTCCACAAGAGGCGAATTTCCGAATTGACCATTTAAAAAATCATAGGCGTTGTCGATATAATAGGTAATAAAGACAATCATAGGCATCGCGACCCAAAATATAACAGAAAAAGAAAATATTTCATATTACATTATTCGCCTTTTCTGGACAAGATCGAACTAAACAGTGGACGAGGAAACATATTGTGCAAATCACATGCCACAGTAGCGTCGAGTCAGAAAAATAAATATAAGAATAATTATAAAGTTCATACTCAAATAGTAAGTATTTGAAAACATCAAGGAATTTAAATAGATAGGGTGCACAAACACTTGCTCTTACAGAGTGGATGTTAATTAAAAGTGCTTGTAAGTAAATTCTTGTCTATTAATCAAATTAACATTCTGAATCAAAAGAACCATATCATAGTTCACAATTTAGCAAAACAACCAAATCATTAAAAATATTTCGTAGTACATTCTCATAATTTCTATATTTAAATCATTGCATAAGAAAGATTCCTCACTCGTTTCTTCAACATGGCATTGACGTTTGCACAATTCACAGGGTTGCCACCCGTTCATTAGCACAAAGAATTTACTTTGTTTTTTTTATTCAATTAAGTAAGTCTTACTTAGTTTGCATAGACCAAGTCAAATAAAATATTTTTATAATCTTTTTACGATTGTCTCTCCACTAAAGTAAAGGTGGCATCCCTAAGATCACACCATGAGCATGGCATGTAATAGCGTTCTGGAACATTAGTACCCCCACCCCGCCCGCCGTGTCGCGTGACGTCACACCTGTAGGGGTCCTTCGAATTTCCTGTTGTCCACCGGGTTCTTGGACGAGAGGCGCTCGTACCATTTCTGTTCGGGACGAGCTTTCTTAACCTATGGAACAATTGTATATTGTACACAAGACGGCACAGACAGATACATAATGCGTAAAACTCTCACAAAAATACATCATAATGTCAGCGAACACGAAGCTTAAAGACGCCACTAAAAAATAACACAAAACAAATACAGGTAACAAATACAAAATCATTTTTTAAATTACTTTCCTATTTATGATATTACTTACAGCTATTTTGAAGATGAGTATTTACTACATATTTATATATAAAATTGATAACGGCTAGTAGTGCAATGGGCGGCGCATTAATTATCCAAAAACAAAATTGCAATAGTTAATTTCCTAAAAATATTACGACTGAACTGATCCCAAATTCAGTTGTTTAAATACTAAACATTGTCAGTTGTCACCGTAATGAGCTTTACAGCAGTATGTGAGGTTGTTGACTGACATTATAATTTATAAGAACTGTTTCAGTAATAATTAGGGTACTCCGCCGGCTGTGGAAAGCGAGGCTTCGGGTTCGATCCCCGCACCGAGACAAATATTTTTGTCATTCAGGTATTTGATTCGGGTCTGGGTGTATGTGAGAACCAAAAGTCTCTGGTAGTTTCTGATTCCCACGACACAAGACTCGATGTTAGTGTGGCGTCAGGATGTATGTGACTGTAGTTGTATTTAGTTTTTGTTTAGTTTTATTTACGCAGTGAAAGAGCCACCAGAATAGAGTTAATGCAGACTACCATACCTAGATATCTCGTATCACGAATACTGTTACTAAATTCTATACCTACTTGATCCACGGTACCTTAATACCTACATATAGAAATAATAATCTACATCAAACTGAAAATGAATAGTTCATAATATCACTTTAGTAATTGACGGAATTAATTATATTTGAGCATGAAGTTTCTAACTGCCCTTGGAATATATTACTGTAATAAAGGCATTTCATAGACACATGTGTAATTATGGAAATAGTCTAGATGTTAGGACATGTAGATTATTTATTACATAACTTACAAATGTGACCTGAAATCACGAAAAATCTAAACACATATTTTGTAATGCATAGGAGGCTTCCAGAAACACCGCAATATACATTACGTTTGCGACTTCTGTTTGTAAATATAATCACTTTTACAAAAAAAAAAATACAAAAGCAGCGCTTTTATGTGCAAATATTTGGCGCATATTTAGGCATTGTATAATAACGACGAGAGGCGCGGTCCGTTCAAAATGTTCCGACGAGTGCTCGCACATAAACAGTACACGTCATTTTTCACTTTCATACGAGATTTGCAGCCCGCCGCGCCTTGTCAATCCGTCAACCACTCATTGACTATTTGTTTAGAAACTATTACTTACCGGCGTTGATTTACGTCTTTTATTCAATTTTTAAAACGGTCAATAATTTATTTCCAACTCTTCCTTTTTGGCCGGCTTCTAAAAAAAGGGAGATACTCAATTCATCGTAATCTTTAAAAAATATATAAATGATATTATTACTCGGTGTCATCATCAGCATCAGCATCAGGATGCAAATATGGGCCCAGACGATTTTGCATGTGATGTTCTACAATTACTACGCATTAAAAAGTTTTCAGAGAAGATACAAGAAATAGGTACTTAGAATTATGTTTTTTTTGAGAAATATATCTATTTTTAATTTTATAGTTATTATCGAGGTCAAATTTGTATATTACAACAATAACAATGATATATGTGATGATTCAAATGTAAACAAAGAAGTGTAAGGTCGATCCGGACGTAGCTGCTCAGTTTTTTTCTCACAAAACGCAACCATTGTTCACCTAAATAATTATTTCATATAAAAACTGCTGCGTTAAATCTGACATCATGCAAAATATCCAAAGTGTGCGAAGTGTGAGCGCGGGTTGAGGTCATTGTCGCGGCCGAGTATCATGTGAAATTAATTGAAACGTGTAAACTGAGTGACGGGGCGCCGCGTTCAAGTTCAAAACCATTGTCTTAACAGATTGTGATCGTTCTACCGCGTGTGCGCCGACCACCCGACCAGCCGACCAGCTGTCCACTAACGAGGTACCCTACAATCTACCACACTTTTGATATGATAATGTTTCCAAAATAATGTCACCGTAGCAAATAGTTACTGGATATGACACTTCTAAGTTCTAAACTTTTAAACGTTTACAAGTTTCGTCTAAGCCTGTTTGTGGAAAAACATATCGTATAAACTGCAACTTACTACCAGTCGACCTGAAATGATGCTCTAACTCTCCACCCTCTATATCGAAAACGATTCTACGTTTAAAAAAATCATACAAAAGTAGGGAAATAAATCCTTTACAATATTGAAAATAGATGCAAACAGCGATAAACTCATAGGAAACGATATAGGTATTTGTAAAAAATGTGCAACAAGTAGATTTTTGTAACTTTGACCTTAGATTATAATTGTTGCAAATATCCTACCTCATGTAGGTTTCAGACAACTTTTAGGATGTCAAAATAAAAGGTTATACGAGTTTATAGCTTGATATCTTATATTCCTAGGTGAACTTACTAAGATAACTAGACTATTATTTACTAGCTGTCGGGCCCGGCTTCGCCCGGGTGCAGATAGTTTTTGAGTCCAATCCACATCAAGAACATATTATTTCGCGTGTCTACTAACTATATTTCCCGCGTGCCGTCGACTATATTTCCCTTCCGTAGGAGAGGACATCCCGTGCCAACAATTTGAATTTGAAAGAGTAGAAAATATGTATATTTGGTTTCCTGACTCATCCCACGGGAACACTACATTTTTCGGGATAAAAAGTAGCCTATGTGTTAATCCAGGGTGTCAGCTATCACTATACCAAATTTGAAAGAGTAGAAAATATGTATATTTGGTTTCCTGACTCATCCCACGGGAACACTACATTTTTCGGGATAAAAAGTAGCCTATGTGTTAATCCAGGGTGTCAGCTATCACTATACCAAATTTCATCAAAATCTGATGAGCCGTTTTTTCATGAAAGAGTAACAAACATCCATACATCCATACTTACAAACTTTCACCTTTATAATATAGTAAGGATTTATTTAATTTATATATTTTATTGTACAATTCAAGTTACTTAATTATATATATTATACTATATATTTCATATTATTTAGCTTGTGCTGACAGCGGTTTTACCTGACGTCAATTCTATATATAGGCCAAGTTCGTGCTATTTTACCATGAATGAATAAAAATGTTGGTAAAATCAAAGCCCAACAAATATGTAGAGTTGAAGTCACGAGTGATGACTACACGGTAATTAAAATTGACCAGATGGAAACTTATGTCTGTTTACGCGGTAAGCAACATGCTGAGTGAAGATTGCAATCGATTTGGACTAAAATAAAATCACAAAAAACTAGGACACCAGATACTCAGCGCAGGGAAATGTAGTAACAAATATAATAATTACCGTATAGACCATGTTCAAAAAAATCACGAAAAAGAGTTTGGATTGTTTGATACGATAAAAAGAAGAATTTGCAGAAATCAACAAATTATTGCCACAGTATGATGTTTGCATACAGATTGATTTGAACAAAACAAAATAAATAAATAAAAATATCTCAGATTGCTCAATTATCAATAACACCATTAGGTAGAAGAGGTATCGATTTCAGATTTTAACGGCCGGTAAATCGCTTGCAAATTGGTTATTAACTCCATAAAAATAAATAAATTGTGCTCTCAAATATGTATAAATAGCAATCTCGGGCACTTCGTTGTTACATTGTACACAATTATCATTTAAATATTAGTTTGAATAGTGGATGATTTCAGCAGGTAACTGCGTGTTGACCTACAACGTTGTGCATCCATGAAAAGTAATTACAAAACATTACAAAAGCGTGGGACCTTGAGTGGCGTGCGGCGCTCGTGGCGGCCGCGCGGCTAGTGCGTAGCGCGCGTAGTAGAGCTGCCGCCGACCAATCACACGTAACGGCTAGTTTCACGCACCGGTGCGCACGCGCGCCCTCACCGTAGTCCGTATAACACAGAGTACACACTTTCAGTCATTACACTTGTACCAGCATTGACCACCACACTTTGCCGCACTGTTTACCGTCTAGGCTACAGGACTTGTTCAAATAGTGTACATACGTCATAAAATACATTCAACAACCACCCTCGAGAGTAATATTAGATCCAATAGGAGTTCGGTAAATTGCCTCAGACCAAAACTCAATTCCGATCGTAGAACCTTTAACTTTAAAACATTTTCAGCCAAAAGCCAAAGCTATTATGGATATTTGAGACGCGCACGCAGTAACAATTTCTACGTTTCATGCTTCAATTATGCTACACGTTAGTACTTGAGATAGAAGTCTATCTTTACAAAGTAACGAGCTAGCAAAATTAAACCAATATGAATATAGATCATCCACTCCTCCGTCGCATTATTAGCATACGAAAGGTCTATGTTAATATTGGCGTTTGTGATATAGTAAATGCAATTAAAATCAAGTCTCTCTTGTGCTTGCATACGCAACCGGCACCAAACCGGTTCTGTGCAATGTAATTATTGATCCTTTTATGTAGACCCATCGTATGGACAACTCCAGTTGTTTACATATTAAAGAAATTTGTACTAAAATGAAAAGGAAAAACTTTACAGACATGCATAAAAACCATCTGATTATATAGTGCTACAATACACACACGTCCAAAGAAAACCGCAGGAGTTTGTCGGTAATATCGAAGTCACCAAAAAAAATCATGACTTCGAAGAAGATAATATAATAGGCAATAGCTTTACAATAGAGGTTATTTAAGATCAGATGAAATTGGAACACTGAGTATGAAAGTAGACCTTGGCATTGACCGGGATAACGCCAAGTTGAATAACTACAGCGGGACTAGAATCTACACAGGGATAGCATACACTGTATACACTAATAATTGCTGCATTGAATATTCAAATCAACTTTTACAATTAGTAGAAGAATTCATGCAAATGTGACGGGAAACAAATCGATAACTGCATGCAGGTGTTTATTAATAAGTAGTTTGAATAATATTAAGCAATGCCTACTTATACTATTGCCTCGGTGGAGTAGTTATACTACGGTACGGTCACAAAGCTGAGGTCTCGGGTACGAATCCCGGGATGGGCAAAGTGATATTGGCATTTTCCATTCATTATCAGCCCAAAGAGATTGATAGATAGGCTCGCCACCTATCACATTGTGGGACGGAATATACTAGGCGAAATGTGGGTGTCCTGGCGCCCCTGCCTACCCCTTCTGGGAAAAAGGCGTGAGTTAATGTATGTATGTACTTATAATATTGATTGGTGGTCTCTTATATGTGAGAGACCGCCTGGGTTTATATCACCGCAATGCCTATTTCTTCCGCCAAACAGCAGTGTAAATGCATTGTTGTTTTCCAGTTTGAAGGATATTGTAGCATGAGAAATTATTAAATAAATAAATAACACCCAACAGTCACATACATAGTCCTGACCCCACAATAAGATCGAGTCTTGTGTCGTGGGTATCAGGAACTACGAGAGATTACGGGACATATTGATATTTAACATCGTATATCTCGGGCTGACGCGCACACTGGAATACTAAGTATTGTTACTGTCCATAACCGGTCATATCACTTACCATGAGGCGAATGGTACACCCGTGTCGGCATTCATAGCAATGAAAAAGGTTGTCTTAAAGTTAGACCCATTCATTGTGTTGAACAACAAATCGCCCAAATCGTATAAAATTGCCTTACGTAAAATAGATCGGTCATTGGGTTCAAAAAAAGGGGTGAAATAAAAAGATTCAAAAGCAATTTCGACTAATTCATAATTACTAAAAATGATAAAATTAAAGGTAACAAAAGAACAAAAAATAATTTATTTAACAACGACAGTTTCCACATAAATGAAAAACGAAATCATAAACAATTGCCTTGGTCATACACCAAGGTCCGTTGCTTGTTCTGAGTGGCAAACAATATTACAACAGAACAGTAAAAACAAAGCATTGAGAGAGTTTACTGACAGTGAATTAAGTAGGAATGCTTCCAAGGTAACAGATGAACTGTCAGATATGGCAATATCCCATATAAGAGGACTGGATTGGTTTCAATTGCGGTCGCAAATGCGCACTGCACGCGGCGTATCATACGCGCGGTAATTGATTGCATTATTAACTTATCTATATGGAGTGTTGATAATTGCCACCACAGATATAAACGCTTGCGGTTTCTGTTTGTACCATGTCTCTTTTTATTGATTAGGTCTGGCAAATGATTAACTTCTATAACGCTTGGATCATGAGAAATAGTGGCTTCACGAATTAATTATTGCAATATAAACATAGAAAGAAAATAAGGGTAATTAATATTGATTAAAACTACAATTTTACCATACAGTAAAATTCTCCCGAGACCAGGTACATAACTTCGAACAAAGCAACGTGTCGCGAGCCGAGCGCCACGCACCGCACTCCGCGCCGCAACACGCCGCGCCACTCGCTTGCGCAACCGGCAGCATCGCTAATCTCATGCACACCAAGGTCGATTTCAATCTTGTTTCCGAATTGCATCCAAAACATTGCATTGGCGAAACTCCGACAGTTTCACCGCCGCAAAAAAGGATCATTATTGCCAGCTTTATTTGTTTTCTTATGAATATTATTATTTTTACACGATAATGAGTGAATTGCAAGCAATCGCAAGCACACGACGCGAGGCCTGCGTTCCAAGTGTTTTTGTACAAGCCTATTTAATTTCCTATCTCCGTAGTTTTGATTATATCCGGGTTTCTGTAGAACGGGTATGCCGGCGACATTTGCCGCAGAGCATCACTTCAGTTATAATAGCCGTGTAGAATGCTAGTAATTATTGTACTTAACAAGCCGCCGACTCCTTGTGCAATCCGCTAATCCAACCCGGGGGCTCGTTTATGCGCCTTTGCTGACGGCACAGTGGGTAGAAGGCATTACACATGACTACGCAAATTACTCATTTGTTGTATGTTTTTCGCTAAAATACGGCCGATGATAAGGTTGAAATTCGTTAGAAAACACACAATATTCTTCTAACCCTATCTGTTAATCATATTTGATGCAGTGTTTCAAATATGAATATCGCCCTCATAATATTTGAAGTAAAGAAAACTTTACGATTTGAGTGCAAATTTATTTGCATCGTCCTCATTCATACAGTTGGTCGAAGTACGAGTAAATCGCGCGATCAAAACCGAAAGCATTACAAAACGAAATAATTTCAAACAAAAAAAACATTAACGTTGCGGCAAGATTCGAAGTATATTAAAAACCAAGAAACAATTGCCAGTTAAATTTGATTCAGTTTCCGACAAAATTCATTATTTTCTATGAAATTCTCCGCGATAAATATCGAGGACTATCGCTCGATGATTTCGAATTAAAGGTACAACATATTGAAGTTGACTCCATGTAATGAACGATTGTCCGATTGTCGATTGAGTGTAAGCTCAGTAATCAGCTGACTGCACCGAGTCATTACTCATTACACTCTATTAACTGTAACGTCGCGCGGCGCACCATTAATCAAAACCGACGCAATGTCCAAGCCAACGACAAAGCACCCGTCATTAAGCTAATGGTGTAACGTAGGTTACATGTAAGTAACTATTATAAAACATTAAACTCAATCGCGGTCACAATAAATGTTACGTCAGATCGTTCGGAAATCTTCGGGTCGACTCGGTTCGCGACGGAGGGGGCTCGGTTTTAGCGGTCAGTCAGCCGATGAACTTACTGGAAGACACGGGTGTACTCTCATAGTCTCGGAGTGATAAAACCGTGCAAACTATTATTTCTAATTTCTAAAGTTTTACTTTAAAACATTCATTTTGTTCCCACCTTGGGTAAGTTGTGCACAATTTCTGTTGATTATTTAGCGCTGTAGCAAATATACAAATTTAAATCAGCTGTGTATTACAACCGTCAAAGTGTAACGGTCATATTGCTTTACGCGGGTCCTCTAGATAATTATTTTTGCTCCTTATATTTATTTGGTTGTACATACTTAGTAGCAATTATAGTTAAAACATTATTGTAACGCCACAGCCGCCTGGGATGAGAAATTGCTTTGCTTTTTTTGTAATTACCGCCTCCTCAGCTCGCACTGTCACCTTTTAATTGAGTCTGTTCATATTATAACGCGGTCCCTGAATATAATTATAGGAACTCAGTTGGGAGTGAGAGAAGCTCCGTTTCGACGTTGTGCTGCTATTCCCGTTCACGCCTGAATGACAAGGAGAGGGTTTCGCCGCTGAACGAGAACAAGACCTACTTTCGGTGCCTGCCGCCGACTGGACTCCACAAGCCAAGACCTGCCCCAGCTTCCACCGCCGCTTCTCGACTCTTCGGGTGGTGCACAGTTGCGAAGGAGAGTGCGGTGAACTGTTTGACCTGTATTTGGCCATCTAAACCCGCGACCCTACCGTTGTAGGAAATTAAGTGTTTCGTTATTTTTTTAAAAATTAAAATAGCTTATGATACAGTAGTTTTTCTTGTTTTTCACCTCAACCACCTCTAGTGGTCAACGTGACAAAATGGCGCCCAACTAACGGTTATATGGTCAAATTTAGGTTATAGCAGCATTTCTTTATATTCTGGTGTTGGTTTGTGTGTGTGTGTGTGTTTTCTCTTCTTTCTGTTACGTCTGTTTTATTAGTATCTTTATTTTTTTATCTAGTTTTGGGGAGTTTTGCTTTGCCTTATATCCGTACCAAACGTTTGTGCTAGTTTAAATTAGAAATAATTTATTGGTTTAGTTAGTGCTTTGATTAGTATGTTTAAATAATTATATATTACACTATTTTGACAAGTGTAAGAGTAGATTGATTTTTTTTCCTTATCATATTTTTTATTTTGCTTTAAGTAGTTAATTGTTTGTAATTCATGTGATTGTAACACTGTCATAGAAATTATAAATTGTAAGTGTACAATTTACCCAAGTGCCGAAAATATAAAATGTCCTTTCAAATTAAATACTTGCTTTTACAAAAGTCCGAACTCCAGTATGAAGTCAATATTAGGGGTGAAGTACCCGCGAGTACTGTTTTAGAATTAAGACGGCAAGTTTGTAGGCTGACACAAATTTATCCGGCCGAAGATATTTTGGAATCAACGTTAAGCTTTGAGGATGATATAAAAGAAATTGAGGAATGCCTTAACAAAATTAATAATAATATAGCTTCATTAAGAAGTGCTTTAGATGATAATTTAAGTAATCGTACGCGCTCACTTTTGCATCACATACACCATAGATTGCGTCGAGTTTTACAACCAACTAGTCTTGGCGAGGCTGAACAATTAAAACTATTAAAAAAAAAGTACAGCGACTATTATGAAGTGTTTTCAAAATGTTGCAACAAATCGCTGGGTTCAAGTGAATTGTCTAGTGCTACTTGTGATGATACTCATAAAACTAGTAATGCCCTAGAAACATTAAGTTTAAACGTTACTTGTGATAGAGGGTTATCGTCTGACTTAGGTAGAATAAAATTTGACGGTCAATCGTGCGTTCGGTCGTT
Source organism: Hyles lineata (assembly GCA_030180105.1). Taxonomy (NCBI): domain Eukaryota; kingdom Metazoa; phylum Arthropoda; class Insecta; order Lepidoptera; family Sphingidae; genus Hyles; species Hyles lineata. Next base: position 14,042,955 of record JARJEE010000014.1, read on the forward strand.
TATTGAAAAGATCCAGGAATTTAAATTAGTAAAAAATTTATCTGATGAAAAAATTCTATCCTTGGCCTATGAATTATTTACTAACGATGCTCTTCACTGGTTTCGGAGTATTAGAGATGATATTGAGAATTGGCAGGATTTACTTGACCGCCTTAAATGTGATTTTGATGTCGTTGATTACGATTATCACATGATCAGTGAAATACGTAGACGTACTCAGGGTGAACACGAAAATATTGTTATTTACCTATCTATAATGAAAGGTATGTTTGGCAGACTAGATAAAAAATTTAGCGAAGAAGACCAACTTGATATACTTTTACATAACATACGTCCTTGTTACTCCAACATTTTAGCTAATAATCCCTCTATCTCCTCAATTGATCAACTTCGTAGCATGTGCCGAAATTATGAACAATTTAAAATGAGAGCGGAAAATTTCAAGGAGCCACCTAGCATAACTTCTAAAACGTTAGCTGCGGAATTTGGGTATCATGCTATGAAAGAAAATAAAACATTTAGTAAAAGCTTATTTAACAATTCATCTCAACACATGAATAAATACGGCCACAAGTCATCATCTACAGCAATTACCAATGAAATAAGATTAACTAAGCCATACTGTGTTAGATGCCGATCAGATACACATTCGATGAAAGAATGTAAAGCTGAACGAACTATTTTTTGTTTTAAGTGTGGCATGAAGGACGTTCGTAGTACTGATTGTCCGGTTTGTAATAATAAAGATAAAAATGTTGTGAGTAAGTCAAAAAACTAAGTTCTGAAAATTGTAGCAATGAAGCACCAGATTTTTTCGACAACTCGGATTGGCAAAATTGGTTGCTTACTGTTAAAAAATTCTTTAATTCTTATAATGTTGCTACAATTTTCAACCATAAACCGAGTAATGATCCTCGCCCTTATGCAAAAGTTGGTATTGGCAACAATACTAACTTATATTTATATGGCCTGTTAGATTCTGGTTCCGCAATCACTATTCTTGGTAGGGATATATATCTTAAAATACTTAAATACGGCTTTACGATGCATAGTGATAACAATATTACTATAACAGCCGCTGGCGGACAAAAAATGAGCTCTCTCGGTCATATTTTGTTGCCTTTGTCCTTTAATAACAAATTCGAAATCATTAAAGCTTACGTTATACCGGCCGTTGAAACTTCTCTTATTCTGGGTATTGACTTTTGGAAAAAATTTAAAATTTTACCGAATTCTCTTGCTTCTCTGTCTTGTTTTGAAGCGCCTCCCGACTTGACAGTTAATAATATCACTGACTCAGAACCAATATATATACACTCATACGAAAATCTAAATGATTCCCAAAAAGAATCTGCAGATAGAATCGTTGAACAATTTAAAGATATATCTTTTGAAATAAAGGGATTAGGCCGAACGGACCTTATTTGCCACCACATTGATACTGGGGATGCAGAACCAATAAGACAACGATACTATAGGATGTCTCCTGAGAAGCAACGAATAATTACTGAACAAGTAGATGAGATGTTAGCTCTGGATGTAATAGAGAAATGCGAGAGCCCGTGGTCTTCCCCAGTACTCGTTGTAAAAAAGAAGGATGGGCAGCCACGTTTTTGTCTCGACAGCAGAAAACTAAATTCGGTAACAAAGAAGGATGCGTATTGTATTCCGTACGTGTCTGAAATTTTAGATAACTTACGGGATGCTAGGTACTTATCGAGTATAGATTTATCGAAGGCGTTTTGGCAAATACCTATTAAGAATGAACACAAAGAGAAAACTGCTTTCTACGTTCCTGGACGCGGAACTATGATGTTCAAGGTAACACCGTTCGGATTATCGAATGCACCTGCGACACAACAGCGTTTAGTAGATACATTGTTTGGCCTCGAGTATGAACTTAAAGTATTTGCTTACTTAGATGATATCATAATTATAAGCCAAACGTTCGAAGAACATGTTTCTTTACTAAAACGAGTCTTAGAGACTCTAAGAAAAGCTAATCTTACTATTAATCTCTCAAAATCAAAATTTTTCAACAGTAAATTACGTTATCTAGGTTACGTTGTAGATGCCCAGGGCCTTCGTACGGATCCGGAAAAAGTGGAAGTGATACTAAATTATCCGACACCAACTAGTAAAAAGGAGGTTAAGCGGTTTCTTGGCACAGCCTCATGGTATCGGCGATTCATTTCCAACTTTAGCACCATTGCAGGTCCGTTAAATAAATTAACATCCACGAAAAAGACCGCACCGCCTTTCCAATGGTCTCCTGAAGCTGATAAAGCATTTTTAGAATTGAAAACACGCTTGGTACAGGCGCCTATCCTAGCATGCCCAAATTTCAACCAACCTTTTGAAGTGCATTGTGACGCCAGTAACTTTGGTGTTGGTGCGATGCTTTCCCAAAATATCGACGGGTTAGAACACCCCATCGCTTATATGAGCAGGACCTTGTCTGGTGCTGAGAAGAACTATAGTGTTACGGAACGTGAGGCACTAGCTGTGCTCATAGCTTTAGAACACTGGCGGTGCTATCTTGAAAATGGGCGTACATTTACTGTGTACACAGACCACGCAGCCCTGAAGTGGTTCCTTTCTTTGACTAATCCTTCCGGTCGTCTAGCTAGATGGGGAGTTCGCTTGTCTGCCTTTAATTTTGTGATCAAGCATCGCAAAGGTAAAGATAATATTATCCCCGATAGTTTGTCGAGAATAATACCGGTAGCGACCATTGCTAATGCTCCACATTTCACCAAAGATAAATGGTATCTAAATATTTACAATGGATGTCAGAATTCTTCCTCTACTTTTCCTAATTATCGAATCGAAAACGGAGAATTATACAGATACATGCCGGGGCAAAACCCTTTGACATCCGAATTCGATTGGAAAGAAGTAATTCCTGAAGAGCGCCGACACAGAGTATTGAAAGAAAAACATAGCGACCCCATGGCTGGTCATTTTGGAATATTTAAAACTCATAAGAGACTTTCTCTCCGATTTTATTGGCCAAAAATGTATTCTGATACAGTAAAATTTGTATCGGAGTGTGACATTTGCTTGGCCCATAAATTGCCAACTCACGCAAGTTTAGGAAAAATGGGTCGACCCAAAGAGTGTGAGCGCCCCTTTCAAACAATTTCCATTGATTTAGTTGGGCCACTGCCTAACTCTCGGAAACAAAATTGTTATATATTTGTAATTACCTGCTGCTTTTCTAAATACTGCCTTATGTTTCCACTTCGTCGGGCTACTGCCGTTGCAGTGACTAAGATTCTTGAGGACAACGTTATTTTGATACACGGTGTTCCTCAAACGGTAATCTTGGACAACGGAGCTCAATTTATTAGTAGTGAATTAAATAGCGTGTTCAAAAAGTACAAAATTCCCAACATCCATTTTACTCCGAAATATACTCCTCAAATTAATACGGTGGAAAGATATAATAAGACGATTATTACAGCAATCTCAACCTTCATAGATAACGATCATAGGTCATGGGATGTCAATTTAACTAAGATACAATTCGCTATTAATAACTCCGTGAATGAAGTTACCGGATATACACCATCTTTCTTGGTTTATGGGAGAGAGTTGGTTACTTGTGGTTCACACTACATAGATAATAATATATCTGATATAACGTTCCGCCCCAGAGATATATACGCACAAAATTTGGGGTATCTCTCTAAGATATTTGATAATGTTCAAGCGGCCCTCTGGCGCAGTCATGTAAAAAATACGGCGCGGTATAACTTAAGACGCAAAGAGGTCGAATTTAACGTGGGCGATATAGTTTGGAAACGTTGTTATTTCCAAAGCAATAAAGATGCTCATTTCTGTAAAAAACTTGCTCCCAAATTTATGAAATGTATTATAAAAACAAAGAGATCTCCACTAGTTTATGTCTTGCAAGACATGGCTGGAAATGATCTCGGCGCTTGGCACATTAAGGATATAAAGCTTGTTGGTCACAATAATAGGTAACCTTAAATGATTAATAACAATTAAGTCACCGGTCATAAAAAAAAAAAAAGATTTTTTTTTCTTTATGGGGAGGGGTAATGTAACGTAGGTTACATGTAAGTAACTATTATAAAACATTAAACTCAATCGCGGTCACAATAAATGTTACGTCAGATCGTTCGGAAATCTTCGGGTCGACTCGGTTCGCGACGGAGGGGGCTCGGTTTTAGCGGTCAGTCAGCCGATGAACTTACTGGAAGACACGGGTGTACTCTCATAGTCTCGGAGTGATAAAACCGTGCAAACTATTATTTCTAATTTCTAAAGTTTTACTTTAAAACATTCATTTTGTTCCCACCTTGGGTAAGTTGTGCACAATTTCTGTTGATTATTTAGCGCTGTAGCAAATATACAAATTTAAATCAGCTGTGTATTACAACCGTCAAAGTGTAACGGTCATATTGCTTTACGCGGGTCCTCTAGATAATTATTTTTGCTCCTTATATTTATTTGGTTGTACATACTTAGTAGCAATTATAGTTAAAACATTATTGTAACGCCACAGCCGCCTGGGATGAGAAATTGCTTTGCTTTTTTTGTAATTACCGCCTCCTCAGCTCGCACTGTCACCTTTTAATTGAGTCTGTTCATATTATAACGCGGTCCCTGAATATAATTATAGGAACTCAGTTGGGAGTGAGAGAAGCTCCGTTTCGACGTTGTGCTGCTATTCCCGTTCACGCCTGAATGACAAGGAGAGGGTTTCGCCGCTGAACGAGAACAAGACCTACTTTCGGTGCCTGCCGCCGACTGGACTCCACAAGCCAAGACCTGCCCCAGCTTCCACCGCCGCTTCTCGACTCTTCGGGTGGTGCACAGTTGCGAAGGAGAGTGCGGTGAACTGTTTGACCTGTATTTGGCCATCTAAACCCGCGACCCTACCGTTGTAGGAAATTAAGTGTTTCGTTATTTTTTTAAAAATTAAAATAGCTTATGATACAGTAGTTTTTCTTGTTTTTCACCTCAACCACCTCTAGTGGTCAACGTGACAATGGCAGAACGTATTATTTTTAAGCTGAATCGTTCTTAATTACATATGCTATTTAGTATTTTATCTCAAATATACGACAGCCTCGTTGGTACAGTTGCACAACAGTACAATTACAACGCTGAGGTCTCGGATTCGAAACCCGGGGTTGGTAAAATGATATTAGAGCTTTTAGCCCGGAGCCACGAATGTGTGCGCGATAAAGCACCCTTCTCACATCATGGGATGGAACACACAAAAGGCGAAACTTGGGTGCCCTGGTAACACCACTGCCTACCTCTTCTCGAAAAATGTGTGCGGTTATGTATGTTCGACGAAGTGAAGGTCAATAAGCAGAAAGACGGACCAAAACACCGACTGTGACCACCTCGGGTAGAAAGAAACATCGCATTCGAGACCTAGTTACTCGTATTGAAACCTAACGATTTTCAACGCTTAGAAGCTCATTCTTGAAACATACTTACGTAGTCATCTATGGACTTAATATTCCATCTCAATAAACACTGATCTTTATCAGTAAAATGACATCCATTGTGTCTAAAAAGGCGTTTAAAGATAAGTAGGTTTTGGGTAACCGGATGCATGAATAGATGTTATCAACAAATATAAATATTGCCGAAAGAGTTTGTGCATTCCAAAATGGGAACAAGGTAGTACACGCAAATCTTCTATATCAGTTATCTTTAGCTAGTTTTATTAACACACTGTGAGAAGATTTGAATCCAATCAAAAAGATGACAATAATTCCTTCACATCAAATTCTAAAACATTTTCATTAACAAGTTGCCAGGGCTAATTTGTTTCATGAACTTCAAGTGACACGAGAAATTTTCTCGATAGGCAAGACAGGTTACTAGACTCGTTGCCTCCTCGTTACTGCCTATCATGTGCATTGTACATATGTAAGAAAAACGAGTTTGATTATGTTCAAGACGGAGTCGCGTGCGGGCACTTATCGCGTACGCCTAGGCCGGACAGAAGGCCGCGCGCCAGATCATCTACGTCTCAGTAAGGTGTCTACTAAGTACATAAGGGCAATCGCAGAAAATGGTCATTGTTGCACCTCCGATTTTATGTCGCCGTCCATTGTTCCCTCGCGAGCACCGCTCTGTATGTGCATAATCCATACAGGGAATTCAATTGGAATTGGATCACTACTGCAATTCCTTAGGAAATACTGCCGGTGGATTTGTTTTTAAACTTTAACTACGAATCATATCATAAATACTGTACAAATACACACTTCCATTCATTATGTTGTAATATGATACTATTAATGAAACTTGGGGTCAATAACCAGTAACCACATATTGATATAAATCTTACATTGCGATTTTCGGATTGTTATTTACATTACGACATAATAATAACAAGAAACAACTATAAAACATAACAAGTTTTGATTTCTTCTCTTGCAAAATGTTGATTGATAATAATACTTCTCGGTTTGACGGTATTTAAATCAGAGTAATCAATTACTGTAGTCGCATATCATTTAAGACATGTAATAAATAAACATATGAAAATATGCTCAGGATACTGGAACTAGATGATGAATATTCATAAATCAAAGTTTCCAATATATCGATTGTATTGTCACGTGGCTCACTCCTTTACCCCAGTAACGAAATAATTGTCTGCCTGGAAATCTCTGCTGACCTATCGGGGTAATCTGGTGACTGACGATCAATCATTCTCATCCCGTTAATTTAATTGTCGAATTTAATTGCTTCAATCTGGCAATTCGTTCAAACTCAACAAATACCAGTCTATACCCAAACTATGAATTGGTTGCAGACGGCGCGTTCAATTATAATCTGTCACATGAGTGAGTTATGTCTTCATCAATCCAGTTTGAGAGCGCGGGCAGCACGACGTGTGGTGGCACGTGCGTCAGGTCGGCTCGTCAGGCGGGTGGTGTGTCACGGGAGTGGTTGCGTCAGCGCCTGCGGCGGCGCCTCGGAGCCGGTCTCACGGCATGCGACAGAGCTTGCGCCCTACACTGTGACATTGTTTCTTCACGTTACTGAATACCCGCCCCTGTTTAGGTATTAAAGCCAATTACGTCGCACCTCTATATTAACTTGACCGCTTGAGTAATAGCGCCACGCAATTATACCTACTCATTGTCTAACAAAAAAATCACAATTTATAATGTATTTTCGTTTGCGCTGTTGAATGTCACCCATTGTTGTTATTTGCGATTAAGGCATATTAGTTTTACGATTTAAAATAGAGTATTGGGGACAAAATCACCTAATTTACATTTATTGTTGAATTTCGAATAGAAAGTGTATATCGAGCCCAACGTACTCTCAAAACTAATCCATGTAAAGCCCGACCTACTTTGGTATCTCGTACGTGCTTCTCCAACAGAATTCAGATACACTAGCAAAGTTTTTGTGGATCCCAATAAGAATAGGAATATTCTAGATCTCGGCGATAATTATTTTTAACATGCTTTTATTAGGTTCGCTCGTATGTATGTATGAATTTATGTATGTTTCTGAATCTTTAAAGTCGATTTTCGAACACTCCAAAGTCAAACGTCGGATTAACTTAAAATTTTGCAAACTTATCCAGGACTGATGACAATACAATAATTTAAAAAGTATACGACATGACCTTATCGAGAACCTTCAGCAATTTATCTATTTAAAAAAGAGTACCTAGGTAATTTACGCGCAGATACCTTCCTTTGATAAGATAGCCGTAGATATATGTTTGAGTCAAAACAATTAAATAATTGAAATGAATGTATTTCATTTCATTTTCTAATCTTAAACTCATTATCAATTACTTTTACTTTTTTAGTTGGACCTTTTATTAAAGCTTGTATTTTTAGTTTTATAACTAGTATTTATTTTTGTACGAATCTAGTTACTTTTAGACCGACTGCGCTATGACCAATCGAATGTTCTATTTCATGTGTTCTGTTTCCAATTCCTGCATTATCACTATTATCTTTTCAAGAGCTGTTCGTGTCACTTGGTACTCTTAAAATATGTTGAAGTAGTTCTATTTCCGTGTTTGTGTAAACCTTCATAGCAAATGACCATTGTTTCTTGACTGTTCGCAGTTAAGTATTGTTTTTAGCTTTTGAAACTAAATCATCAATTCCAGTCATGATTTCATAAATTTAATGGACGCTTACTATAGATGGAAAACATACCGGTTATCTATGTCTCCTAATTTTAAATCGTTCTATAAATTCCATGAATAATGCGATTTACTCGAGGAACCTACTTTGTCTGGGTCAATGTTAGGTTTGCTTAGATATATCTCACTCCTTGTAACATGAGGAGACATGAGGGCATTCCGAATGCTACCAAACTCTTTCAATCCCAGCGCCGAACGAAGCAAAAGGTAAGTTCATTTAACGCACCACAGAACAACAGTTTACAATCAACAATGTCATTATACAACCACACTTCTCTATCAAACAAAAGTGGATAGTGTGATTGTCGATTAGATTGTTATCAAACATTAGTGTTTGTCTGTGACTCACGGCGTATTATACAGTAGGTACTCAGTGCGTACACCGCAGTGTCGGTGATCTGATTATTCATAGAAGAAACGGCTTTTATCTGGCGACAGTCGGCAGTCGCCACGAGCTCATAACGCAAACAATGCGGCGCCTGCAGTATTAGCAGTGCAGCTCATTCAGCTGACACACTGTCACTCGCCGTGCACTGTACAAAGCAAGGCGGCTGTTGTAGTCAGAGGGACAATGTACGTAACGATTCATCTATAGCAACGTATTGATTTGTAACTAAAACTATTGTTTATGAATTTTTATTCGTGATTATTGTACACGGCACACACTTTGGGTTTATCAAATATTCGATGACCCTGGTGTTGGTGAAATATTTCTGAATATTTGCTATTAAATTCTCCAATCCTAACTACAATGAATCTCAAATAGTTTATATATTTTTTATTTTATTTATTTTCAGTATTTAGTCGTTGAAATATTTCCATAAATAATAATTACTTCGCACGATGCCGCTCCGCGGTCAACTACTCAATGTTGTTGGTTGAGCGCACTAGTCATACGCAAGTGTTCTGCAAATATCCCAGCATTATACTGTATAATTAGACTCAATTAGCCATTTTGAGCCTCGGACTTTACGGTTTCAAAGTGTTGTTAAATACAATGAAACATGCTCGGCGTGAGTAATGCAATATTTTGAGAACCACACGCACGCTGCACAAATATCACTAATCCCCGATAACGGCTTCGTAAGAATATAAGTTAGAACATAATCTTCGAATTTAATAAAAATATACATAAACAGACTACTGCAGATACTATTAAGAAAATCTTCTCATGGACATTTTTCGTCTTTTTTACGGAGTGTTAGATTCCCGTAATAAATTAATAATAATTTTTCAATTAACGAAATCTTTAGCTAAATTTATTCTGATTAGGCGTTATTTCAGCCGGTGCTAGGTTCCGCCTTCATGCCGAGTCTTATCTATTTCGCCTGGTTTTCGGCAATCTCAATAGTAGGGCCATTGACTCCCATATCTTCCTGACGACATCTAGCCAGCGCTCTTTTGGTCTACCCCCGGTCGAAGTCCTGGTATGTTAAGGCAACGCATTGCCGAGTTACTCCTGCGGCTTTTTTAGGTTGCAGGCAGGTTGCTGCCGGGGATGTGCTCGTTACGGATTCTGTCCAAACGGGTAACGTTGCACATCCACCGTAGCTTCTCCGCAACATGAACCTCCTGGACATGTCGCCTTAAGTCTCATCGGCATCCGGCGATCGTAAAGTATGCTCAAGACCTCCCTCCAGTTATGATTGTAGACCTAGCAGCGCCTATATAGGCTTTAACGTCAAGGTCGTTGTCACTAGACTTATGCTGTACGGATCCCAGGTAATTGAACTTGTCCGTCTTCACCACAAGTTCCTTCTCTATTCCGATGCTTTGGGGGTCCGTACTCCCGCGTGCCATGTATTTCGCCACATTTAATGGCACACCACCGCTCAAGAGTCTGGTTTACCGATTGACCTTGCACTCCAGATGTCAACGGCCCTCATCCACCAGTGCTATGTCATCGGTATGCATCAACAAGCAGGGCACAGGGTCCGTAATGTCAGAGGTGATGACGTCGAGCACAACATTGAAGAGGAATGGACTCAGCGCCGAGCCTAGGAGCACATCCGCACACCAACGCCAATCGGGAAAGGGTTAGTATCGCCAGCTGGCAGCGATGCGAACCAAGGACTCCGATCGGAGGTACATGTCCCTAATGGTATCAACCGTCAACATAGGCTCCTGGTACTCCTTTCGACGTTATTGTCCACCAGATTGCCTGACGTTACTACGTAATTTTAGCATATATTATTTTTCTACAATAATATCCAACATACGAAAAAAAAGTAGGTAAACTAAGAATTCATACATGTATTGTATTGCATCTAGTTCGATTTTTTTTACACTGCAGTAGAAAATGGCCTTTAAATTTCGTTAGATTGTAGATAAATATTTATATATAGGCGCAACTACGAGCGCGGTCTCCCTAGCGTTGCTATGGAAACGGCACTATACCTTACAGTATACATTCGATAAGGATAAACTACGCACGCAAATTACGTTGCCACTGACTTCATAGTCAAAGAAAACACAAACATTTTCTAAGACTGGGGTTTGCAAATAAATTATCTACGAAATGCAATATTCGTATAAAAAATAACTACGAAATTTCGTTCTAATTCCTATAACAAAATATGTACCTACATAATATTATAATGTTTGATATTACATGGACAATAAAAATTATTGTTTTTGATACAAGTATTAAATAAAACTTGTGTTCTATTGCTATACAGTACTGACAGCACTGAGAAAGAATGAAGTCACAATGCAAAGTAATCTATTAAACTGAAAATTTCATTTGTTCATGCATGAAATTATCGCAATAAATCTTTCTTGAGAATTTTCCGAATTGTTTCCCCAGGAGCCACAGTACAGGTATATTCATACACTGCAAACTTGTTTGATGTAATAAGGCTATATTGAATCAACCTACATATGTGCACAAATGTTTAATTTATTGTGTTGCATGCTGATACACTGATAACACCCAGACAATGCCTAGATTATCTCAAATTTAGAGAGGTCACTCACCTCATACACTCCTCTACTAAGCACTGATTTTTTTTTATTGCAATGAATGGCGAGATGAGCATGCCATTAATGATTAATGATTGTTATCCATATAAATATATTTGTCTGTATATGTATGATGTCTCACAAAACTGTTAGGCTTAAAATTAATTACTGACTTCAATATATATTTCTAACATAAATCTAATATAAATTTAAGATATGAAAATTAATTCTTATATTATTCATAAAATTCTTTGTGAAAACTACTTTAATATTTTTTATTTACTAACAAAGCCAAATAATTTCTTCAAAGTAGGTACTGAAATATAAAATGGCTTATTTATGATTTAATGTAATGACTAACAAAATATTAATTGATCACCACTGTCAAATTCATTAAAGGTGATTCCTTGAAACATTCAAACATCACAGAATCATTAGATACTATCGGCTTATATCATCTATAAAAATATAAGAAATATATTTTAAGTACAAATATGCATTATTTATTCAATTTATATGGCTGCTCATAATATGATGATAAAATTGATATCTAATATATTTTACAATCTACAGTGTTCGGAGGAAAGTCATCTTACATAATTCATCTGTTCCAATGTAAACAAGACATTTATATTAATTATGGGGGTCAAGTTTGCCAGATCATTGCCTGGAATGATGATAATATTTACGTAATGAAGGTAGGTGATTTACATTTGTTAAAGTGTCGAGCGCCAGGAAACAGCCGCCCATTGTGGTGCACTACTGCCGCCTATTTTGTTAATGAGGAGCCATTGTGCAACCGCGCGTTGCCGCCTGCAGCAGTGGATCAATGGAGTGCGTGCACTCGCCCATAATATGCGAGCTATGCGATACCCACGCGATCACTACTGTCGCCTTTCTTCGCGATGCGAAATTACTTCAAAATCAATAATTATACAAACATATCCCCACGAAACGATAAGCGCTTTCGTCCGGGCGCTCCCGATTCGGGATACATTTTTAGGTCAAATATGTTAGTCCAAAACATTTCCATCACGTCGCTAATCGACGCAGGGTTTTCGCGCACCCTCAGTCCGATATAAACAACGCTGCGAGCGTCGTCTCACCTCATCGTAACCCTCGTTCTTCTCCTTCTGGGAGAGCGGCCTGCATCGCACCACCACCTTGACGCACTCGTTGAGCGCCGTCCGCGGCCGAGCCGACTTCTCCATGTTCCGACACCCCCAGCTCGACGTTTATTCCTCCTCCGAACTAAGTCACCGATATCGATCCATTCGGGGATCCCGTGTCGGTATCACCTGTTTCGTTTGAACCCGCACAAATATACAACAATACTTCAATAAACACTGTTATTTATTAAAAATTGTATCACACGATTTAACTATAAGAAACGTAACAAAATAAATAAAAAATCGCAAATTGTCAAAATGAGACAAATCGTATCCGACCGCCACGAACGGACATTTCTTTTCAACTGACTTTGATTCAACTTCATTTTCCCGCTGAGTGTTTTCATTGGTCAGCCTGTGTTCGAATATACAAGTTCCACTCACACTTAAACACGGTGACAATATAACAAATCAGCATTTTGCATTCTATTTCAATGAAATAAGGTATAAAACTGTGTATCGTAACGCGACACACAAGTAAAAACATGAGCAGAATTACTACACAACCTGTCAAAATATGCATTGTAGGAAAACTTGGTTGATGCAAGATATTCTTTTACGAAGCTGCAATAACAAAACATGATTATTTGGAGTTTATATGATTTATTTGTTTTGGTCGCGATAATTTAATAGTTTACTTTTTTATAAATATGCTATTTATATTCCATATGTAACGCCTATTAATATTTTTTATTTGATTTGATTTGAATGCAATTAACGTGTGCAGATTTTGAAACAAAACGCTTTTACATTATACCAGTGTTTTTGTCAATTTATGACATTTTTAGCGATATTGGTGAATATTAGCCACTGGACATTAAAATTTGTTTACTTGTTAATGAGATTATATGTTAATATAACTGAAAAGGCAAAGCAAAGAATATGTCTGTAGCGTTGAATATATTGCTGAAAAGAGCAAGTAAAGTTTATCATGAGGGGGTAAGTGTAGATTGGTTTTGCTCGTAGGAAATGGGACGATTATTCAGTCTAAACTTTTATTCTGTTTAATTTGTTTTTACCTTATTATTTCCTCATACTTAATTATTACAGACTAAGGGTGGACTAAGGTCGAAAGTGGTAGATAATCATTATACAGCTAAGAGCAAAAGTATTGTTGTATAAATTGTTTATTCGTTTGCATATATTTTTTTCTTAAGTGATTTATAATTTCATGATCAGGAAGTGATCGCTGGTGTGGTGGTAGTGGAGACGAGTAGTGATCTCAAGCACGAGGGGCTTTCGCTGAACATGGAAGGGTGTGTCAACCTGCAACTTAGCACCAAGAATGTGGGCATATTTGAAGCATTCTCCAACAGCATTAAGGTACAGGCTACAGTCTCTCAACACATAAAATATTTAAACTTAGCTAATAATGTAATATAAATTAAACATTAAATGCATTTCAGGGTTAATAAAATAATCATAGATAAAGTATTTTCTTAAAAATTTAATGTTAAAGTGCCTTATGAGATTTATTCATAAGTAGTGCTTGTAATATTATTTGCCCAACAAAACATTCTATTCCCAAAAGTTTTAAGACAACATTAACCCTACAACATATTTCATGTAACATTATTAGCTACACTTTACTTCTATTACTGAGTATACTGCCTATACAGGAATAATGAGCTGTAATTTCTAAGCCTATTCTCTATCTGTTCAGGTAGTAGATTATAGTATGTTTGTTATAGTGCTTACTTGACTAAACCAATATTATTATTTCTCAATTGGTTCTTATAAATCATTTGTGTAATGAATTAAACTAAGCTGCAACTGCTGTATTCACTCAGTTTGTACAGCAGTAGCAGCGAGTACAGTGATTCTCACTGTATTCCAAACTTGTTGTGAAACGAGCAATGCTAGATTTTCTTGCCTGTTCTTCTCTGGTGGAGACGGCCTTATAAACCAGGTGGTAGAGAACATGACTGAATCTAAATAATGTATAACATTTTAAATATTCACTAAAGTATTTTCATTTAATTACCATATCAAATTATACCTTAACAGTTTACCTAATCAGTTATGTAATAAATTAAATATATAATTTGTGTCAACAGCCCATGAACCTAATCAACACAGTGATAGAACTAGCTCCACCAGGCAAAATACCAGTGGGAACCACCGAGATCCCCTTTGAAATACCACTACGGGCTCGTCAAGCCACATCTCCAGGCTACCCTGGACTGTTGGAGACATACCATGGTGTGTTTGTCAACATCATGTATACATTGAAGTGCAGCATGAAGAGATCATTCCTCAACAAGCCACTCTATGCCAGTTGTCAATTTTTTGTACAATGCAAACATGTAAGTCACATAGTTTTTTTCTTAATATACTTGACAATATGTCTGGCATTTTAATTAACAATTGATTGTTACTGCTCTCAATGAAGAGATTTTAGGTTTAATCCCCAAGTAGCAATGTCCTATTGAGTTTTTAGCTTAAGAAACAAGTGTTTGGCATTGGATAATTTCACAAAACCATAAGCAAAATTATTGCTGCTACAATTTAAAGAAACAGATGTACAGCTATGATATAGCTGACTATTAACATTCTTTCATGTTTTGTGTTGTTTTTCAGCAAGATCCTGCCCCACTTAAACCAGTAAGATGTGAGATCACGCCGGCGTCCATCAGAGCGTGCGGCGGAGGCTCATCCCGCGGCGTCATGCCGCAGTTCCAAATATATGCCGAAATAGACTCCACAGTGTGTCCACTCGATAAGTCTATCACTGGTAAAGTAAGTATTTCAAAAAATAAGTTTCTTTGTTATTTTTTTTTTTATATATCCTACTAGTGAGCATAGGTCTCCTCTACTTTTGACATAGGCTCACCACAGTGGCCTTGTATAGATTTTTGAGTGTCAAATACCATTGAACTGTCAGAACTGTTCTTTACTGTAAAAGTGAGTGATAATTAAACAGGTATGTTATTATTTTATTGCATTGGTCCAGTAGAAGAGCGAGCATGCCACCTAATAGTAAGTGATTACTGCCACCCATAAACATCCACAACGCTTGGATCCTAGATGTGTTGCTGGCACATCAAATTGGTAGAGGAAGGCAGAAAGGAAAAGGATGCGATGATGATTTTCATGTGTATAATCCAACAGATTCGAGTAGACGAATGTTCAGTGCCAATCAAATCCATAGAGCTACAACTAGTGCGTGTGGAAACTTGCGGATGCGCCGAAGGATATTCTAGAGACGGTATTATGATAATATTGATTTATTCAATTTGTAAGGATATAACAATATTCTAATATATTATATGTTAAATTTTCAGCAACTGAAATCCAAAACATCCAAATAGGAGATGGTGATGTGTGTCGATCACGTGACATTCCCTTGTACATGGTACTGCCGAGGTTGTTCACTTGCCCCACCACCACTACAGTCAACTTTAAAATTGGTAAATAGTTATTAATATTGGACAGTTCGCGACAGGTCGACATGGAATTTTCTGGTGATGTAGTATCAGATTCCAAGTAGTCTCTATCGATTTTATTTGCAACAATGCAATGACATAAGAGTGAAAATAATTAAGTCAAGTATATTATATGCTATATGACAAAAGATTTTTTGCAACTGATCATTTTCTGCATATAGAAGATATTATGTGAATATCATGTAGGGACTGTATGAACGTAATAGAACCGTAATAATTAGAATGTTTTTTTTTTGTTTTAAAATCCACTGCAGTCAATTCATTACACTACATTATAGTACACAAAGAACAATGTGAGCAGGATTGAGTTATAACGGCGATGTGCGGGAGTGCGGGGCGTCTCCTCCCACACGCGTCACCTCATACGGCACCTCAATTACCATCTCAGCCTGTCGCGTACATTGATATATATGATAGAAATAATGTTACAGTATTCCTCATTAATGCAATTAACCTATTTTGTTACAGAATTTGAACTAAACATTGCAGTTATATTTGAAGATGATTACTTAGTGACAGAAAACTTTCCCATACTACTTTTAAGAAGTAGATAGTTATAATAAAAAGTATATAAAAATGTTATGTTTCATTCCAAAGTCACCAAAGTTCACCAAAGTCTAATACGTTATTTTTCGCAATTGTGTGTTTTTTATTATCCACAAAAGAGGCCTTGTTGAGTAAGAGATTGACTCGCTGGATCTACTCAGAAATGGGTCGCGCCGCGTAGCATCCAGTGTTAAAGTAAAGCCCGCTGAGTTTCTTTGCCGGGTCATCACAGGCAGGGCCGCATTAGATTCGATGGTAACTTGATGGTAACTATAAACCGCTACGCACCGCTTGAATAATACTCACGGTCCACTATTAAAATTAATTTGACTAACGTTAATTATATATTTCTTATCTATCTAACAAATTACCATAAAGTAGTAACTAATACTATAAATAAAATACTAACAAAACATTAAATAAATAAATAAAATACATTAAAGTAAGAAATGATTAGTGCGTGTGGCCTGTTGGTAAACAGACTAGACGCGTCTGCCAACATGTTCACGGTGGTCGCGGGTTCGAATCCCAGGGCACACCTGACTTCTCGGAGTCATGTGTGTGTTAATAGTAAATCACTACGCACCAAAACGGCGAAGGAAAATATCGTGAGGAAACCTGCATACCGTTGCGATTTATAAGAATTTCTATGGTATGTAAGTTTGCCAACCCGCACTAGGCCAGCGTGGTGGACTATATGGCCAAACCACTCTCAATCGTATTCTCGATTGTAGAGAAGGTCCGTGCCCTGCAGTGGGACGTATATGGGCTGATACAGAAAGTAAGAAATTAATATAAATAATACTAAGTATAGAAAATATTTTGTATAGGTATACATTTCATCCCATTTCTTAATAAGTGGTGAAAATATTAGTGAAATGATTGCACTACATACTATTGTAATGGATTTTGGAACATGTATCGAAAGTCTTTCTTCTGAATAGATTGTTATCGCTCGAAAGAACACAACTAAGACACGGCTGTATGATTTATAATTCCTTTTCCCATTTTACTATCACTTAAAAAAAGCTCTTAAACGTCAAATCAAATCAAGTGTTTTTAAAAATTAACATTTTCAACATTTGCTTTTTAGAATTTAATTATTTCACAAGAAAACAATCAGTCTGTCTTTTTCTAAAGGATAAAGACAGTAGTGCGATTCACGTATTTTAACAAGTTCAGCTGAAGTGCAGTTGCGGTTAAGTTTCGATCAAAACAGTCCTTTTCGTATTCTCGTAATTTTGACAACCGATGTCAAATACGCTCGCGTCAAGTTCGCGTCACGCAAACGTTTTAGCGTATTCTACTGCTGCGCGCAAGTTGCGCGTATATGTCAATTTCAAACAAATTTGACAAGTCTGACGTACAGTTGACGCGCAGCTCACGCGCAGTTCACGCGTTGCTAAACACTTACAAGAATACCATTTTGTACCAAAGCGTAAACTTAATTGTAACCGCACCGCAACTTGATCGGCGCGTCAAAAAGTTACGTGAATCGCACTACAGATGTGAGATGAAAATCGGGAACTGAAATAACATTGTATTTGTTTATTGTGATAACATTGATTTATATTTATGTTTTTATGAATGAGAATGCAACATAAACATGAATATTTATCATTATTCTAGTGAGCCCGTGTATCCTCACCCTAGTTATCAACAATGTTCGCTAATTGTTGACCATACAAAAGATATATCAATATCTCGTAGTGATCAGTTTGAGCCACTGATTCCGCATAATGTTGTAAATGTGCAACAAGATTATAACTGTGGACAATTCCAAGTACAGTTGCAAACGGCAAAAAACGACAAAAGAACAGAAAAATTGAAGATAAACGTTGATACTTCAAATTTTAGCGTTGAGGAAAGATTGGTGGCTGCTGTGTGGGTTCATGAAAGAAAACGTTTGAAAAGTAGCATCAGCCAGGTGAGTTAAGAATATAGAATACTGCAAGTATGTATTGTTGTTGCGTTATTTATAGGAATATATTAAAATACTATACTTTAAAGGAATGCCCATTTCACTATGAAACTTAGTATCCATGCGAAGATTTTATTTGCCTCGGTTAAAATTACTCTTTTGTGTAGGGAAAAATAAATATTTTCAATAAATATAAACATTGTTCCCCCATGACCATGAAAACTGTAAATTGAAAAAAATTTAATTAAACCAAATCTACGATAAAGTCCATAAATAATAGTTTACTTCAAACAAAAACATAATTGCGACCCAGGCCCAGAGTTCTTGGAGAAATAAAATTAAAGTCCTATGAAAAATAGTTTTTGTGTTCGCCTTTGTGAACAAAATGAAAAATTGGATGATAAGTACTTTCTTTTATAAAAATCTGTCACCCAGGATAAAACAGGAAAATGTTTAAGGTCAAATAATAGAAAAATGTTATTATCACATTAAAGCAGTATCAGTATTGGGATCAACAACATTTCTTACCGATACTATGAATGGGCATTATCCTTAATTTTTCTTTGGCCCTGTGAACAAAATTCGAAATGTGATACTAATTACTTTATTTTATAAAAATCTTTCACCTGGAATAAAACATGAAAACGTTTAAGGGTAACCCATCAAAAATGCTATAATGAATTTTAAGCAGTATCAGTATTAAGAGCATTCTCCTTTGGTTTTAATGTACAATTGAAGAAATAAATATATTTTCTTAGATCAGGCAGGATTTCCGAATACGTTTTGGTCGCGAGCCTCCTGCTAAGAACACTCTGTTGGTGTGGGAACGAAAACTGTTCTCCACTGGCAGTGTATGTGATGCCCCCAGACCAGGCCGACCAGTCACCAGGTATAAACTCACACTGCATTTATAACGATAATGTTGACTACTGCAGTAAGCACTAGAACACCACTAATATAATACTGAAATAGGTGAAGAATTATTATCCTTTCATGACATTTCCTACAGTAGAACTAAAACCAGGTAAAGGTGCTGTTTGGTTTTGCTACTGTTCATGAGTGGTCGTACTGCTTACCATCAGGCGAATGGCATTCATTGCAATAAAAAAACCCTAGTTAATGCCTAAGCCCCATCATATAGGTCGCTTATGTCTATCAATGGATTAAATATTCCTCCGTTTTAAGCATAGTCTCAATTAAGAAGCAATCTTGGAATTCTCTAACACACCAAAAAAATCATAAATTCTTTGCACATTTCATGACAGAAGATCTCGGGTCGATGAGGTGACATCATCCATGAGAACTTCGCCAGCTTTGTCATTGCGTGCCAGAGCTGTAGCCCTGCGTGTACCGAGGACGACGTTGCGATCCATACTGCAAAAAGATTTGCCTCATACACTCGGCATGAATAAGGATGTGGGTTCAAATAAAAATTTAGGTAAGCGTTTTATTTTTTATTTTATTTTTATTTTCGGAGACCGACCTTCAATATACAAAATAGTGTTAAACAAGGTGATCCCCATCCTCCAAAATTATTTAATAGCGCTTAGCAACACAAGCCTTGAAATTGGACTTTAAATGAACATAAATAAGACGCAAATAATTACCAAAGGAGTGAAAACTGAAACATAGGGTTGTCGTCCATAGGTAAAAGATACAATATGTTTACTTATTTATTTAGTAAGTACATATATTTGGGACAGGTAGTATCCTTTGAAAATAGGCACGAAAAATAAATCCATCATCCCATTGATAACGCCTGGAAGAGATAAGCGAATCTGCCTCTTGTTTGAAACGCAAGCTCTTCGACTTTTGTATATTGCCCGTTCTTATGACTGGTGCCAATCTGTCTGTATCTGTGTCAGCCCATATACGTCCCACTGCAGGGCACGGGCCTACTCTACAATCGAGAGTACGATTGAGAGTGGGTAGGCCATATAGTCGACCACGCTGGCCTAGTGCGGGTTGGCGGACTTACATACCATATAAATTGCTATAGTATGTAGGTTTCCTCATGTTTTCCTTCACCGTTTTTAGTGCGTGGTGAATGATTATCAATACACACATGACTGCGAAAAGTCAGAGGTGTGCCCTGGGATTTTAACCCGCGACCACCGTGAACATGTCGGCAGCCGCATCTGATCCGTTTACCAACAGGCCACCACGCGCTTCATGTGCAATGCTGCGTTCTTGAACAATGATAGACGTTGGTTGAATAACATGCAGCACCTCTAGGATATAAAAAAATTTAGTATATTTGATTCATAAAAAATGAGTTTAAATTGAGATTGAATTACAGGTAGGCAAGTGAAGAAGAGGAGTAAGAGGCAGAAGCCATGCATGTGACAGCACACGCAGCCACTCTGCACCTGAACCAACACCACGCCATGCACTAGCTCGTTGCTACAGAATGGACATCCCAATCTTATTGATAATTTGCACATGGTTTACATGTGGAATAGTTGCGGATTCAATAACATATTTTGTAACTTTCTGTGTAAGAAATAATAATTGTAAATTAAGTTATTCTTTCAACAGACTTACTGCTGCGATTCGCACATTAGTGTATATGTGCAACACATGTCTAAGTCGCATCAATGGATAGTTCATTATTTTGGCGCCACAGTCAACATTTTGGCAAAATACTTGATATGCTGGTTACATATAGTCATTGTGTATCTCACAAATGAATAAACAGATTTCATATCAACAATATTATTTATTGACTTAAATATACTTTTAGGTAACAGACAGTGGTATGGAAGTAGGTACATACATCTATTTACATTTTGCGTCAAATAATTCTATCTTGTAGCTAACCAACTTCATATAAA
The DNA here is from genome assembly GCA_030180105.1 of Hyles lineata. Lineage (NCBI taxonomy): Eukaryota > Metazoa > Arthropoda > Insecta > Lepidoptera > Sphingidae > Hyles > Hyles lineata. The sequence goes on from JARJEE010000014.1 coordinate 14,064,008, forward strand.
TACATAACAAAATATAAGAATAGTCAATGTGGCAACTTCGCACAATAAAATTATTATCAATATTTTCTCAAAATAAGTGACAATATTAGATAAGTTTAATTACAAAAGTATAATATTATGAGTGTACTTACATTAGCAATGCTCGGAAGTTACCACATTGAACAATTTTATTATGGCAAAGCAAAGTGTGTACAATATTTGATTGCTACATTAAGATTTTCTATTAGTACATCATTATGTTTTTACAAATGTTGAGCATAAATTAAACATAACACTAATCATATAGACCTAAAACAAGATTTAAATAGATAAACACTTCACTGATTAATATGTTACACAATGCAACTAATTTGAGTTATACAAGTCTCACTTCTACCACTCTTGAAATTGTTTCTATGCAATGATTTTATAGGCTTTAAAACCCCAAGCACAGTATAAGAATAAATTTACAGAGACTATGATAATGATATTTTTTGGTGCAGAGGACCATTCTTTGTTAACCACATATATGAACATTAAAACTAGTAAATTAACATAATCTCTCCCACGGCACATCTATCAGTCTGAGAGACTTCCCTGTTCATCCATGTTTATAAATATCAGCTCACACTGGCTATGGCTCGGCCGCTAGCCACACACCTTAATACAAACACACATCTGCACAGCGATGATGCTGCTAAATAAAGCTTTTAAAATATAATTTTCATATGTTACACTTTGCAAAACATAAAACTACTGACAACATAATATTTAAGGCTGATGTCAAATAACACATGTATGACATATACAAATTGATGTCACAACACAGAAGATCTACACAAGTAGTTGGTAGCAGAAAAAACTTACCTCCCTTATTATCATCAAATTCAAGTTATGTAGCTTTCAGCTTTCAGCATTTCTGTTTATTTCTCAAAAAAACGCTATAGGAAACATGGAGCAAGGCATCCACGATATAATAAGTAAATGAAGTTAGATGACTACTAGCCACACAATTAAGTATTGTATAGATACATTATAAATATAGTGAGTTGGATAGGTCTAGAGATGTCGGTCGCGCGGTGCGTCGGGCTCGGGGTCTGCGCGGGGCTGCACGTAGTTGCGGCACAGCCCGTAGAACTGCTGCGGCCGCAAGTTGCGCTTCATCGCGTCGAACCTGCAACCGCAACACCCGTACTCGACTACGTTTATCAAGTGAATACTTATATTAAATCGGAGTGATTGAAAGTGTAAATATTTCTGTTTGAATATTCAATATATGAAATGTCATATTTTTGTCCGATAGGTCTCGAATTCGGTATCTGAATGACCTTCGCCTGATGATCTGAATTTATTGCCACAGTTGAAAAATGTAGCCGGCATTCTAATTTTATTTTGGTTATCAGTCCAATTGTTATCAAATCTGATATCTGAGGGACCTTACAACTTGGCAAAAAAGAGTACGATGCGGTGACAATTGGCATCAAAGAAAAATATTTTTTCTACGTAGGTACATTTTCGTAATTCGTATAATTTTTTTTAATTGATCCCAATGTTATAAATTGATAGTCTGAATTGAATAGTTTGGTCGCTATTTTAAACTTTTTATTTATTTATCTGACGATTGGTCTGAAAATCTTGAAAAAAAAAAAAAGAAATATGGCGAATATTTGTGGAATTTGAATCACATTGTGGGAAGAATGAAGGTAATTCATGTTTCTTGAGAGATTTCATAATTGTTTTTTTTCTTCACAGATGTTACAAGTCTCAAATATTGGCATTTTAGTTGAGAGTAGTAAGAGATTATTTTCATAAAGCACAATACGATCGCACTGACCTCCATCCAATGTGCGCCATGCAGGTCTGACACAGCGCGATGGTCCAGGTGTATCCGGGGAACCACGAGTACTCCGCCGACGGCGAGCCGTTCAGCTCCGTGTTCACGGCGCGCGACACCGTCACGATGTCGTGCATGAACCCGCCTGCCACAACACAACACACAACGCACAACCCTCGCTACACTCTCCGCACATTACCACTCGATCCAATACTTCATCTACATCAACGTGTCATACCCAAGTTGGTGTAGTTTGAATGCACGCCCTCACTGGACATGGCGAATATGTGTTCGCGTCGCGCTATCTCTCCCATGCACCCCGAACAGCACAGCACGCTTTTCTGAAAACGAAAGACAAAATTTAATTCAGAATAAAAGACATCTTCAACCACACTCTAATAAGAGGATAAATAGCTTGCAAGAATTGTTGGAATTTTTCAATTACATTGGCTAAATAATATAAGCAGAAGAGTGTGTCGGTACCCGGCTGATGAAGCGCACTTCCATGTGCAGGCGCAGCAGCGCGTTGTCCACCACGAACAGCGCCAGCCGGTCCCGCGCCGACAGCGCCAGGTTCGACGCCACCCAGAACGACAGCGACACCGCGTCCTCCGGCAACTTGTCTGCACCACACACACTCACTACTCACACCACTACTAATCTCTACTATTGCACCTTAAACATTTTAAAATCATCCCTTTAACGTATGAAAAGCGAGACTGCGAGTGACTCTCACCGAGCATAATTGTTTTGAAGTAGTCTTTGATGATCTGTCGCATGCGCGCGTAGTCGAAGATCTCGTATACGAACAGCGGCCACGGCGTGACGGCGGCGTCCATGCCGCGCAGCTGCCGGTCCAGTCTGCAACCACACACACAGTTACTACAGTGTACTCGGCTGGGTGCTGCAGTGTGTGGGCGTGTGCGTGCGCGTGTACAGGTGGATGCGGTGTGTGTGCGTGTGCGGGTGCGCATACCTGGCGCGCGAGTGGCGCAGCGCGTCGAGCGCGGCGAGGCGCACGCGCGCGAGCGGCGCGGCGGGCTCCACCTCGGGCAGCACGCGCACCTCCACGCAGCGCATGCGCGTGTACAGGTGGATGGGCACGGAGTGTTTGGGCATGGAGACGAAGCGGAAGCGGTGCGTGGCGCGCGCCTTGAAGCTGAGCGCGGCGGGCGGCTCGTGCTCCGAGCACGCGCCCGCCTCGAACACCTCGCACAGCACGCCGTACCCCGACACCAGCGTGCCGCTCTCGCTGCAACACCACACAATACACGGCGCACTATTATATGCTGCGTCATGCGTCTGCCCGATGTCAAATTTATGCAATACCAAACTAATCATTTATTACTAATCTAACGACACAGTCCAAAGCCAGTACATACTATTCTAATATGGCCTTAATGAAACAATGTTTTTAAAAATGTATGACTACTATTTCGCTGCCATGGAATTGTTTCCCATTATTTTCTTAATTTGGACTACAAAACTATTTCAGGCCACAGCAATGACCAAGCCACTTTACTACAAATATTACAATATCTATACAATAATGCAACACAATTAAACATATCATGTCCCCAACTGACAACATTACCTATGTAAATTGTTGATTCTTCATTAGACAAATTGGCTTTACTATTAATGAAGAACAATAAAGTTCTGCACCATCTCATAAAAAATTTACTAAATATTACATAGTTTTTACCCCACATAAACAAAACAAAACTATTTATAAGAAAATAGTTTGTTTTGTTTTTTCAGAAATTATACAACTTTGGTGGAAGAATATACAATGAACTTTAACATTAGACACAGCCATAACATTTGCTCTTGAGATAAATTGAAAGTTTTGCAATACATTTTTAATGGGTTTATAACACTTACTCAGGGCACAGCAGTCCAAAGAGTTTGTCTTGTTTTATGGCCCTGGAGAGGACCGCGGCATCATGTGCATTGGGAAGCAGCATGGGCACAGTCTCTCCAGGGAACACGGCACCATGGTGTGCCACCACTGGCACACGCCCCTCCCACCCTGCCTCCAGCACTGACCGCCCACTCACAGCCACCAGCCCCGGTCCCATGTACTGCACACATTCATACAGTTTTTATAACTATATATTTTGCCATAAATTGTAATTATTGGGCAAAATTAGAAGTGTCTTATATGATGAGAATTTAATCAATAAGGCGCGCAAATACCATTAGAAACATTATGCAGATGCAATAACTGCAATCAATACTAACCGAATGGGAGGCGGCCAGCGAAATGTCGAACTGTTGCTCTTCTTCATCCGAGTCATTATCGTCCAGAGGGAGGTTGTCGCCCCCGGCGGCTGCTTCGTTCTGCTCTCCGTCGCTTTCGGCTGCAATTACGTAGAAAACTAACAAACAGTCAATTAAAATCCTTTAACAACATCAGCAAACTGATCCGCGCGGTTTAGAAAAAAAATATACAGCTCGATCAAGCTGCTGTTAATGCGCAATCTTTTGTGTACCAAAATGGAACACCTAAACTGGAGTCGATGAGGAATGCTTTTGTGGTATATTACTCACAGTTATCATCCATTATTCGTCGCAATAGTTGTCTCAAAAGTGAAATCTTGCAGTTTTTATTGTTTCCTTTCTTAAATTTTATGTTTAAACTACACACGAAAGATAAAATAAATAATAAATCGAATTATGTCCCTTCTCTGGCGACACTTGTTTAGGCAGGTTTATAAAGACTGTTACAAAATAAAAATATTTACAGGAACTTTCCAAAAAAGAAAACTTATATAAAATACTAAACTAAATTTTAAAAAAAGTAGAGCATACATTTTGTTACTAATTATTATCACAGAAATCAATTACTTCTTGACTATATTTCAATTCTAACAATGTTTAAAACGCGCGATTTCGTATTTCAGAACGATAGATCCGAATGCGACAGATGTCAGTGTGTTTTCCATTTAAATTTTTATCTGTGGTCAATGCCATATTTGATATTACTTCGCGAACGCACGTCTCGTGAGTTGATATGATAGAAATATCGGTTTGTGTTTGAGAAATGTGAATAAACAGTGCTTTAATACGAATAATTTTGTCAAAATGTATCACAAAATAGTGTGGTGTTATGTTTTTGTGTTGACATTATTGGATATATCTCCGAACTCAAAACTGTCAGCCCAGGGAAAGAGCCATGGTAAAATCGATTTAAAATTGAAACCCCACGTTCTTTTCTTTAAATTGTATGTATAAAGGGTGTGTTTTGGTAATAGTAATCAAGTTTTAACAAAAAATGAGTGGAATGCGGAACAGCAGCAACAACTTGGCATGGAGGTGCCGAGGCGGTAGTGCGCGGTGCGGTGTTATTTTAGATCGGGGCCGAGGCGGATTTGTTTGTCGTTTTTCTTTCACTATGGATAGTATTTTGGTCGCGCGGAGGCAGCGTGTGCTGCTGCACCGGCGGCGGGTGTAGATCGAAGCCGGCGCGAGTGCTCTCGCACCGAGCCGCACCAGATGTTCGCTCGCCAACTGTTTTTTTGACCCCCCGCCTGCGTTCAATTCTCAGTGCTCGACGTTCACACCGTTTGAATAATGAAATTCACGTGTTAACGCGCTTTATTTTCAGTTTTTCGTTATTTGACACTGTTTACACTCATGCTAGAAGGTATCTTCTAACATATGAGCATCTTCTTGCATCTCTATTTCACTCACTGGAAAAATGAAGGAAATTAATTAATTTGCATATTGAAAGATAAAGAATATACATATAAAAACACCATACCAAATACTCTAACTGACAGGTATATCTCTTTTGTTTGTTTACGGAACATATATTATTAAATACAGTTTTTCTGGCAAACAAGATAAAACATGTTATATACCTATAATTTTTACATCACCAACATGCACCAATAATTATGTCATTTACAAAAGTCCATGACCACTGTGGAAACAATGTAAATAGGTTAAATAAACAAACTGTAAATAAGGTTGACATACAAATGTATTTTGTATTGTTTGCAGGTGTGTCAGTACATGACTCTCTTGCGGAGGGGGTCACATTCCAGGTAATTAGCACTCCTTACATAATACCCAAACTGAGCCATTGCAACACTGTGACATCATTATGAAACATATTGAATGCACTGCACATCCACCTCGCTCATACTCCCCATTTATTTCATGTGAGTGTAGCAGTGGATGACCACTTACAGTGCATAATATTAACAATTACCTATATCAATTTATTTGTGATTCAAGTTTTGTTGAGTGAATACAGGTTATATGAAGACTGTTTCTGAAAATAAATTTGGGTGATATTACAGCCAACATTTATTAAAATAAGTGTTTTTTTCCTGTCTTTTTATTTGGGTGGTGAATGCATAGTTTTTCAAAAACAGGTAAATAATTACCAAAAAAACACTTATTTTAATTAAGATTGGCTGGATTATATCCTATAAAAATTACAAAATATAGTCTTGAAATTCAAGAATTCCAAAAGGTACTAAAAGCAATAAATGTGAAATAAATGTGTATAATAATTGAACCAAGTGTTTATTGATAGTTGATAATGGTCCACCATTCATGTGTGGGGTATTGTGTTGTATAGCTACTGTGTTCTGTGTGTATTTCCTCTTGTTTTATTTTAAGACTAGACATTCTGCAGAGTAAACATGTGGTGGCAGATGAGGTCGTTCACCTTGCACCACTCCCACACTGCTGATATCAGTGTTTAATGAGTTGCTGTACCCACAGACCTTGTTGTGTCACACTTTATATTGCTGTGTTTGATTGGGAACTTTTAAATTGTACATGAAGGCTGCCAGTCTATCTGAAGGTGATCCACACTGATAATTGTAGTGACACACTTTATTATACAGCTGATTTTTTGTCACCATCTGATTTCAAAAGTTTATTTTCTATGATGAACATGATGGTACTTAAGATATGTTTCAGTAGATTAGCGAGATTAGTGATACACATAATATACTGATTCTCACCATTAATTATCAGAATGGTGGCATTCTTAAACACTTTTTATTGCATTGAAATGGCAAACAAACAAATAAGTCACCTGATGGTAAATGATCACTGCCGCTAATGAAACATAACCGTTGCATCATGAATGTGGTGCTGGCCCATTGAATCGAGAGGAGAACGGCAATGATTCTGGATGGCTCACTGACTGAACAAAATCCTTCACATAGATTTTTTTATTACAATGGTAAGCGATATGACTGCTCATGAACAGTAGCAAAACAAAACAACACCTTGAATTACAAAGCAATGCTTGATATTCCACTACGCTTGCCATCCTGAGACATATGATGTAAGTCTCAATATGTCCAGTAGTTACTCTGGCTACAATATTCTTCAAGCGGAAACACAACAATGCATTTACACTGATGTTTGGCGGGAGAATTGCGGTGGTACCTATCCAGGTGACTTCTTACATAATATGAAAGACCTACTACCAGTACCTCCTGTGGGACAGACACGACTCACGAATGACAACGATCTGGCAATACCACTTTTGATCATGTTAAGGCCAAAAGGACCTGGGCAAAGGAGAGGAAAGGAACTACTAGTGTGTGGTATGGTTCGACTGATGGTGCAGTTGTTAACGCGCGCGTGTGTGTGCAGGAGTGGGGCGGGTCGTCGAGCTCGAGCGGCGAGGGCGGCGGTGCGGCGGGTGGTGGCGGCGCGGGCGGGGGGCGCGCGCGCGCCGCGGCGGAGGGCGTGTCGCTGCAGCCGCCCGCGCTGCACTTCGGCCACGCGCCGCTGGCCGCGCCGCACGCGCGCTCCATCACGCTCACCAATGTCGCCAACGCCACGCTGCACCTCGCCTCCGTAGCCGGCACCACACCAGACTTCCATGCATCCTTCTTCGAGTCTAAGGTGTGCCACATTATTGCCGAATACTACCACCAAAGACCCTGCGCGAGCAGGCCGACATAAACATGTTTCTATCACTATCTCTTCTTTAGCGGACTAGGTGAAGTAGCTGCCGCAACATTCGATGTGTAGAAAGGTTTTGATTGATGATAGGCAGGTACCTATTTGACATTAAGCGTTTTTGAGTTATAATGAGGGTAGATATGGATACATTTTTGAATACTTAATATGATGCGACTATTTATGACGGTGTATTCGCAAGTAAATATAAATAAATAAATACACCCAACAGTCACATAGAATTAGTCCTGATCCCACACTAAGATCGAGTCCTGTGTCGTGGGTACCAGGAACTACGAGAGATATATCGGTCTCACAAACACTCAGACCCGAAATAAACATTTGTGGGCCACAATCATTTGCCTCGGTGCGGGGATCGAACCCGCGGTCTCTCGTTAGCCGGTGTCCCGTTGTGTCCCACCTAGCGTTTAACCGATTGTGCTACGGAGACAGGTTGTGCGTTGTGACGCGCTTGTTCGTATATTTCACAGTATATTTGTTGCGTCTTGCATCTGCAGGGTATATACTGACTGCTACCGAAAACGGAGCCAGGTGGTAAGTTTAGTGAATACAGCCACTATGCAATGAATAATTACGTAAAAAACGTGACAATTGTTGTTGTTTTAAGTATAATCCTTATTGGGTGGTTAATACGTAGTTTTTGTTAAATTAATAATTTTAACCGTATGCATATACACTTTACTAGTTTAGGAATAATTAAAAAACTTTACACGACGATAATGTAATAAATCCAAAAAAAAACGTCGCTTATTTGTGACATATTTAATTGCATTGTGTCAGAATTTTGAAGTCACTAAAACTACCACCGTACCGTTGGGGTAGACGTGTTCTCGAGTGGAGACCGCGCCTCGGCAAGCGTAGTGTAGGACGCCCTCCAACGAGGTGGAGTGATGATATCCGAAGGATGGCTGGTAGCGGTTGGAGACGTTGGGCTGAAGATCGAGCCCAGTGGCGTGCCATAGGAGAGGCCTATGTCCAGCAGTGGACGCGAATAGGCTGATGATGATGATGATGATGATGAAAACTACCACCTGGCTTCGTTTTCGGTGGTAGTATGGATATACCCTGTATAATGTTTTTTGTTCTTGTCTTGGCAAAGTAACCGCAATGCCGTTCACTTGTAACGAAACAAAGCTGAATTTATGTGGTAACATAGTGTACGTGTAAACAGATACCCTGTATCCACGGAGGCGTTAGCAGATGGGATATATGTACCATCTTCAGTTTAGTGAACCCATTTTTCAAATATAATAGAGAGGAGCTTTTCACCATGACATGACGGCCACAAATTCCATTCCTATACTATTAGAAGAGATTTTCTTAGCCGAAAAGCTTACACAAAATGAATTTCCGTGTCTATTTAGAACCCATGAACTTGCAATACATAGGCATTTTCATAACATTATATTATATTATATTACATTATATTATATTATGTTGTGAACTAATCCCCGGTTGAGATATTGCGAGCCGCCGCACTTGTAATTAATTCAATGATTACGTGTGCATTGATAAATATTATCCGTAAGCATTTGACCCTATAAATTGTGAGGCAAACATGTGACGTGGACGTCTGTAAGATAATATCTTAAAAATACATAACGTTTTGCAGTCACTAAAGCATAATATCGTAATAGCAAGCGAGGGCACCGCGCGGAGTTGTTGTGGATAAGATAATACAGCTGTTATAATATATCTAGTAGACGTATGGAACAGGATACTTAATTACTTGAAAACTCGGTTGCTAATATGTATGCACTTACTCAATATTTAGATATTGCACAATGAAAATATACATTTTTGGAAGTCAATGAAATACAGATCATGTTACGTTGGTTGGTCCATTAAGCTTGAACGTATTGTATATCTCCTGTCAACCAGGGACAGATAATCCTATATTGGCTGGTTATTCATGCTTGAACTGTTAAATAAATTAAAGTAAATGAATCTGCAGCATATATTTTAATTCAATATTCGGTTCTGCAAATACTTTATATAATCTTCCAACTGTCCAACTTTCATGCTTCTTCTCGCAAGATTTCCTTCTCGTATTAATTTTATATGGATACTATCCATAATAACAGAGCTTAATTCATAAGGAATACTAGCGTTGTTAGTCGCACGAACGCGGCGTTATCTCGCGTATAATGAAGTAATATATGAAACTCTTCCACACCGCACACGGAGTAAACAAGCACAGCGTGACGTCACAGTGTGCGTTGTCATTAGCACCAGTAGGTGTAGGACGGGGCTGGATAACGCACAGAAGTGAACACTGCCCTCAGCCCTTCCGTGTGAAGGAACGCAGGGACCATCGCGAGAACAATCTTTTACGCGCCGCAATGTATCCAGCTTAGTTGGAGATTATTTTATTGAAAGAAAGTGCTGAAGCGGCTGGCATCGTACATCTCTGTTTACAATCATACGGCGCCCTCATGGATGGCATTCAGTTCTAAGTACTGAGTCTCGGGGGCCACTCAGAGATGATTATTATAATTTCGAATCATTTTGACCCGAGGATCTCATACTTTTGTCTCATAGATGATAGATCCCTTGTCGTATTTCTAGGTTTTGGACATCCTCCGCTGTTTTATTCTTACAATGCCTCTGCCATCCGTCCACGCACTTTTCTGTCAGCCAGTAGTACACAAGTTATAACTGGTACCGAAAAATAATGTTTGGTGAGTCTCTTTGATCACCTGCTTATTTAATAGATAAATATGGAACTTTTAAAATAAAGTTTTAACTCGACGATTCATATTCGTACATAGATGGTAGAATACTTACGGGATTAATGATCAAGACCGAAAAGGACACAGATTTGATCTTGACATTCGAGTTTGATACGGACATTATATTTCTGTATAATAGTCCCCAACAAGTAGTTTGCAAATGACAGAGACCGTGACCAACGAATAGATTACTCAATATATTTTATTATAAGGTAATCGAAGCGAATCTACAACATTGATAAGGATGCATACGACGGTCATGCGTTTGCGATTAAACAGTTGAGTGTGGAGTGCGAGCTAACTGTTGGTGCACGGCGCGTCGCGGCGTGGGTAGTGTAGTGCAGCGATTGCGCAACCTCATCGCTCACATGACTTATCGCTAGTTATCGCCGCACCACCGCGCCGCAGCGCTATCGGCCAGGATGCGGTCTGCCCGCCCTGCCGCCGCCCGCCCGCACTCTTTGTGGTCAAGCTGTTCTCCATCAACAATACGAACGCATCAAACATACGATTTCAGGCAATACACGAAGGGCAGGCGCCAGCCGATCCTTTAGTCTTGCCATAGACCTACGCATAGGTCGTCGAGCCTATTTTTGTTCCAAAATAAGACTTGAAGTGAGCTTATCGCTAGGCCATGTATAAAATAATTCTATAGTTTACTCTGATATTGCGTCAGAAATGCTATGTACGTAGCTTTGCAAAAAGCAACTTTTCTGGCACTGTCATGAAGCATTTGAATAATCCTATGACGACTGATGGTGTCGTATTAAATTAGCGAACCTCGTCATTGTAATGGAATTTTCAATGATATTTAATGTAGCATTTTCCTTGGCTCGATGACTAAATACAAGTAACACACCATTGTGAAACGTCATTGAGATATGTAAGAGTGGAAAGCTCTCGGTTTGTGTATAGTGTATACCGCGATTGATCAAATGGGTTGTGTGAATGTTCGGCGGGTTCTCGCGCCGCGCCGACGGTGCTCTGTGTAACTGCTTAGATTAGTGGATATTTAGAATTGGGCGAGGTCGGTGCTGTGATGCTGTTTACTGCTGCTTGTAATTTAAGTACCTACGTTTCGATATTCCCGAAATAATTTGTTGGCGGTGAGCGGGCGGGTGCGGGGTGCGGCGCGCGGGGGCGGCGTGTGCTATTCACTACCATTGCTATGGTAAACAGAAGACGCAGCATATCATTCCACAGTCGATACATTTGCATTACACACTGCACCTGCGCTCACAACCAGCGAAAATATTTATTAAATTGTCAAATAGCATAATTGTTGCAAATTCATACAGTAATATTGTGCATCATATTATTGTCAGTACCGCTGTACGTGGGCGGAAAATGTAACACGTATTATAGGTGTTATCCCTATACATTAGTGTATATACTTTTCGTACTTTGCGTCATCGGCCATCAGCCATACTTGCGTAGAGGAACTTTATTGGACGAACTTAACAATTTATGATGGAGCTATAATAACGACAATGGGCACTGTTATTAATATTGCACGTAATGTGTCGGTATTAATAGTCTTTTATAAATTCTGCTAAAATATGACATTTTTTTTTTAACAGCAAGCAAACTATGGAAATATCGCACTGTTGAAGAATGCAATATATGGCACAGTATAAAGTAATGTATAATTTTGGTAGATTAACTTGTTACTCCTTGTTAAGATTGCCTGTGGAAGAGCTTCATTAATATTGCACTTTCAAAGTCGCGAGCAGAATATACGTTATTTGTAATAACTGGAATGTGATACTGGATACATACAAACGTGCTTAAACAATACGGTGCAGATACATACCGTTTCATGATGTGATAGGGGGCAGCTTATCGTCTTATTGGGCACAAATTACTAACTCCGGGCTGATGATGAATAGAAAAATCTAATACTACATTGCCCCAACCGGGATTCGAAACCGAGACCTCATTGTTGTAATCGTATCATAGTACAATTGCACCACCGAGGCAGTTGAGTGTGGTGAGAGGTAATTAAACATTGTGCGAGTATACTGTACGTGTAGTATGGCTTGCAGTGATTGTTCAGCTCATTAGCGACACACCACACCGCGCCGCGCCTCTCCTCACTTGTCATTTGTTGATAGTTAGCAGTAGGAGTCGCCCGTGCACGCGCACGCGACGCATAACACGTCCGCGTGCGCTTCCTTATAGCGCGTAGTTAAATCACCACCAAATATTCCTTTACGCTGCTAGCGCGAGTAAATATACGCGCGCTAAATATACGCACGCCTCCGCGCCGCTGCCTGATACACACCACGTAACACTCACACACACACTCATACTCACACACATACTACCAACGCTTACTTATAATGATCCATTAGGCATGATCGCAACAGCTGCTAATAAACAAATTATTTCCGATTTTAAACATTGAGCCTATTAATTTCATTGTCAGATTTTAATACTAACAACAATAAATATATGCCTACAAAGTCATTACCCTAGAAACAATCCTGACAGATTTAATGAGATCAGCAGAAAATAACAGCTTAAGCCTCCCAAAGATATACTCTGTTAGGTGCCCGTGCTGAGTGATTAGCAGAGTCTCAACATTTATGATGGCCCTCTCTAACAAAACATACCCAATATTCACTGTTACTGGGAATTAAAACAAGCAAATTGAAGTTCGAGTTAATCAGTTTCTTGATTCTTCTAGACGAGCGTTCTTCAATGTTAGGCCGCCTCAATGCTGAATATCAGACAGATCCAAACCAAGCCCATGTTGTGCAGATAAAAAAGGAATTGGATTTTAACAAAAACCAATGTGCCATAGTAAATACTTTTTCAAAATTATTGGACATCACATGATTAGTACAATGAGTTAGTTTGATAGTTTAAGATGATATTGTGGGTGTGTACATCTTTACTGAGCATAACTAGAAGCGTCAGTCCGCGCGTTATATAAAATAACTCCACTTGAGATAATTGAGCCACTGCTTATATTTAATTAGATAAATATATTGTCTCTGTACAATGCCGTAATATTTCCGCTCCGCTACACGTTTATGTTTTATATTAGAACTACCTAAACTTTTTGTCTCGCAGACCAGTTGACATGTCGCTATGTTGATAGCGTCTGGCAATTTGTCAATATTGTTGTTTTGCAAATTTATGAAATTTAATTGTGTTTAAAAATAAATCATGCTTCGATTTTTTTTTGCTAAGATCGCTGGAAGTTTGTAGTAATTTCTTAGAGGTCGATTAAGTCAATATCAATGTAATACATGACAATTCTATTTATTTCCGAATAGTATCTCATGGGATTATGTCATTCGGCACTAACCAGAAGTAAAAGCTCGTGTCTATAGGCCATATTGGGAAGGCAATTAGCACGCCACGAGCGTTTTCAATAGAGCGGCGCGCGCGCGGACTCACGGGTAATATTATGTAAATGCTCACGTAAACTCTATTTGTTACAAAAGATCGTCGCTCTCGTGCTGAAAATCACAGCACGGCTTCCAATCAGTCTTGCAGTGACGTCTTGTAGTGTGTTATTTACGAGTGATCGATGTGACGCACCACCACCATAGATAGCCTCATACAATACACATTGTATTGTAAATAAATATCCTTATTGGTGAAATGGCACCTTCTATCGACTCTAATTCGTCATGTCCGGGTTCCTTTCCCGATCAGATTATACACTTATAGCATAATCATTATAATATTTACTCTGCTGTTTTGCGGGGGAAATAGACCTTGCGGTGGTACATATCCAGGGGGCCTTTCACATATGAGATACTTTTTTATCATGTGCAAAATCCTCTTGGATTCCTGCACTAAGCGGGAATACAGGATTTTACCGACTAAAAATTCCATTTTGCTCCACCGGCACTTCTAAGAAACCCCTGGACCTCACAAAGAACGTGCCTAAGTTTCTCCAGACATGAGAGACCTACAACCAGTAGAATAATAAAATCTATTAAAGATTTTATGCGATAGTAATCAACATCTTATTTTTAAAAAGATGCACCGACTTGCAGAGATCCTTCTACTCAGATAAACTATGGCTAGTATGTTCGTTTATTTACTATTTCATAAAACTACTGCAAATTCGAAACAGTGTGCTACCGAATTCAATAATGTTGTTACATGCCGCAAAATTCGGTACTGTTCATACTTCATATGTGTAATGTAGTATTAGCATTGGCGTAATGTAAAATATTATGAGCAATAAGTTCAATGTCGTTCCGGCGCGTTAGTTCGCGGGCGCGCCGCAATCTGTTCCGGGTGTTGACAAGCGGAAACATGCAGCTTTAAATCAATGTTCAGTAGGTACTGATAGCATGGCGCCGCGTTGCGCCGGGTGCGTGCCCTAACTGACCATGCGAAACATGAGTTGCGAGTTACCCAAACTTTTAGCCTCATGGAGTGCCATGTCTTATAGTTTTGAATTGAATCACTTGCTAATATAATATTGCATTATATTAATTCAACAATTTTAAATGTGTTTCAAAGAGTAATTAAAATGCTACTTGTTTTAAAAAAATATATATACTTCGTCATGCTAAGAGATTTTTTCCTGTTTGCTTTGCACGGCTTTAAAGCGTTCCAAAGCAGTGACACTACAATTCAAAAGAACTTGTAAAAACTGAAATAAAGATTATAACAGTTAAAGAAACAAAAAAATGTATAATGGAACCTACAAATCTAAAAGACGGCGTGATTCACTAATTTATTTCGTTGCCATGCTTGCCGGTTTCGTCGTCTATCGAGTCTATGCAGGCCACTTAGGTTATCGATGACGTGAACAATAATGTAAGTGGGATAGTGCAAGAGTGCGCGGCCGACGCGTGGCCTCGCACACAATCGCATCTCGCAAAAACTGGATCTAATGTAAGCAGCGAGCAGTGCGTAGTGAGTAGTGAGCGAGCGACGCCGGCGCCTCTCACCCGCAGCATTGTGCGCGTGCAGCGGCTGCGGTTTGCTTTTGTCTCCACACTAACTGACCACTGCTCAGTTATATCAATTACCTACTGAATGCGACACGGATTACAACTTGTAACTCGGGCTAGGTGTAATTGGCAAACCAACAAATCACAACCGACTTTTCTATTTTATCTGTCAGATAGACTATCAGCAACTTTATCAACATCAACATCAATCATGAAACTGGCACTAAAAGGATTTATTAAAAAGAATGCACCATGGTATAAATTACTCAATCATCACATTTATTATGACTTATTCTTTAGCCACACGATGTCCGATTTTGAGTATAGTGCTGTCCCAAGGATTCTATTGTAACACAATTTATATTGGTAGTACTTTTTTTTTCTTTATCTTGTTTCAAAGTATAATTATGAGCAGATTTTAAAATCATTATAAATTGCGAGCTTAGGAAATGTATTAAAAGCAAAGTTAGTGTTGGTATTTACACGTGTAGAGTGGGACGTAGCTTAGGGCAGAGACACTACTTGTGGTACGATGCCACCTTACTTAATCATTGCTCTCAGAGATATCGCCATACAATAATGGTCGCATTGAACTGCGCTTTATGTATTCAATAAAATGTATTCAATACGATTGGCAAGGTATACAATTGAAAACCCGTCTTAGCATTCACGTCAGTGTGGCGGGTTTCGAATACAACCTTTATAATTCCGGTTTCGAATAAGCCAGCATAATTGTGTCGACTGGCGTGAGGCCATCTCTAGAAACTGTGCTGCACTTACCACCTGGTGCGTCGCAGGCACTGTGTCACAACATGAGTTGTTAGGTTAGGCAGCAGAGGCGCGATGTCGCCAGCGAGCTCGCGTGGCGTGGTGTGGTCCGTCGCCACGTGTCTCGTAAAGGGCACGGTCACGGCCGCCCACTGATCTACTGGACGGTAATAACCAGGAGGCGGCCCGACCGGCTTCCACGCGGAGATTGTCAGCTTTAATCATTGCCAAATATGTACATAAATAATTGTACAATTTACTGGTGGTAGGTCTCTCATATGCGAGAGGCCGCCTGGGTGGGTACCACCGCAATGTCTATTTGTCCCGCCAAACAGCAGTGTAAATACACTGTTGTGTATCGGTTTGAAAGACATTGTAGCCAATGTCCTCCTCATATTTTCTCCCCTTCATGTCTGTCAAATTTCATCACTGTGGGTCCAGTAGCTGAGTTGGGAAAAGGTACTGTATTAAACAACTTGTGCCAAGAATGTGTATTAAGAGACAGGTAGCGCGTGCATTGTGGTGCGTTGTGTTGGTCAGTCGGTTTGTAATGTATCTGTAAGTAGTAACCGTTTGCGGTCGGTTGAAATGGAAAGTGTTGCGGCGGCGCGGCGCGGCGGCGCGGCGTGTCCTCGCCTCGTCTCTGTCGGGATGTGTTGATAGCCGCCGCGTCGGCGCCCGTCACTACGCGGAACTGCCGATACGGCTTCCGACTTCGCCTGCTATTTCTAGCACTGACCTATATGGGAACATCTACTAGGCCCTACCGATACATTGACCTCAGTCGGTTTATAATTGTAGGTACTAGATTGTGTCACTATTTCGGCATATTTGTCATGGCTCTATCAGCTATTGTACCTATTTTTTAATCTCTAATAGTATAACTAACTAATTCTTTCAGTACAACACTGTCGTCGGCATGTTTGGTTAGCTAATGCTTATTTCATTTATGTGCAGTGTGCACTGAAATCGTTTGGTGAATTCTTGCGTGTCGTGAAGCAGTCATGAATAGGATAACATTGTTCCACCACCGATTTTTTTCTATACGAGCTCAAAGTACTTACGAGTCCATTATGTAGTATTGTAATTGTGCGTAGGCAATCTACAATTAATCATAAAGTATTTAATATTAATAGCTCATTAAGCCTGTGGGTGGGTAAAGTAGCGTGCAAACCTTGACTGACGCTATCCGCTGTAGTAGTGGACTGAAATGTCAAGACTGAGAAGCCGGCTATTATGTGAGAGACTGCAGGCTTGATATTTGCATCGAGATAAATGTTTGTGTGATGCACAGAATGGTTGCGGGAGCGAAATGTCTCGTTGTGTTAAATAATGACGAAAGTAGGCTTGTATGTGAGTGCGGAGTCAAACTATGTGTGAATATAAGATGCATTTGTTTGTTCGCTCGCTTGTCAGCTGCAAGTCGGTTCGTATATGAACCCTGACGAGCACGTGTGGGCGCCGGGTGCTGGTTGAGATGTGCGCGGGCCGGTATGTCGGTCACGGCGCGGCGCCGTGCACGCGGAACCAAGCGCCGCGTGACGTCAGCACCGCATGCGCTGCATTACAGTTTACACAGCTCCTAAATTGGTTCACGGCTTAACTGCAAACCTCCAGTCGGTATTGACTCGCTTCTGTGAAGAGCCTCGACAAACAATAATTTGGCACACACGTCGTGTTTTGCCTTAACTGGCTATGCGTTGTCATAGGTCATTTTATTATGATTACAATGTTAATACTTCTACGGAATACAACATCTATTTTCTTGGAGTGTCAAATCTTTGGGTACCGATATAAGTATCTCCCGTGGGAGATCTTACCATTAGGTAGAATCTAATAGCAGAATCACCCTGACTGCATCTCTATTTGATTAGAAATGCAGACAATGTGATTACGGTATAGGCTCTCGAATTCTAGCGAGTGTCTAACATGCGCAATTTAAATTTCAAGTGCAGGAGTGCGCTACTACAGAGATTACGCGTAATATTTATGTAGATAATATTGTGTTTGTAGGTATTGTTTAGTACACAAAAGTGTAAAAGGTTTCCGTAGTGCATCGTTATGCGTCATGTTTGTATTTTTATCTTTACTAATGAGCGGCAGTATCAACGGCCACATCGATCACGCCACCGCGCTATCAGTGACGTCATGTGGCGTGTCACCACTCACCACACATCACGTCGACGATGCGCCGTTACACTGACACACTGCCTCACTGACACGTGACCGACACGGCCTTCACCTCCTCAGCGACACCGTGCTCGATGATTTGTGGGAGTTTAGCTAATCGACAAAGGCTTTAAATATAACATGTTCCGGCGTGGCGCCTTGGCGACAGCACCCGACATGCAGCGCGCAATCGCCGCGAGGGAGGCCCGCGCCAACTCAGCGTGTCACTCGTTGCCAAAGCAACTCTTGATTTTGTTGCTTACGAACAGGAAACGAGCATAGCCCACTTGGTTAGGACTTTGTCTAGAAAAGGCGAATTCGCACGAGTAGTAATAATCGCTTCTTGGATAAAGTGTTAAAAGGACCATCACTTCCTGCATGTACACATTGGTATATGATATTTGAGAATAAAGGATAGGCAGGCTTTAATAGGGAATATGCATGTGATTTTTTTATATTTTTAATCGATTCTGTATGTTATTACATTATCGGAAAAAAATATAAGGCTTTTAAAATATCAATCAAAAAAGTACAAAAAAATAATCAATACTACTATCAGTTTCGAAGCATTTAAACGCCATTTTGGCGCGAACTCGCTGTGACGTCAGAGTACACTATATCAGCAATTCAGTGTTTGGATTAAGTTTCTTTCATTAATTGCTACAGAACTGTATTTCGTCACAAAATAATCCATTTTTTTTAAATAATATAAATAAAACAAAAAATAACTCTTAAACAAACGTAAAACAACAAGCTAAAACTTTATAAGATAGTGTACTTTGTCGTCACTTTCCTTTTCAAGCAATAGCCTCGCGTTTCGATAAAATTGCGCGGCATATTTGAAATGTCATTTTTTAAGTATTTATTTTACCGATTTAGAGTTGATGAATTTAAAAAAATATCTTTAAGGTACATTTCTATATCAATAAAGACTACGAAAAAAAAATATGTGACTTATTTTGGAGTTTCGTGCATATTCCCTATTATCTGCTCTACCACTTATAAAATTAATTCATTCTGCATCTCACAATTTCTGACAGGTATTGTCTATATTCATTTGTTTTAAAAGTTTGTGGCCGGGCTTCAAGTCCTAATGTCGACATGTACATACATAGCTGACGTACGAATTATAATTTCCAAACAATTTAATAACAAAACATTGGCAATTAAATATCTGCTTGATTCATTTATTACAATTTTCATTCAGTAGATGTATATATTGTCGTATTGAAATTATAGGCATTATGTTATTAAATCCTTGTCTAAAAAGTATTTTTAAACTAAGGGTATTATGAACATACACTAACGCTAAAAGTTTGAAAGCAGCACAAAAAATAAAATAAAATTTGGTCATCTTAATTATTTTTATTCATTATACAATTAAAACTAAACTAAAATAAACTTAATCAATACAACATTTTGACTCGCAACATACAAAAAAACAAACAAACCAAATTAAATTTTAACTCTAAAATTTTCCTCGTTTTTTCTTATTACCTCTTCACGTATTCTAGGCAGTCTATTCATCTAGTATATATCTAGTCGATTCTATTTGGTCTGTAATAGTTGTAACAAATTTTCTCAGCTCTTAGGAGATCGACTTTTCAATCTTCTATGAAGTTCATCTCAAACAAGTTCAATGGTAGAGACGTCAGGCGGTAGAGATGGGCATTGCATGATATTTAAAAGATTTTCAACTTTTTTCTTATTCAAAAAATTCTTGCATAGCTTAGAAGAATACTTCGGATTATTTTTCTGCTGAAAAACAAACTTAAGATCTGAGATTAATTGCACTGTGTACGGCGGAATTTTGACGAATTTTCAAACAGAGTTCTTTGTTTAGTTTTACGGTTATACTTATAATAATTTTCAGGTTCATTGTTGCCGAAACTTCCCCAAATCATCACATAAGCACCATCATGCTTAGCAGTGGGTAGTATATATGCTTCTGAAGCCTTCTCTTTTTTTTTTGACCGGGCGGCGTACTAACATGTCAATTAGTTCCACAAATCTGATACTTGGACTCATCACTCCATGGGACATTTTTCCACTGGGCTATATATCTTATGTAGAATTGTTAGTTTTGGTTATTAACCGTACCACATCCTCTTAAACCTGCAGACAGTAGAGCCTTTTAATAGGCCTCCACGTCTTTCTCAATAAAATTTTTCTCAGTTTCTTGTTTTTGGCAAGGTTGTAATGGACACCTTATAATGAAATGCCGAGCCATTCTGCGATTTTATGTTCACTGTATTCTTCCTCGCACTGAATAAAAATAACACTAAGCTGTTTATCAAATGTAGTTTGTTTGAGTTTACCCATTTTCAGTAGAAAAAATCCTGTCCTAGAAGTAGTCGAAATGTATCGATAACAGATGATGTTAATATCCCGATCTTTGCGTGCCAATGATAAAGTGGGAGTAAATAATGTACAAAAAAAATAAAATTACTAAATATAATAAATATACACGTAATTTAAAAAATATTATTATAAAACACATGATTCATAAAAATCAAAAAAATATTAAAGCTATATTAATGCTGAAAGACAATTTTTGTTTATTGTGTAAGCAATTTTAAAAAGTCGAAAACTTATTATGATTGCAAATTTAAATAGGAAATTATAAAAAATCTTTTAGATTTTCAATAAAACACATGTGCATCCAAACTTTTGGACGATAGTGTATTCCATAATAAATAAACTGTATTTATAATTAATCATATTCTTCGTGTAGGTACATTATATAATTTGAATGTGTCCATTAAAATATGTGTCGTTATAAATATAGAATGGTGTGTATTGTGTACGTGTGCGTCGTCCATCGCGACGCTAACAATAGATCGCCAATACTTTGTCGTTATCAGTACGCATCAGGGAACTGTCGCGCTCTCTAATTACCACTCTGTGTAGCGTCTACTCTTTGTAATTACCAGCATTCGTAGGCACGCGGCTTCGTGTCGGCATTGAGCTGTTATTTCCGAACATGTGTAGTTGTTTCAGTTGATTTCATTGCGTCAGTAATGTAGCGGTGCCGTTGAGGCTTGAGCACAGACAGGCGGCTCGCTGCGAAGTCGTCGCCATGCAAGTGTTCCGGTTATTGGGATTGCTGATATCATTGGTTAGATGTGTAAATATCTACTATAGTCATGTACGAAAGAAGTAATTGATCAAAGCTTCACGGAAGTGTTAAGTAAATCTGGAGATATTTGCATAGGTGCAACATGAAAGTTACATGGTTTGTCTCAATACTTAGAGTCGTCTGTGTGAATATCAAATCTGCCACTTCCACTTCCGCTGCGCATTTCTTCATTTCTTAACTATTTAGTTAAGAAATCAGTTGAGAATTGAGATTCGAGCACGATCCCTGGAGCTGGGTGGTGTAAGACCTAAAACTCTTGTGAGGTGGAGAGGGGGGGGGGGGGACTTTGGATATTACGTGACTGTTCGATGAATATATTGTATTTTCCTACAGTAGACTTAACACACACCTGAATATACGCGTTTTTTAAAATTTAAAAATATATTTTATCCCAAGGGCCGGTAAAACTTAAGGCCGGTGCACACCGGAACGGCATGAGAATACGAAATTTTCAATGTTTTTAATTGATGTCGCGGCATCGAGAAGTGCCGTTCGATGCCATAGCGTAAATTTAAAACATGAGATGAGAATTTATGTCTTATTCCGACAAGATAAGTTTGAATAGCTTTTGATAAATTTGAAAAGTGAATCCTTTTAAAATATTAGCAATTAAGTTAATTATACTAGTTTTTTAGCAATACTCTTACAACTAGACCAGCGATACAGCAATAATCATGCTGTATATATTTTGTATCTGTATCAGCCCATATACGTCCCACTGCAGGGCACGGGCCTACTCTACAATCGAGAATATGATTGAGAGTGGTTAGGCCATATAGTCCACGACGCTGACCTAGTGTGGGTTGGCGGACTTTACATACCATAGCTATGGTATGCAGGTTTCCTCACGATGTTTTCCTTCACCGTTATAGTACATGGTGATTGACTATCAATACACACATGACTCAAAAAAATCAGAGGTGTGCCCTGAGATTTGAACCCGCGACCACCGTGAACATATTGGCAGTTGCGTCTGGTCCGTTTACCCACCACAGGCCACCACGCACTGTCTATTATGTTAAGTAATTGCATACACATAATATATTAATATTTGAAAGTATTACTCATCACGAGTACCATTTATTAATAATAGTGACAATTATTATTGCAAATCAAATTATTAATTTAAATGCCATAGGCCGATGCGGGTACCAAAATAGCACCTGAATGATATCTCACTGATCTTTTGTGAGTATGTTGATACTGATAAGATTATTTAATTCTGCGAGTTTCAACCTTCTGTCTAATTGTTTTCCAATAAATCGTAATAAATGTGAAAATTGTAAAAATATTTTTTTCTCTAAACGGCTAGAGGGACAATAATCTTCGCACCGATACTGAGTTTCATAGTAAAATGGGCTTTCTCCTTTCATTTAAATCGATTAAGTCGTTTTCGAGAAATAAATATTTTTATGATTTTTCATATTTTAGATTTTTTCTACCTAAAGGAACTGTTAACAGATAATGACGGCCTCTTTATTTACAGAAACCGCATAATAATGAAGTTTTGATGTAGACTGTGTGGAGATGTAACATCCCGTGTAACGTGTGTGTGTGTGTGTGTTGGCAGACGCTGGCGCCGCAAGCCAACACGACGTTCAGCGTGGTGTACCTGGGCCGGCGCGAGGGGCCCGTGTCCGCGCACCTCTACATACACACCTCGCTCGGCGTCTTCAAGTACCCCGTGAGTACTGGGTCTCCTGCACTACACTACAGACAACAAGTCTCCAAAAACGCATGCATTGGTTAACTGCAAACTGTCTACTCGATAAAAAAACATTAAATATGGAGCAACACTTGCTTTACATATGTATACTGTATATGTGTCACGAAACCTGACCCTGCATCATTTAATAATGTAAGTGCAAGTGTGGGTATTGGTTTACTCACATGGTTCAATTAGGATCCGTGCAGGTAGCTTGTTAATAACTACTTGTCAGTGAAGAATAGGCTATTTGACTAGTTTCTGGAAACCATGCCACATTATAAAGTGGGGTCTATAGACCTTACAAATCAAGGTTATTTTTAATTATTATATCTATATCAATTAAAAATAAATTTACAAAATACACTGAATAGTTTCACTGTCAAAACGCTCTGTCGAACAGTATGGCGTCCAGTTCGTAAACATCCGTTCCACAGATTCGTTCACATATGTCACTCGTTCTCAAATCAACCATAGATCAATTATCAATCAATCGTCCGAATGAGTTTTTGTCAAAAAAATGAGAATTATTTTTCTCTCTTCACATTTTATTACATTGGACATGTTGATATTATTAATTCACTGGTATAAATGACAAATAATGCGTTTTAAAGGCATTTTTAATATTTAATTTGTATCTATGCCGTTATCAAACCAGAAAATGAATGCATTTTCTGTACGTGAATAGTTCATACTAATGCGTGACGTCATAGCCAATCAAAATCTTTTACGATCACGTGGCACGAACTCAAAATAAATTAAATTGTAATTGTGGTTTTTAGCCATAATATACAATATGTTTAATGTATGATAATGAAATTTGTTTTAAAACTGAATAATCTACACGGATGGAAACAAATAAGTCAATATTGTTTATACAGTCAAATAGCCTATTGAGTAAATGTGGAGTGTGTGATGCGTTGCAGGTGTCGGCGGTGGGCGTGGCCAACCCGTGGGGCGTGTGGCCGCTGGTGGACGTACGCGTGCCGCTCAACGCCACCGTGGAGCCGCTGCTCACCATGCACAACCCCACCGAGCACACCATACAGGTACCGCACCGCCTCACTCCTCCTCCTCACTCCGCCCCGTTCCGATCACACGGCTCCCGCTACAGCGCCCGTCCCTGCGCAGGTGAGCGAGGTGTACTCGTCGGGCGCGTGGCTCGGCCTGGCGCTGCCCGAGGGCGGCGAGTGGGCGCCGCGCGACCGCTGGACGCTGCCGCCGCACTCCAGCCGCGCCATCGTGCGCCTGCGCCTGCAGCCGCCGCACCATCATCACCACCACCACTCGCTCACCGCCTACGTCAGGTACGCACACTGCGACTCGCCCACTGTCCACGTTCGTTTTTATAATCACTATAAACCGACACTACCGTTGCATCAATTCCACGTCTTCGATTGCTCGATGACCACAGTCGCAAAGGCCCAGTTACTAATCGGATCGCGCATGCGAGTGACAATAGTGCCGGTCGCGTTGCAGGATAAAGGGCAACATGACCGGGGGCGGGCTGGTGGTGGGCGTGGAGGCGCGCGCGGCGCCGGCGGGCGAGTACCTGGCGCCCGTGCAGCTGGGCCTGCGCGTGCGCGGCTCGCGCGACCCGCCCGACACGTTCCAGCTGGAGGCCGGCAACAGCATGGCGGCGCCGCTCAGCGTGGAGGCGGGCGTGTGGGGCGCGCGCTGCGGCGCCGCCGAGCGCTGGTCGCCGCCGCCGCCGCCGCCCGAGCCCGCGCCGCACGAGCCCGCGCCGCACCACCACAACGGACACGCCGACGCGCCCGCGCACAACGGTCTGCGCGCATGCCATCTTTTCACTCTTTTCGTTCGTTCGTATTGGCGAGTCGATGATTACTATACGTGTCGTTTTCTCGGTGCAGGTGAAAAGTCGGAGGGCGTTTACTTGACGCTGATCCGTTCGCAGCTGGAGCCGCACCAGCGACTGACCAAGGCGGCCGAGCTGACACTCGATTGTAAGCGTCCGACTCCGGTCACGTAATATGATATCGCTTGGGATGAGACGCCAGCGAGCGATGCAGTGGGATGTGTGATTATGCGTGAGTGAAAGAGTTCGTGGTGGGTTGCAGATGCGCAGATGTGGTCTTCTTACTCGGAGTCGCAGTCGGCGGAGCAGGACGCGGTAGATGGGGCGGGTGTGGCGGGTGTGGCGGGCGAGGCGTGGTGCGCGGGCTGGGCGCGCGTGGGGCGCGCGGCGCTGCGCTACGCGGTGCGGCTGCTGCCGGGCACGCTGCGCGCCGAGCCGCCCGCGCTGCAGTGAGTGTCCGCGGGTGCCGGGCGGGTGTGTGTGTGTGAGCGTGCAGTGACGTGTGTGTGTCCGCAGCGTGGTGACGGCGCGCGGCGAGGAGGCGCAGGCGGCGCGCGAGGTGCGGCTCCACAACGAGTTCCCGGTGCCGGTGCGGCTCATGGCGGCGCACTGTCCCGCCGAAGTGCTGGAACACTTCCACGTCAGTACCCACTCACTACTCCCGAACGGCTTTTACGGTTTCTCTCATATTATTACTCGACATTACACATCGGCCAGATTCATTCGAGCTCGTTCGCCGTCTGTTGATCGTTAGTGACGGCACACCGTCGAGAATCATTATTGAGACATTATTTTATGTAATGCGCATTATAAAATTAAGCGAAGCGTTATTGCATTATCACATTTGACTCTCATTGGGGATCGTAAGACGTGCCGTGAATTTCGGGGCACGCGCCGCGATGTATAATAAAGAGTGCAGAATACAATCAGTGAAGCGTAACGTGCGGTGTGTGCGGCGGCAGTGCGAGACGCCGGTGCCGATGACGCTGGCGCCGGGCGCCGCGGCCGCCGTGCTGCTGCTGCGACCCCGCGCGCCGCTCGCGCCGCACCTGGCGCTGCACGCGCCGCTCACCTTCCACACCAACCTCACCTCGTGCACCGTGCCGCTGCTCGTGTACAGCGGCCGCCTCGCGCTGGTGAGTCGCCGCCCCGAGCCCCGCGTGACACTCCAGCTCTCGAGCGGGAACTGATCCGCGCTCTGTGCAGGAGTGGGAGTGGCCCAACTCGTCGGAGGGCGCGCTGCGGCTGGGCACTGTGGGCACGTCGTCGACGCGGCGCGTGGGCGTGCGCGTGCTGAACCCCGGGCCGGCGCGCCTGTGCGTGGCGGAGCTGCGCGTGGAGCTGCCGGGCGCGCAGCTGGCGCTGGCCGCATGCGCGCACCTGCGCCCCGTGCCGCCCGACCACGCCTGCGTGAGTAGCCGCCGCGAGTGCGTGCGTGTGCGGCGTGGCCGTGCTCTGACTGTGTGTGTGTGTGTGCAGCGCTGCGTGGAGGGGTACGGCGCGGCGCGCGGCGTGCTGACGGTGGTGGCGCCGGCGCGCGCGGGGCGGGTGCGCGGCTGGCTGGAGCTGCGCTCGGAGCACGCGGGGCTGCGCGCCGAGCTGGAGCTGCACGCGCACGCCGGCCGCCTGCGCGCGCACGCGCTGCACCTGCCCGCCGCCGCGCCCGTGAGCATCCTCTATACTGCACGCGACGGATTAGCTGGATACGTTTAGCCGCTCAAAAAGAGGCTAAAATTGTATTTCATTGTTAAATTCACAGTACGCGTGGTCGTCGGCGCCGCTGGTTCTCGAGAGCAGCATGGCGGCGCTGCGCATGCAAGTGGTGAACGTGACGCAACCCACTCCCGACCCGGCCGTCAAATTCGTGTGAGTGTCGTCACAGTAGTCCGCCTCGGCCACTTCCCACGGATACCGCAATAACGCTCCCTCGTGTCGCAGGCCGACGCCCGACGTGGACGTGATGACGGGCCGCCACACCGTCGGTGAAGTGCTCTTCATGCCGGAGAAGCTGTGCGAGCCGAACTGCTACACCGGTCTGGACATCGCCACTGCCGGTCAGTACATCACCGTCCTCACACCGCTCCGTGCCGGAGCCCGCACGCACTCACGTGACGTTGTGCCGCAGAGGGAGCTCGCTGGGCGGCGCGCGGCGGCGGCGGGCTGCGCACGGACGCGGCGCTGGCCCGCGCCCGGCGCGCGCTGTACGCGGCGCTCGCCCCGCGCAACGTGTCGCTGCACGTGCACACCACGCACGTGGTGCAGATCCCGGTGGCGGGCAGCGCGCAGTGGCGCTGGCCGCGCGTGCTGGACGCGGCGGGCGCGGGGGGCGCGGCGCTGGCGGCGGTGGGCGCGGCGGCGGCGCTGCAGGTGCGCGCGCGCAACCCCTCGCCCGCGCACCGCCTGCTGCTGCAGCCCGTGCTCGCCGACGCGCACTACGACGTGTGAGTGTTGCGCGCACGCTCGTCTCTCACTTCCGGTATGCGCGCTTGCTTATTTCCGTGCGGGCGTTTTTGCAGCACCGGCACAACGGAGTCCTCGTTCTGCAAGACGGAGAACTGCGTGTGGTCGCGCGACGCGTTCAAATTGACAGAATGGAAAGCTATTCGAGGCGAGGCGCGCGTCTGGGATGCGTCCGCGGACGGGACCGCGGGCGTGGAGGCGACGCACAACGTCAGCGACCACGTCATGCCCATGCTCGTGTTGGAACCCGAAACTGAACTCGAAATCAAAATCACATTTTCACCCAAGGAGCCTTCGGCCCTGTCGACGTATTTTTATTTGAGGTGATTTTAATGAAACATACTTTTGATGCGAGTCATCGTTTTATACGCTCACTCGTATGTAAACGTTCACGAGATGTTTTTCATTCGCAGAAACAATTTGACCATATTAGAGGGAGTGCAACTCCTCGGCCGTGGAGCGTATCCTAGCTTCGAAATCGGCGGACGCCGGCCGGGAACTAACGCGCCGTTACTCTTCGAAGTTAGAAACGTTATCTTTATTTGTTTTATTTTTGTATGAGGGTGTCTACGCGATCGTTAAATGTCGTCTTCGTCGCGGTGTGCAGGTGAAGGATTGCGGCTCGACGGGCGCCACTGTGGTGCGCACGGTGCTGGCGCGCAACACCGGCGTGGTGCCCGTGTGGCTCCGCGACTGGCGCCTCGCCGGCCAGCCCTGCCACGCGCGCGGCTTCCGCCTGCAGCCCTGCGCGCCGCTCGCGCTCGCGCCCAACGAGTCGCGCCACCTGCACCTCGCCTTCACCGCCGACTACACGCTGGCGCGCGTGCCCTGCCGCCTCAGCCTGCGCGCCGACTCCGCGCCCGCCGACTTCTCGCTCGTGGCCGTGGCGCCCGCCGCGCTGCTGCCGCGCTGCCACGCCGCCGCCTCGCGCCCGCCCTTCGAGCCCGCCATGCGCGCCGGCGGCACGCTGCTGGCGCTCACCGTGCTGGCGCTCGTGCTCGTGGCCGCCGTGCTGGACGCCGAGCGCGAACTCAACCGCGCGCGCCCCCCGCGCCCGCCCGTCGCCGCCGCCGCCCGCGCGCCCCTCGACCTGCGCGCCCTCGCCGACGAGCCCGCGCCGCCCCCGCCGCCCGCGCCCCGCGCCCGCCCGCCGCCGCCGCGCCGCCGCCGCACCCCGCGCCGCCCGCCCCCGCCGCCCGACCCGCAAGCCGAGCGACGCGCCTTCGAGCGCTGGCGGACCGAGATGCTGCGCGTCGCCGACGACGACGACTCGCGCTCCAGCGAAGACGCCGACGCGGAGGTCGCCAGGAACGACTCGCACGACGAACGCCCGCCGCCGCGCGAACCGCCGCCCGAGCCGGTCGAGATCGACGCGGGAGTCGCCAACGACGGGTACGAGGCCGATCCGGAGACCGAAGAGCGCACGCCCGGCAGCGGAGACGAGGACGCCGACTCGACCGGCTCGACTTCCGCGTCCGCGTCCTCCACGCCGGCCGACGAACACGACGGCGAAGACAACGACGATCGCGCCCGCACTCCCGTCGACGTCGAGCCGCCACCCGACTCGAGCCCGAAAACGGACGTCGGACGGCCGACGGACTCGCAACCTCGCGCGGGACGCACGCGCCGCGAGCCCGGGGACGCGCCGCGCCGCGCCGAGCGCACGCGCGCAGAGCCCGACGCCGCCGCCCGCGCGCGCGCCCCGCCCGGCAAGCAGCACGCGCGCCGCGACAAGTGCGCCAAGCGGCGCGCCGAGCGCGGCGCCGGCTCCCCGCCGCGGGGCTCGCCGGCGCGCGCGCCCGAGCCGCGGGGCGGCGGCGTGCGCTGGGGCGCGTCGTGGAGCTCGGTGGTGGCGGCCGGCGCGCCGGGGCCCGCGCCCGCGCCGCCCGCGCTGGCGCCCATCGGCTCGGACGTGCGGCGCCGCGCCGAGCCCGAGCCGCGCGCGCCGCCCGCCGCGGACAACTCACTGTTCTTCTTCAACGGCGAGTCGCACCCGCCGCGCCCCGACCCGGAGTACGCGTGGCGCCCCTCGCCGCCAGCCGACCGCCCGCCCTTCGACTCCGCACCGAGAGACTTCCTCGGTGAGTGACGTCCTCTTTTCTACGTCCAGTTTTCTAGTGATGTAGTGTATGTATATCGATAAATTATATCGATATTTTTGCTACGCAATGCAACAAGAGTAAAGATAATAAAGTAAATTAGTTACTGAAGTCATTTCAATACACAATATAATACACAAAGAACCAATGATGTTTGAATAAAAATATATATATATATATATCCATATTGTGCGACGTTTAAAAGCTGTCTCACTATGAGTATACATCATTACAATATTCTTCAATGTGGTGTTGGATGTATTATCTTAATATTTAATCGGATACGTTCGTTAAGTCTACGAATGATGATGATAAGATGCAGCAGAGTCGTAACAGTGAAGGTGTGCGTGTGTCGCAGGCGGGTGCGAAGAGACAGTGGGCGCTGTGGGCGCAGTGGGCGCGGGCGCGTTCCGTCCGCTGGGCTCGGTGTGGGGCTCGCTGGAGCCGGCGGCGTGGCCGTGGGGCTCGCCGCGCCACGCGCCGCTGCGCCCGCCGCCCGGCTTCCCGCCCGCGCCGCCGCCGCCCGCGCGCGTGTACGACCCCTTCTGCTCGCTCGCCGCCATCTGGGGGCCAGCCGGCCTCGACTGGCGCCCGCCGCACGCCGCCGCCCCCGCGCCCGCCGCCCCCGCGCCGCCCGCGCCCACCCTCCACGACGACGACCTCGACCTCGACCTCGCGCACGCGCACGCCGGCAACAACTAGCCCTCGCCGACCTCCTCACCACTGCGCCCTTGCCTCGTTTATATTTGTTATGGCACACGTTCGCTTTGAGCGTGCTCCTGTAAAACGTATAATTGGATGTTTCGATGACTCTGTGAAGGTGGAGCGCGCGTCGTGTCGCGGAGCGTCGCCAGCCGGTCTGTTGAGTTGTTTTGAGCCTCGGCCTCGCTACCGAACGTATGGCGCTACCGTATTTTGTGTTGTATTTGACATTGCACTAAAATTGAACGCCAACATAAATGAAACTGTATTTCTTAAATTGTTATTAGGGATACTCTGAGCAAATGAGATGAATATAGTACGATAGTACACAGCGGGCGCGTGGCTCGCGACTGTACTCCCGCGACCCGACCCGCGCGCCGCTCCACTAATGAACACTATACTGCGAACAAATTGTGACTACTTTTTCTTTATCGATTATTTGTGACACGGATATGATTTTTCATTATTATCTGTGAATGACGTATGGAAAATAAAGAAATATTTTGTGAGCGTGAATGCACACAGTTTGGTGACCGCTACCTCTCGCGCGTGTCCAGTGTCGGCCGTGTCGCCGCCGCCGGAGTGTATCGTGGCTCCGTACTGTCTAGTCGAGCACTAGTGTCCATAGTGTTCCCCACTTGATTGTCTTTTGAAGACTGAATTACAATTTTCTCAAACCATGTGTAATGTTTTATTTCTAACAATCCATATTAACATATTATTGTCAACATAATATCACTGAATGGCTAAAAGGTTATAAAAAATATACGAACATAAAAATATCGTTGGATCGTCATCTAATATATTTGTATTTCAAAATCAATCATTTTGTCTATTCATTTTGTAAATTTATTTTATTTTATTTTAACACTAAGCATCTCTGCCAGACGCCAGGCTTAATACCGCCGCAGAACCTTCTAGTCCTAGAGATGACGACCAAAACCATGTATCATAGCAATACGGTCGAAACTGTATAAAATCGTTGGATTATATGATTCTGAACCCGACTAGGTAGGTAGTAACGGTCAAAAGTGTAGCAATTGCATGTTCTGCTGTGCATGCAATTCTGCTGTGTCCAAAAAAAAAGGCAATCGGTATCATAGCAATACGTCTGATATTGAAAATGTACATAGATTTTATAATTTTATGACGAATAAGTTGGTTTTCAGACATTTTGCGTGTAGTATATAGCTGAAGCGATTTTTTGAAAATGTCAACAAATTTAGCCGACCTGTATTATAGCAACCCGAATGAATTTTTTTTCAACCGTTCGTATATTTGGCAGGATTACAAAAAAAAAATCAGTTATTTTAGATGTCGCATGTACTCCCAAAAGGGAAAAGAACGTTTTGGAGTCGCTAGGCCGATGCCTGAACGCTTCTTACGCTCCTGCTGCGGTGGGAATGGTTTTTTGCATGTTACGCTCCTGCCTCTCTCTTAGTAGTCACTCACCAGCTGTCCTAACCGTTGAAATGACGCACACTTAAGGTGACAACAAACTTTAGTTGCTCCGACGGACGTGGGTGTATCGCTAGTTGTACGAGGGTTCGCGGACGTTTTTTTCTTCCATTCCCAATGACAAGGCACGGTTTACTCATCTGCCATTGACGAAGTTTTTAGGGATGGAAGAGTGGGTTTTTAGGAATTCAAAATAATCAATTATAATAGACCATATTTTGGCAAGACAAACGCAAGGTAATTGCCCGACTTGCAATCAGTCACGCTTCAACACGGTCGTTATCGAAAAGTTGTCTGATAAAGGAGGTGCTACACTGAATTCTTCTGATATATTTTTTTTTTATATCTGCATAATTTATTTCATCATGTTCAACAATTTTCAGAAATATTGCTATGATACCGATCGGTAAAATTCCTTAACATATTTAGAATGGTCTCAAAATTTGATGCATCCAAATTTCCTTCTGAAAATATTTTTTTTTCCTATTAACTAATCATAATTTACCCGTATTGAACATTTTCAGACGTATTGCTATCATCATTTTATTTGTCTCATTTTTAATTTTTCTAAATTATTTTTTGAGTTCGCGCTACACTAATAATTTCTGAAAAAAATGTTTTCGGTATCCTAGAGCTATTATATAACTACAGTCAGAAAATCAGACAGATTGCTATGATACAACCCAGTAAAATTTGTTGACATTTTTGAAAATTCAGTTCGGTCAAACGCTACGCGAAAAATGTCTGAAATTGGTATTTTTGAGTTCGAAATAATCAAATCTATCAATTTGATGTGGTTGTGGTCGTATTGCTATGAGACAAAAATTTTGGTTGTCATCTCTCGTATTATTCGAGGTACGTATATTCACTTCCATTTCTCGTAACCAAAGAATAGACCACTCGTAACACTGACTAGTTATAGTCAATCCACACTAGGCCAAGGTGGTAGACATAAAGCCTAACCGCTCCCAAACGTATTCTCTATTGTAGAATCGAACAAATGAGATACTTCTCTACGTCCTATATTTAAGTAAAATTATATTTTTTTGTGTTTATATAGGGTGTATCTATAAAATACCCCTGCCTGGGCGAGATTTATGCGGCGCCTCCTGTCTCCCATTGAAACCCATAAAGAAAACGGTTTTTTAATATATTCTTTTATTGTGTCAGGACAATATAATTTGTTAATTATATTAAAATATATTCTATAGTGTTGTGCAATTAAAGAAATTAATTTTTTGGAAAATTTTCAAACCTTGTGGTATGAGTCATGCCATGCCACCTTAATGCCTCGAGAATCACCGCATTCCTGAACACAGCATTGGCTTTTACCTTGAACACGGGAGCTATAACATTCAACCGCCATGGGTCTGGAAGTTAGTATCCAGGATGCGGTTAAATAGCGCAGCAAAAAGGTCCACCCCAATAATCGAAAATTTCATGAACTCCACAGTATTTTAGTGCAGATCCTTACCTTGTAGACTGTAGAATATAAATACTACTACTACTTACTATCGACAGTCTCCGTGGCGTAGTTGTTTTAACGCCGCCGCCTATTAAGAGGCCGCGGGTTCGATCTCCGCATCGAAACAAATCCTAGTGCGAACCACTGGTATTTGTTTCGGGTCTGGTATGTTTGTGATATCAAAAAGTTGCTATTTTCTGATTCCCACGACACAAGCTCGATCTCAGTGTGGGGTCAGGACTGCGTATGTGACTGTTAGTTGTAACTTGTAATATTTGCTTGATTTTTTCTTTTTTATTGTGTTTGGTTGGACTATGTTATTCTAATCATATACATTGTTCAGAATCATAGATATAGTATTACGTTCGGAATAAATAGAACTGTCTGATTAGGAACAGTTAAAAAAAAAAACAATATTTGCGGTAATCTTTTATTTTATCTCTTAACTTCTTACAATAATATACAATTTTAAATTAGAGAACATTTAGAACAATGTTCTGATAGTCCATTAGTTACAATATTTACTCATTTTACCTAGTCATGTCCTAGAAAAAAGTACAGGGCTTTTCACGTAACAAAGACAACGAAAATAAATTGAAGTTCTGAACTGCATTTATATTCCAACTACGCTTGTTTTTATTTTCATTTTTTAATGCAAAATAAACTTCATATTTATTTATTATACCATAAAAATATTACGTGAACATATTGTATGATCTAAAAGCACAAATTGACCGAATTTCAGTACCTCACAATTTTTTTGTTATCTGCTTCACATGAGACGCCCCGGTATAAATATTTTTAATCCATAACACATGCATTACAGCTGAATGTATAATGGGAGTAACTTCCTATTTATTACAATAGCATTATGCAAGTAACACAGCGAGTAGTTTAATATCTATATTTGGTGGAGTAGTCCTTGGGCGAGACGACGAGACCGCGGCCCTTGCGGGCGCCGCGGTACACGGTCTCGATGATGTCGATCATCTCCTGCTTGTCCTCGAGCGGCCAGTTGATCTTGTTGTTGTTGCCGGTGCCCAAGTCAATCATTATGTGCTTGTTGCGGAAAAAGAACATCACCGTACATGGGTCGTACAGCTCGTACCTGAACACATTACAAATGGAACACACTTTCTTACCCTGAATATTTTTATCAATTATCATTAATTATTATTATTCAACCATGTAAACCATGTATCATATTTTATGCCATTAAATAAATAATAAATAACACCCAACAGTCACATACATAGTCCTGACCCCACACTAAGATCGAGTCTTGTGTCGTGGGTATCAGAAACTACGAGAGACTTTTCGGTCTCACAAACACCCAGACCCGGGAGAAATATTTGTGGGCCGCACAAACATTTCTCTCGGTGCGGGGATCGAACCCGCGGCCTCTCGTTTCACAGGCGGCGTCTAACCAACTGCGCCATGGAGGCTGTCATTGTTTCTGTTTTCTGTATCCAGGTTTAGCATGCCATTTATTATTAGCACACATAATATAGACAGTTGATAAAACACAATTGCAACATACATTTTATTAAAGTCGGGGACCTCAGTGATGTCTACCAGGTATATGACAGCAAAATTCTTAACTTTCTCGGCAATGCTGTACAACACTTCGTCCATCTTCATACAAGTGGGGTCCCAGTCATGGCCAAACCTGATGACCTGAAAATTAATAACAAAATATACAAAGCCACATTCCCTTATTTTAAAGTATGTACTGCAATCTGCAATTGGTGGAACTGATTCTTTCCAATCAACTCGCATCATTAATGCACTGCTATTTAAAATAATTGTGCTGTACTTATAGCTATTTTAAGAATATTTTAACTTTTCAGTTGACACATGCATTTTAAGGGTTAATTGCACAAACTAACTTTGCCAATACCTTTCACCTTGAAAACGTCAATCCCATACATTGGCAATGTCAAATACGTCTCAAATGTATGGGATTAAAATGTATGAGGAAGTCAAAGGTATTGGCAAAGTTAGTTTGTGCAGTTCAGCCTAAAAATATAGCAAGGTAGCTAAATCTGTTTTTTTTTTGTTTATTGCAAAAATTGTAATAGACCCTGAGTTAGTGAGTAATACCTCAGCCTGCCCCGTGATCATGAATGCTGTAAAGCAATTAGAAATCTGTAAATAAATCTTTTATATCAATTGTTTTTCGTTTTTTGGCTATAGTGAGTATAAAACTAGAGAATTACATTCAGTAGTGTTTAAATATTAATAACGCCCGAATACTCAAACACCAATTAAGTATAATATTTAATTATTCTCTCATACAGAAAAGGGTACAAACATGTTAAAATTACATATTGGATGTGAAACTGGTGTCTGATATAGGCAGGGCCTGCGTAGTATTAATTTGCACTATTGTAGTTTGTACGTCCCACTTGATCAGTTCATTTAAGCGGGATGATTTCAAAGTATTCGTCGATTAATGACGACGAATACGATTTGTGATGTAAAGGTATATTTTGCAATAGCTTTTACAGAGTTCTAGGACTTCTAGGGGTTATCGAAAAAATCGTTAGATCAAAGAATTCGTTATACCAGGCTCATTATATTAAGTGTGACTAGAGCTTCATATAAAGGAGTCATATTCAACGAACCTTTATGATTTTTGTTGTTGACACTGTTTTAACTACAGACAAATATTCTATTATACTCTATCAAAATTATATTTTTATTATACTTTAATGTTATTTATGTTAAATTCAATAACTGTTAAGGATCTAGAACTTTCTTAACCTATTACTTACCACAACACGATCCTCCTCGGAAAGTATAGCTTGATCCACTTGCCAGCCGTTGTGGAGATGTCCAAGCATATAACTCATGGCGGTTACTTAAAGTAAACTTCAATCTACAAATAATTACCTTTAATTATGAGTATATTTCACACTATCAACACGATTACCTGTTTACAAACAGTATGTTCGTAAGTGTCAAAAAAGTCAAGTCAACTGTCAGTTGGCACTATCTTTTTTTAATTATTCTTATTTTAAAGACAAAGGTCTAAGCCTTACAGCCTACGGTTTTTGTTGACGGGCAGACCAGTATAAACAGCAAGGAAGTTTATTGGTTTAGTTTACACCTAGGACTTTTTTCTCTTTTTGTCTTTTCGTACTAATATAAATAAATATACATAAACTAGTGGCCCGACCCAGCTTCGCCTGGGTGCATATATTTTTTGATTCCACTCCACACCAAATACATGTTATTTTTCGTATAAACTCTTGTATACCTAAACTTGACGTAGCTATCCTTCTATCCGGCTCAATCCCGTCTCATCCGTCTGTAAAGTCTCTTCCCGATCCGTCCCGTCCTTTCTCTTTATTATCCATCGCGTCTTATAACGTGCATTTACATTTCGACCTATCAAATCTGCCTGCTATCCCAGCCTTCTCCCGTACCATCCATTCTTTTATATCCCGTCTCTCCATATTCATGTACATATAAGATTGCCTTATGAAATTTTGACATTAAAAACTTTTTTTTATTGTCCATCCAATGTTTCTTCCCTTATTTCAGCACCAAAATGCTGGTTTTCCAAATAATATTGCACGCCATTACTTTTTGTTAGTAATATTGCACGCCATTACTTTTTGTCAGTAATAAAGTTTAGTTTTGTTAATATTAACCATTAAAAAAAATTGGCCAAATTGGTCCAGGCGTTGTTGAGTTATGCGCTTACCAACACATTTTGCGATTCATTTCTATGTTATAGAAGAAGATATAGTCCACCCCGCTGGCTTAGTGCGGGTTGGCGGATTTTATTTCACGTAGAAATTAATCCGAAAAGTCAGAGGTGTGCCCTGGGATTTGAACCCATGACCATCGTTAACTTGTTGGCAGTCGCGTCTAGTACGTTAGCATTTATACAAATGAATAAAACCTTCATACTGCCTTACCAGATGACGTAAGTAATAGAACAAATATTTAAAAATATAAAACTGCATATCGTTTCATTATAATGTCTAGATACGGCATCAACGTACCAATATGTTTTTTATTCTTGAGTCTGAAAACAATACTAATGCGGAATTTAAATTTGTCCCCCAGTATCAATTCAAAAAATGTCCTTTATGAAAACGAAAAATTATAATTAGATATATTTTGGTGTACTCCGGCAAAACGCTTCGATAGAGTAGGGGAAGGCCGGGTAAAGTGAATACCCCAGGCAAAGCGAATACTCCCCACTATTCCTAAATTATTATTTTTTCATTCAACACGCCACCACTGTTACGTTTGGCCATCTTGGTTTAATACGCGGCAAACATAGAAGCGAGGGTCCGCGTCGTGTCCCATCCGCAGAGTGGAGATTTGTGTTTTCGTAAATAAAAGATTGATTTTACGCAGTAAGTACATTGATCAATTCTCCTTTATTACTAGTTTTTGATTTATAGGAATGTCTTGATTTGGTAGCATATCAAAGTAGTTTTTTATGGTATATTTAACAGAAAGGCAGAATTATTAGTTTCTGTATAAATAGTGTTAACCTCAAAACTTACCTAGTCGGGCAAAGTGAATAGGGCAAAGTGGATATGGTCCACTTTGCCCTATTTACTTTGACTGCCATTTCTCATTGGTGACTTATTATCTAAACATGTATTTTATTTGTTTCAGATGGTGAATAAATATAAAAAAAATCTTAGCAAGGGACGTGGGATGAAAATGCTATGCAAACGGCTATTGATTTATGCAGAATTGGAAAATCAATAAAAAGCACAGCTAAAAAGTATGGTTTGGCTTATGCAACCTTGTATAGGCAAACCTTGTATAAATAAAGTTTTTTTTTTTCAGTTTATCAAAGTTATTTTTATGTTATCAGAGATTTAATATGGGTATTCACTTTGCCCAAGTACTGTATCCGCTTTACCCGGGGTATCGGGCAAAGCGAATACTTTCGTACTTTTTTAAATTTTAATTGTAGTTGATTATTGCTTAAATATTAATGGTAACTGATGTCCGTATTTGTACGAGCAATAAATAAAGACTGGTTTCTGATAATTATTTTGATTTTGTATTATATACCTTTTCTGCTATAACCTTACAAACCTTAAGGTATCCACTTTGCCCGGCCTTCCCCTATACCTTGTTTAAAACTGTTGCAATAATCTCAAAAAACAATGGGCTATTTTGGTAGATATGGACATCGTTTTATTTTACATTTAACATAAATACGCGCAAGACGCCGTATCTACATAATATTATATACACGATGTACACATTTTTTGAATTTGGTTCTATTTCGTCAGCCGTCAATGAAAGACAATGGAAAGATAGATCATTTTACGTTGGTTGGTAGTTGAACCTTGACCGTCGTTTACCTCTCCCGTCAACCAAACAAAGGTCATCCTATATTGGCTGGTAGCATCACGCTTGAACAATTAAAAAATTGGCTTTTCCTCGCAATTTTTCCATTTTTTCTCACCGTTTAGACCTTCCCTAGACCTCCACGAACATTTCAAGACCAAGATAAGATAAATCCGTTGAGCCATTCTCGAGTTTTAGCGAGACTAACGAACAGCAACTCATTTTTATATATATAGATTACTAGATAATATTATTGAGCTAACCGTGACGCAGTTGGATAAACGCCGGGTTTATATATTACGTCCATGCGCCGGCTATGAAACGTGTAGTTGCGGGTTCGATCCCCGCACTGAACAAATATTAGTGTGATCCACAGGTATTTGTTTCAAGTCTGGAGGTTTGTGAGACCGAAAAGTATCTCGTAGGTTTTTATAATCTCCACCCAAGACTTGATCTTAGTCTGGGGCCATTAGGTATGCGACTGTTGGGTGTATTTATATATTTTGATTTTAATTAATTCGCAGTCTTGGAAATTTTCAACATATTCTTTAAACCTAATCTCCCTGTATCAGTATAAAATTCACAATTCATAGCCAAAAGTGGTAGGTCTCTTTTATTTAAGAGGCCGCCTCAGTAGGTATCACCTCATTGTCTAATTCTCACCCCAAGTAGCTGTGTAAAAGCACTGTTGTGTTCCGGTTTGAAGGACATTCTAGCTTGACACTACTAGACACACATCGTATGTCTCAGGATGACGAGCGTAGTGAAATATCAAGCATTGCTTTGTAATTCAAGGTTTTGTTTGGTTTTGCTGCTGTCCATGAGCAGTCATATCGCTTACCATCAGGCCAATGGCATGCTCGTCTCGCCATTCATTTGTTTAAAAAAGTTTCTTCAATTAAAATTGTTCAATGTACACAACACAATTATTGTTATTGGTCATTTTTCTGTGTAGGTATCTCTGTACATGTACATGTGAAATATAGGATAGCTTTACTTGCAACATCTTAAAATCCAATTTATTTAGTATATTTTTCTTCCACAGGAGCCACATTTACCATACATTTTTAGAATTTTATTTTCTGTCTTGTCTGTCGGTAGGTTAGTTCACTCATCAGCCATCACACAAAAATATTAATCGACGAACTCTTGAACTTAAGTGGTCGATATATACTGGGAGTCGTTGAATAGATACAATTGGTGGGGCTGCTCCTGTATACAGAATGATATTGATTTAATTTAAGCCAGCCATACATCAGCCAAAGGAAGTCCACTGCTGAACATAGACCTCCCCCAATGATTTCCACAGAGACCTGTTGGAGGCAGCCTGCATCCAGCGACGTCCCGCGACCTTTACCAGGTCGTCTGACTACCTGGTGGGTGGACGTCCTACGCTGCGCTTTTCGATGCGTGGCTTCCATTCGAGAACTTTTTGGCCCCATCAGCCATCACTCATCAGTTCTCCGCGCTATGTGCCCCGCCCATTGCCACTTCAACATACTAATCCGCTGGGCTATGTAGGTTACTTTATTTCTCCTACGGATCTCCTCATTTGTGATTCGATCTGGTAGGGAAATCCCGAGCATAGCCCTCTCCATAGTTCGTTGAGTGACTTTGAGCTTCATAATAAGGCACATAATGAGAGGCCACGTCTCAGTGCCATATGTCATCACTGGCAACACACAACTATCGAAGACTACATGTTCTTAGCCACACCAGGTAACATTTTACCAAGTTAGAAAAAACTGCTTGGTAGTTTAATAATTGAACTTTAGTTCGGTTCGGGAACTTACTTAAGCCGTAAAAAGACTCGTATCTATACAGAGTGTCCAAAATACATGACAACTAAAATCACAATTTTTTTTTGGCGGTCGCGGCTTCGATTCCCAGGGCACACCTCTGACTTTTCGGAGTAATGTGTGTATTGATTGATAACCAATCACCACGCAATTTAACGGTGAGAAAAACATATTGAGGAAACCATACATACTACGCACATAATACGCACTACAGCGTGGTGGACTATATGGGTTAACCACTCTCAATCGTCCTTCCGATTGTGGAGAAGACCCGTGCCCTGTAGTGGGACGTACATGCAGATACAGTTTCTTTTTAAAATTTTGCATACTATCACCTGGGGTAACAGAAACATGTGGGTAAATAAATTAAATAATGTAATGTCAACAACACCCTGTATAGGAAGGCGTGATGCATAACGCCGTCTGAAGTATCTGTTCATCATTTCGTCATGCCGATTTTTTTTTTAAATTCATGTCGTACGAATAATAATTAAAAAAGGTTGCATACGGTGTTAAAGCATGCACACTAAAGCCGCGGACCCGCCATGCCACGCCGGTTTATATCGGAAAGTATTCGGCGGGCAACACGTGTGGGCACTTGTCGCCGACATGATTATTTTGTAAAGCGCACTACATAAAGAAGCCGCCGGTCCTTTGGCTTATGTCGACGACGTTTCGTTTGCGGGCTAGTCGGTGGCTTCACGGAATTAATAGATGAAGCATTTTTGAAAGTTCATACTTTATAGATTTTTTGTTAAGCTTTAGTTGTACCTAAATATTATTATCATGGATTACATTATTTACTGCATGCTTTTTTTCTTGTTCTCACATACATATAACTTTGCGTTATAATCTTTGCAGTTGGACAGGGAACGCTCGGTTCAAGCTCTGTGTATGAGTTCGTAAAATTGTTGTCTTGTGGTAGGTACCGGTTTTGGCAGGATTACTTAACGTCTTACGCTCTGGTTCAGACTCCAAATCTGTGTCGGTTTAACTGAACACATTTGCTTTGTTTTTTTAAATTTATATCAGGTAAAACTGAACATCTTCTTTACCGCACCATGCATAACTAACTAAACATAATATTTGAATGAGAAATGGTTGCTAGTATGTTTGTAAACGTAGAATGTTGAGAAGCATTGTTCTGTGGTAAGGCGATAGTGACATGGTGCCTGGTGGTGAAGCGTGACGTAGAGTGTAGATTATTGTGACGAGTAGCGGACTGCAGCGTGGAGCGTGTTGCGTCGAGTGCGTGCGGCGGGAGTGGAGAGCAGTGGCGGTGGTGCTGCGTGCCCCGGCGCGGCGCGGCGCAGGCGGACTCGCGCGAGGAGCGCCGGCGGACGTGGGCGTCGCTCAGCATGGCGCGCCGGTGGGGGGAGGTGTTGTTGCTGGCACCTCGCCACCGGAACGCGGTCACACACCAAAACATACAGATTTCTCGTGAAAAAATACGACTCGATTAGCGGAGCTCGACGCCGCGCCGGCTCCACTCGTTGCCGCTCTGTGATCCCGCCCGGCGCAGATCTACCGTGATACCGCCACGTTCTGATCACTGCTTTCAGTTTTTGCAGTGAGCGGTGGTCACGCAACTGAAGAGCCCGTTGTGTACTGTGAATTTTCAAGGTGTAATTAAATTAGGTCGTGCGTAATTTGTTTTGAGAGCATCTACGCGTCGAGTGCGAGGTCGCGATTCGCGGCACGCCGGCCCCGGCCACCTGGTTTCTGTACAAGTGGGACGCCGTGGAACGAAGACGGCATGCTCTGGCGCAGTCCATGCCGACGCAAACATTCTTCATATAAAGTAAACCGACATTTTTTGTGATTCTCGAAGAAGTGTGACTGTAAAGGAACATCCTTGTGTGCAAAGGTGAGATCGGTGTGATTAGATCATAAATAATTACTCGCATTAACCTAATATCTCCAAGGGTACACTCACAAATAATTATATGTTAAGAGAGATGATGTAAGTAAGATATAATGTAAAAGTAATCTCAGAGTTCGCCTCTGGTCTTAGCAAAAGATATGGTAAGATATTGTGGGTTGTGAAATGTGAATAATTATGCACCATAAGAAGTAAACAATAATTAGGAAACAGTACTTACGTACAGTGGAATAAGGTATGGATTGAAGCTGTCACAATTTAGAGGTACATCCAACGAAGAATCTATTTTCATATTATTGATTAATCCAGGATTCTCGGAACTGAAGAGGTGTAGAATATAATAAGCGTGAATAAGAAGATTTGTGGAGGGTAAAATGAAATAAAAATCGGTTAATAGTAATGTAGTCACTTAAATAGTGGTTTTTATAAGTCAGTGTACATTCAATACTAAAGCTTAGGTATTGATTACTAGTACTACAACTGAAACTGCTAGATTTAAAGTATTCCACATGTTTTGTACGGTGATAAATGATAATGTTTCCATCATTATTTAAACAGGTGAATAAGTAATGTAATATTATGACTGTGTAGGATATTATCAACGATAATTTATTTATACGGTGTATGCATTGTTTACGTAGGCATTTACCAAGGGAATTTGGGTTTGGCATAAATAATGCGTGGATTGCAGTGAATGACGTTGTGCTTGGTGCGAGACAAGTAGTGCGTGGTGTGGTGGTTGCGGGGATCGTGTTTCCATCACGTGTGCTTTGTTTCGCGCGGCCGGAGCTGTTCCACACAGTACACTGTACACCCTGCAGTGTACACCCACGCCTCGCCGCGTCTCCGCTGCCATTGTACGTCGCCGGCCGCCGCCTTCACCTGTTACTATCGCAAACTCACGGGAGTCGGGATTCGTGACGCATGACGCATGTACTGCTAACAGAATTTACCAAACAAACAACTTTAAATTGATGGTGTAATGACGCACCCGCAATCACATAGCTCTGAGTTACTCAATGGCGACGGCGTTGCCGAGGGAGAATAAAGCATGGTTGCTTCTTGACAACTGCAACAAGTTCGTAAACGCGGGCATTACCTACTTATAATCAACGATAAGTAATGGTAAGGAGTGTAAGGGGCTATGGACCAATTTCCCTCTCATCTGGTGTTGGTCAATGTGTCAGGGTCTGCAGAGCGATATAGGTCTTTATAAACAATCATAATGCCTAATGTGCGTCTAAACTATGGAGATGAAAGGCACAGAGTGCATTTATTGTTCGTCGTTGCGTGTTCACTTGCGCCATTATACTGACCTAACTCAACATTCTTGTCGTTCCATTATCAGTGTATCATTAATAGATATTGATATTTTTATACCATCTTACTTACCTGCAAGCTACGGCGGAAGAAGTCGGAATTATAGGAAGGATGGAACGTTTGCGACGGCAAAATATTCCACAGTTTGAATATTGATTGTGAAAGAAAGCATAAAAAACGTAATCAACCGCTTCTCCAGTCCGCTGTATTGGATTCAGACTGTCGTCACTTTATTTTTCTGAGTTATTCTCGGCAAGCCCATAAATCTGATATACACAATGTAGGAGTGCATTAAAAATTACTAATGCGCTATGTTGGATTTAGAATGACTTCACATAGCTTACCATGCATTGTCATCCAAAGTAAAACGTGCTTACAAAATTTAATCTCAAACTGTTTGCAACTTGTAAAGCAGATATCTTCAATCTCCTTCAAAATTGAGATGCAACGTACACCCGAATATATATTATGTACATATATTGCAAGTTAATAATTTTTAATTAAATATTTTAATACATCTTTTAATTAAACCAATATTCATTCGCACACAATGGTTGATATGGCGTGTGTATCGTGTTGGCAGCGCGGTGGTGTTGCGCGTGCGTTATGGACGCGGTGTACCCGTCGGCAGCGTCGGCGCTGGCGCGCGGGCGGCGGCTGCGGCGCGCCGAGCCGCGCGCGCGGCACCGCACCACGCCCGTCACCTTCGCAGAGA
The DNA here is from genome assembly GCA_030180105.1 of Hyles lineata. Taxonomy (NCBI): domain Eukaryota; kingdom Metazoa; phylum Arthropoda; class Insecta; order Lepidoptera; family Sphingidae; genus Hyles; species Hyles lineata. The sequence continues at coordinate 14,108,276 of JARJEE010000014.1, forward strand.
TACAGGTCAACTGCACACGATCATTGTCGCATGCAACACTAACTCTACTAAACATATACCGAGTTGCATACCGAGATATAAAACACGCTTTATATTAGCTTCACTTGTATGTTTGTTTGTATGTTAGTTTGTATGTTTGTTTGTATGTTTGTAACCGACTCCTTAAGACGCGATTTTGACCCACTTTAAACGGACAGATTTCATTCAAATTTTGCAAACCTGTCATTTTATTACACGCTTTATATTAGCTTCACTTGTATGTTTGTTTGTATATTTGTTTGTATGTTTGTAACCGACTCCTTAAGACGCGATTTTGACCCACTTTAAACGGACAGATTTCATTCAAATTTTGCACACCTGTCAAAGACCGATGACAATACAATAATTCGATTAAAATATATGATTATCCTGATTAGATTCGCCAGGATTAATTATTTTTATAATTGATGACCATTGCTACTGACCACTAGATGGCGTATAGATGAACATAATTTGCTATTGACTAACAGATGGCGTGATAACGTCAATAATGAATGTTTGCACTATTCATCGCTAGATGGCGTTAACATTGTATTCTTCAAGTGTCAAATGTTACTACTGACCAACAGATGGCGTTATGTTTTTACACGCTTTATATTAGCTTCACTTGTATGTTTGTTTGTATGTTTGTAACCGACTCCTTTCCCACTTTAAACGGACAGATTTCATTAAAATTTTGCACACCTGTCAAAGACCGATGACAATTCAATAATTCGATTAAAATATATGATTATCCTGATTAGATTCGCCAGGATTCATTAATTTCGTTCCGGATCCTTTGCATGAGAGTAAGAGAGAGGGCTAGTGCGCGAACTACGCATGCGCGTAGGGACTCTTATGGTAATTGCGTCTTGTTTCGTATACATACATAGATGTCAGCCTAAAACCTACCATCGACAGTTGATAAGACAGACATTTAAAAATAAGAAAAAACGCTCTTATAAATAAACCAAACTAAAAAGTAGAAATAAATAATAGTTTACACGCTTTTTTTACAATAAAAAATATTTTTTTCTTATATACAATATTCTTAATTCAAATTTTTAAAAATTTATTTTCAATTTTTAGTTGGGTTTTCTATATAAAGCGTGTTTTTTAGTTTTTTTAAACTATTAATACAGGTATACCCACAGGTATACCGTAGAGTATTTATAATATACAGGGAGCGCTGTCATACATTCGCGTCTTGAAAAACGTAGACATTTTCTTGTTCATAATGTTGGTAGCGCTCCTATATTAGTGAAAATTGATTTAATTCGTTGTTAGCAATAAATTGCTATAAATTCCTTTAATAATCGAAATTATATTTAGCTATTATCCTTTTAAAACCCGTTTTAAATGTAATTAAAATATAATTTCAATTAAAAGTTTGAGTGGAATTAAATGGCCCTAATCTATTTATTTTTTTACTTTTCTTTTCCAAGTATTTCATGTACATGTAGGACAGCCTGTCAAATATCAGCCAATAGGAGGGCAGAAAAAGGTGGCCCGGCATCACCATTTTTTATTATTAAATTAATTTAATATTCGCCATAATATGAGAGAAACAGACGTGAATGGGAAAAGTGTAGCTGAAGAAAACTACAGTGTGGCTCCACCACTTTGAATAAGACTCTACCATTTTTGTTGGGCATACAAAAACTGTACAAGGCTAGGTAAAATTACATATTTACTAAGCCGAAAAGCGAATTAAACTAATTATAATGAATATATTATACTATGGGGCCACATCTGAAATCGCGAAAAAGAATCAGGTGTTCCATACAAAATCATACGTTGAGTGTGCAAAATGGAAACCCCTTCTGCCCAACCCTGTATATACCAGTAAATTTAAGCCAGTAAAGAACATTGACAGCCTCCGTTGCGCAGTCGGTTAGACGTCGCCTATGAAACGAGAGGCCGCGGGTTCGATCCCTGCCCTGAGAAAAATGTTTTTGCGGCCCACAAATATTCTTTCGGGTCTGGGTGTTTGATATTTTTATTTTTTTATTCTGGCCCGGCATAGTGACCACACTGCACCTGATGGTAAGCGCAAATACCGTCCAGGTAGAGTATCGATTGGCATCAGACGGCAGTCCCATGACAATCGATACAATTAAGCCGGCCTGCTAAGATGCCTTCACACTACGGCGGAAAGACCTAGGTTTTTTTTATTGCTATGAATGGCGAGGCGAGCCTTTCGCCTGATGGTAAGCGATACGACCGCTCATGAACAGCAGCAAAACCAAACAACACCTTGAATTACAAAGCAATGCTTGGCATTCCACTGCGCTCGCCATCCTGAGACATAAGATGTTAAGTCTCAATATGTCCAGTAGTTATTCTGGCTACAATGTCCTTCAACCCGAAACACAATAGTGCGTTTACACTGCTGTTTGGCGGGAGAAATAGACACTGCGGTGGTACCCACCCAGATGGCCTCTCACATATGAGAGACTTACCACCAGTAGGATTTTAGGAAGTAACGAGAACGTGTGACGGCAAAAATTCCACAGCCGGACGGGCCTTGTGAGACCGAAAAGTCTCTCGTAGTATTTGATACTTACGACACAAGACTCGATCTTAGTGTGGGTCAGGATTATGTATGTGAGTCTTGGGTGTTATTTATTATTATTAATACCTTTGTTTTTGAATTGCCAGTGCTCCCTCTATATTATAGATACTCTAAGGGGTATTCTAATACATATATGAAGTTAAAGATTTTGATCGTTTGGACGCACCAAGCTTAAGAATTACTTAATATAATAATGTATCATGAACATAATATCTTAAGCAGTAGATGTTGTTTGTTGGCAGGAGGTGGACGAAGAGAACGAGGAGGCTCGCCTGGAGGAGTGCGCGGCGCAGTGTGCGGTGGCGACGGGAGAGTGCGGCGCGGCGCGAGGGGAGGGACGGCGGCGGCCGCGCCACGACCTGCTCGAGGAGCGGCTCGGTCGGCAGTTCGCGGAGTTCCGCCGCCGCCGCGCGCGTCCCGACGCGCTGCGCGAGCGCGAGTCCGACTCCCCGCCGCCCGCGCCCGCACTCACCCCCACACCCGCGCCGCCCCCGCGCGCCGGCAGCGAGCCCGCCGCCGAGCGCGCCGCCGACGCACACACCTGAGCTGTCACCGCCGCGCTCTCAGCGCCTGACACCCTGTTCTTATCCTGACTCGTTCGAGCGACTCGCCGCGCCATATACACTACGATATCTTGGCGTATACATATGTTACTAATTAACGACTACATCGCACTGGTTGTCCGTCTGGAGCCGCGGACGAATGATTTTGTAGTCAATATACTTTGTAGTGATTAATATTTGACTCACTAAAGTAGTAACACATTAATTTGTTAAAAAATGCATTTCTAGTTGTAATTAGCAGAATATCCTGCGGAATAGCCCTTGATGTGTGGTTGCGTTCCTTAAAGGATTTTTTTAGGAGTCTTTAGGTAAATATTATCGATAAAAGTTCTTAATACGTACAAATATTAAAACCAAATTTGCAAACGTATTGGTCATCGTGATGATAAATAACTGCCCTCCGCCTCCAAGGCGCAGATTAATCAAAGCAGTAGAGCCAAGCAGTAGTTGTATATTAAATTTTGTACCTACTGACTACAAATGCAGTCGGTCATTATTGCATTTCTTCACATTTTAAGGGTAATGATACACGATAATCATTGAATTGTTTCATTTAATTATCGATACAGTAATATAAAATAAATAGCACTCTCATCCACTCTTCACTCTGGCACTTCAATAAATAAACTTGTCTATGTACACTTATAGCTAATCTCTTAGTGGTAGTATATAAAATCATTACTAATAATATAACAAACAAGAACGCGGACGCGGCCGCATGAGCAATGGTAACTTTCTGGCAGCGGTCGTGTTGCGTTGCGTTGTGTGTTGCGCCGCGTGTTGCGCGCTGCGACTGGCTCGCGCTCGCGGGACGAGGGCGGGCAGCGCGGGCGGCGCAGACGAGACCGCATCGTATAGTTCCTTAACTTATTCTTAGAGTTATAATTGGCACTGTGTGCAGCCGTCTCCGGCGGCTTACGCTATGACCTGCGTCGGCATACAAAACCTACCAATACGCTACCTAGTGCCTATTCAACTAGTAACTACATCTTACTGCTTAGTGTCGGTAACAATAACAACTTGCTGGTATACATCGTGTCGATTGTAAATATATCACACTATCACTTTAATATATAAATATGTTTAATTTTACGTTAGCTTTATAAATTTCTTCTAAATAAATATTTATTTATGTCATAATACTTGTTTTACATGACCCCCTCGAGTCGACGTCATGGACGCATTAATACTGTACAAAACTATTATTTTACTTAACTGTTTACTTATTTGTCAATAAAATACCCGAATTATTCGCAATACTGGACGATCGCGACTGACGAACTGTAGTGGCAGTGAGATGCGGACCGGGGCGGATTTCGGCAGCCGCTAACTAAACCGGAGAGGCAGAAACTGAATCGTCGTGTATACGCGGCGAATGCATTCTAATGGACGGCTCTATAAGACACTCCTAAGACTGCGACACCGGCGGTACTGGACTGTGGGGGCGTCGCGCGGCTAGTGCGCCTCGGGCTCCTCCTGCTGCAGCTCGGCCTCCGCCGCTGACGGGATCGTGTGCAGGTGCCGCGGAGCCGGCAGCGCCACCGGCGACAGCGGCGGCTCGTCCGCCACCACGGCCGGCTGCCGCGTCAGTCGCGGCCGCCCCGCGCCGCCGCCCCCACCACCCGCCGCACCCCCGCCGCCCGCCGCGCCGCCCGCCGACGCGCTGCCGCCTGAGCGCGACGTGCGCCACGTGCCCGTCGACGCCGTCGCGTTCGAGCCGGAAGAGTCGTTACGCGACGACGACAGGTTAGAATCTTGCGAAGTTTTCCGAGCGACCAGCCACGAAGCGGCGCGGCGCGGCGGCGGAGGCGGCCTCCCGTACGTGCGCCACGAGTCCGAGCGCGACGACGAGAACTCCACGGAGGACGACACGGAGCCGGCGCGCGCCGGGGCGGCGGGCGGTTGGCGCGGGGCGGGCGCGGGCGTGGGCGTCGCGCGCCGTCCGCACGCTCGCAGCCAGCGCAGCAGGCGCTCGCCCCCCGCCGGCTCGCGCGCGTCTCCGGGCTCGGCGGGCGCGGGCCCGGCGGCGCCGGTGCCGGCGGGCAGCAGGCGGCGGCACGCGCAAGCGGCGCCGTGCTGGCCCCGCGACGAGCGCTCCGCGAGGCTGTTGGTGTTGGCCGGAGTCTGTCGGTTGCTAAAGTTGGACGAATGGCGACAGCGGCCGATACCGCGGGTGACGCGCGACTCCTCTATCGCCTTGCACACGAGCGCGCAGTCTTTTTTGAACTGCTTCGTGAGTATGGCGTATAGAAAAGGATTACAACACGAGTTGAGCGGCAGCACGAACACGGTGAAGACCTTCGCTTCTTCGAGCGAAACCAGCTGCGCGCCGAAAGCGGCCGTCAGTGCGAAGAACGCTATCGGCGACCAGCACAGGAAGTCGGTGAATACGAGCAGCGCCATGCGCTTGGCGATGCGCGAATCGTTGGAGTTCCACGCCTGAGAGCCGCGGATGGCGCAGTACATCTTGAGGTAGCAGCCGAGCAGCACCAAGAACGCTATACCGTTAATGGCGAGCAGAGTGACGACGTAGCCGAGCGCCGTGGGCGTGCTCGTCTCGAAGGGCAGGCACACGGCGAACTTGCGGTAGTCGGACACGCCGAGCAGCGGCAGCGCGGCCGCCGTCAGCGAGAAGGCCCAGCCGGCCGCCATCACGAAGGCGGCGTGCCGCAGCGACAGCCGCTTGTTGAGGTGCATGGCGTGCGTGATGGCGTAGTTGCGCTCCAGCGTGATGACGGCCAGCGTGTACACCGACAGCTCCGACGACAGCACGCCCAGGAACCCCGCCAGCCGGCACCCGCCGGACATCTGCCACGCGATGGCGTGCGCGCGGAACTCGCCCAGCGTGCCCGCGTCCACCACCGCTAGGAACCCTGCACACGAAACACGTCACCACGTCACCACCGGTGCTATATACATAGTGAGCGTGCTCTGGACACACGTGCTCACCGAGATAGATGCCCATGAAGAAGTCCGCCGCGGCCAGGTTGGTGACCAGGAAGCGCGGCACGTCGATGCGGCTGCGGCTGAACACCAGCACGAACACCACGGTGCCGTTGCCGAGCAGCGCCAGCAGAAACACCGCCCACACGCCGCACCGCAGCGTCCACCAGTCGAACAAGTCCACGCACGGCAGGAACGGGCCTAGCCGAACCACGTGCGGATCATTATTACAAATCGTGAACTTTGCATTTATAAGATAAAATTGGTGGTCAAGTGAGGTACCAGGTAGCGGCAGGCAGTGCACGCGTCGCGGCGGCTCCACGCGCAGGTCGGTGGCGCGCCACACCTCGTCCTCAGCGGTGGCGGAGGTGCCCCCCGCACCCCAACTCTCCAGCATTGCCTGCCAGCGCCCCCCGCCCAGCGCAGACACGTTCACTGACCCGCAACCAAACATATTTTTATTGTCTCATACTGCAGTTGCAAAATATTATGGTACCACAGCCTCAGAAAGAAAAAAAAATGTCAACAGTAAAATTTAATTTTTTGACGGGTTTTTGTTATTTAGTGGTGTTAACTTTATTAATTAAATAAATAAGTGCATATGGTTGATATCGAGTAGTGTGAATTATGGTGCATACAATAGGTTGCCACGAATTGAAAGATGAGAGCGAGAGGCTCTCATTGTATTATAGTTACTCAGGTTCGTGTGCAATGAGGTAATAATAGGGCGGCAATGACACATGAATTAATGAAATGTAGTGTAATGGAAGCGTTGAAAGAGGCACAGCGCATGTGCAGTGACTAGCGAGCATGCAGTAAGTGTGTGTGAGACTGACGGTGCGCCCACACGTCGGTGGCGTTGGCCCAGGCGGCCGCGTCCACGTGCTGCGGCGGCACGATCACCAGGTCCGTGGGGCCCTCGTCCTCGCCGCTGTCCCCCTCGCCCTCCCCGCCCACACCGCCGCCCACACCCCCGGACACGCCCTCCATCAGCGGCATGAACTCGCAGCAGTGGTACGCGTACGACAACACCAGCGTCTGAACCCAATCATATCACACGTCACAATGTCAACTAGCTTCAATAACAAGTTCAAATCCAACTCAATGTTGTAAGTTATTAGTACCATTTCCTGTACATGGCAAAGGATGTAATTTTAAAATCTTTTAGATAATCTAAACAGTTTAGATACATGTAAACGAAAATTCGTTCTAAAACGTTATTATATCTAAGAAATAAAACAGTACTAAGTAATTAATCATATTTTACGACAGCATTCATGTATTACGTTTATGGATTTGTATATCCTGGGGATCGGCTCATATAAATCTGTTGGTTAAATGATAAAACATAACGGACGATGTGTCACCCATTGTAACAAGTGGTTTGAGCCGATGTAACTACTAACAAAGTACAGTACCTGTATCCTGGGGAAGAGTTCCGGCGGGTGGAAGTGTCGCAGGTGCGGGTTGTTGTGCGCCTTGAGGTGCAGCAGGTGCTGCAGCCCGCTGGCCGGCAGCCACGGGAACACGTTGTTGCCCACGTTCCTGCGACCACCACCACGTATAACACACCGCGCACGACTCAGCGAGGCACTCCCCAACCCCAGACACTCATATGAGTTTACATATATTCTCTACTGAACATATGCCTCCTACTACGTTTCAACACCGACTTATCAAAGTTGGACGTTTTCAGTACCTGGTGGAATACCCCCTTCAAAAATCGATAGAAATAAAAATGCGACTGTAGAGTCACACCCATTTAAAGCAGCGAAGCCGCGGGTCTTGGCTAGTTGCTTTGATCAAATAGCATGTTATATTTGATTGAAGCTAAGTTGACAAAAATCTCGGCGACCTATGAACAGCATCGTTTCATGGATGAAAGAATGGGCTTATGTTTTTTTATTCAAAACTAGTTTATTTAATGAATTGAAACAACCTGAATTATTTTCTGAATACGGGCGGCTTGAGTCACCGAGTTACAACGAGGGCTTCGCGTGCAAGAAATTTGAAGATAAAATAACTTTTATTTACATTGAAAACACAGCTACTGGTTTAAACGTTCCTATTGCGCTTTAAAGTTGTTTTATAAATTTTGTTCCATATCGTGTACTCGTATTTGTGTTATCTTAACGGACGTGATGGCGCGTTGTACTAACGTAGAATCGATTGAAAATGTATGTATGTACCGAATAAAGTAAAACTTTAAAATCAAAATAGTCAATGGTACCATTTGGAATGAATAACAAGACAATTCAGTAAAAAGACATTTTTATGGAAAAGAACCTATGAACTTAAAGTTATTTTATCGCTCATCAGACGAGATTTAGGGCTAATAAAATTGAATGCCATTTCAAATGTTCACGTTTAACAATGTCAGAGAGCACAGCTGAGAATAAATAACAAAACCGAGTATTGTCCTGACGCCACACGGAGACTACGACAGTATTTTCGGTTATACGACGACCAGACCCAAAATACTACTAATACACTATCATTTATTACGGTTCGAGGTTCGAGCCCGCGGTGTTAAGATTTGCGGCCAAACCGTCGCGTAGTGCAACCGGCCGAGAGAGGCTATATGTACAGTCTAGTAGTATTCATAGTATTTTCCAGACTAACGCGTATGCAGTAATACTGACGTGATCATATTCTGTAGCAGTGTTACTGAGGATACACGATCATAATTATTAAATGCCAAGTTATGAAGTGAGCGACTTAATCTCTCACTTGATACGCGAACTGAACGGCGTCGACGAGGCCGCTCGATAATATACTCGTATTCCTTTATTGTTGAAGGGTATATATATCGACAGATGTCTCTATTTATCTAGGTAGTGTTTTCGGGACGAAGCAATTTGTTTACAGGTTACGAGTATAGTTAATTGGTGTTAGATATCTGAGCGATGCCTGTAGTGTTCCACTGGCAGTAGGTATAACAACGAACCAAATGATTTATGTTGTCCGTCCACCTTGTTTAATAATTTAGAAAATGTTATTATACATCGTCATAAATATTATATTTGCCTCATTTCAACTCAAAATATTGCGGCAGTCTGTGAAGCAGCGTATAAGTCCTGTCGTACGATTAATTTAATCCGGGGAGGGATGACGCGGCGGCGCTGACCTTGTGGGTACCGGAATATAGAAGTCCTCAGCTATTACATTAATGCTTATTATTACGAATTACGCTCTCGGCAATATTTTTATTGTATCTACTGGCACTTTCGAGTTTGTATAGATATATGAATTAACACAATTATGAATACAGCCAAAAGTCACATACATAGTCCTGACTCCACACTTGTCTTGTGTGGGTGTCGTGGGTATCAGAAATGACGAGAGAATTTTCGATCACAAATGAAGATCCCACATACATGCTCGTGGTTTACATAAATATTTCTGGGGGGATCGAACCCGCAGCCTCTCGTTTCGAAGCCGGTGTTTAACCATCTGCGCCGCGGAAGCTGTCAGTATCTATATAGGAGGAGTATAAGGATTTCTACAACTATATAATATATGTATGTATGTGCGTGTATAAGTGATATAAATATAGTAAGTAATAGAAATATGAATATTCTACCAAAAGTAAATTTAAAATGTTAATAAGAACCGGCAGAGAAGAGTCGCAGGTAGATAATAATAGACAGCAGTTAAAAAGCGGGTAAAGTAAATGAAAGAGAGGTGACTCACAGGTCCTCCAGCTTGGCGATGGGCACGAAGGTCTCCATGTCGATGTGCTCGATTTGGTTCTCCTCGAGGTTCCTGCAACACGCGCGAGGGATGTCACCTTGTCATACTCGTGCTACGGCTATGATGGATGTCCCAGCGCGGCTCGGCGGGCGGGTCGCAGTCATTTGTCAGGGCGCGGTAATGATCGCGGCTGCCCACGCGTCGGGGCTGTCACCCGCCTCGTATATAACACATCGCGGGGCGCCAGGGGGGCAGGGGCGGGGGACACCCTGTCACACTACTCACTACTTACAGACGCGTCATATCGGGAAAAGACTTTCTTCTCCGAACAAAGAAAATAATTGTTTAGTTACAATTCTGAGTTGCAAGAATCAGATAAGCACACAAAAGATATATCTGACTAATCGGTCTGTAATTTGTCAGAATTGTACAGTTTTTGGACATGTTAGCACTATGCCAGGTTCTGAACACGTGTGCCAAATTCCATAGGTGTATGTACTCGTAATATGTATGTTTGTCCACGCTTATGTCAAAAAGTGTGAATCAAATTATAAAAATTCTTTTTTCCTTGGATAAGGTTTAGTCAAACTTAAAAGCAGTGTAAGTTGCATCTAAATCGGTTCTGTAATTTTTGAAGTAGAGCACACTGCTTTATCTCAAAAAACTTCTTCAGTCATCTAAGAAGTGTCACTTCACAAAATAATGTCGTTTATGAAAACTGGAATTGGCGATTACAATTCGTAAACTCTGGCAAAAAGTTTTGATGAAGCCATACCTCATACAAAAGTGTTGTCACTATATCAAATAATTATGGGCTATTTGGAAGACATAGATGTCATTTTTTTTAAAGATTTCAAAATTATGTGAAATATGCCGTATTTAGATATTACACAAACTATATATACATTTTTTGAATTTCGTTGTAATTGCTACACTCGTTAATGAAAAGCAGATCCTTTAACCTTGGATGGTCCTTTAAGCTTGAATATTTTTTACATCTCCTGTTAACCAAAGAAAGCCTATTGTATATTGGTGGGACAAACCAAGGTGTTCGTCCAAAATTGGTTACCAAATTATCGTTTGCAATGAATATAAAAGATAACTAAGAGTTTTTGCATTTCACACGTTCTTTTAATCATCATAAGAGAATTTGGAACAGACGAGTCTATTGAGAACCTAATAAGCACGACGACGGGCAATAGATATTAAAACTCCATTAAATATAATATGTACGTATACATTTTACGAGACATTAAACGCTAGGGCTGGAGCATGTAAAGATCGTCTATATTGGACACGAATGCGTCCTCCACGAACACACTGTGAAGCAACTTGCTTTATTTATGTAAGATTCCTTCACTTTACTATTCTTAAACAAATATATAAGGCGAACGGTTTCAGTGTACTACAATATAATACCATTAAGTATTCCTCAAGAAAAAATAGCATTCTAATACTTTTATGTCGAACCTTGGAAAATCTCTCGTCGTACAGTGTACCTACTAAGGTGTAACAAATTGGATTAAATCAATTTCTAGTACGCAGTATTTAATACTTTTTACATAATAAAATAATAAAATAGGTCGCCTGGCTCTTTAAATTCTCTGGATTATTTTCGTCCTCATGCCAAACCCACAATGAGTAACATACATATATAATCGTCTCGCCTGTATCCCATAGGGGTAGGCAAAGACAATAGACCGCCACTTTACTTCATCCTGACCTATTGCTTCCGCTTCATCCATTTTCATGAACCTCTTCATTCTCATCCGTTCAGGGTACTTTTGACCTGACCCTTGTTGAACACTCTCAATCGTACTCTCGATTGTAGAGTAGGCCCGTGCCCTGCAGTGGGACGTATATGGGCTGATACAGATACCTTGTTGAAGGTATCACCGATTCACAAGGAGTTATTATTAGTTATTATAATAAGTACTTTGAAGTAATTTTATAAAAGTAGAATAATTACTGACGATACTTACTAGCGAACTGCTTGAGTTTATTAATTTAAAATAAAATATAACCAAGTGCGTGGTGGCCTGTTGATAAACGGACCAGACGCGGCTGCCAACATGTTCACGGTGGTCGCGGGTTCAAATCCCAGGGCACACCTCTGACTTTTCGCAGTCATGTGTGTATTGATAGTCAATCACCACGCACTAAAACGGTGAAGGAAAACATCGTGAGGAAACCTGCATACCATAGCGGTTTATAAGAATTTCTATGGTATGTAAGTCGGCCAACCCGCACTAGGCCAGCGTGGTGGACTATATGGCCTAACCACTCTCAATCGCACTGTCGATTATAGAGTAGGCCCATGCCCTGCAGTGGGACGTATATGGGCTGATACAGATACAGATACAGAAAATATAACCGTCCATCGTTCTTATTTATTTAAACCTGACTCTTCGTTATAACAATTATGTTTGGCGTGTCTCGCTCCCATCACTAGTCCACGATAAGCCAACTCCGATCGCAGATAAACTTCGCCACTAAAGCGTAATTTTATATGTGCTAGTAAAAACATTCGGTCGCGCCCCGCGCCCCCGCGTCCCCGCGATGCCCCCCGGCACCCTCGCAACTGTCGATAATGGTGGCGTGTAGTGAGCTGTGTAGTGCGGCGCGGGATCGCTCGCCGCTCGCCACTCGGCGCGGACTCGATATTCATGAGGCCTTATGTTATCGTGAATATGTATGAACCGCGTGGAGCCCGCATTGATCGCCGCTCGGCTCGGACACACACGCCGTCGACACACTGATCCCGGCGCCCGCCATTACTATTCCGAGCAATAAGGAAAACACAATCGGCCAATCTCACAATTCCATCTTTCCTTTATCGAACAATCAAAATGCAATGGAGACATCGTCCGGTGAGGGCCGGAGCGGTAGTGTAGTGTGGTGTGTGGTGGGGGGCGGTGTGGTACTGACAGGGTCTGCAGGCGCGGCGTGTGCAGGAAGGTGTCGGCGGTGAGGCGGCGCAGGCGGTTGCGCGCCAGCACCAGGTCGCGCAGCTGCTGCAGCCCGCGCAGCGCCTCGCCGCCCAGCGACGCCACCTCGTTGCCGGACAGGTCCCTGCGTACACACGCGCGTCACTCGCTACTCCAGCACTACAGCAGACACACACACACACAGCACGCGCTACTCACAGCAGCCGCAGCTCGGCGCAGGCGTGCAGCTCGGGCACGCGGTCCAGGTGGTTCCACTTCACCTCGCTGGATACAAATAAAAACACATTAACGTCAATGCTTTTATGCAGGCTCATACACAGGCTATGTCCTGCGCAAATATAATATTATGTTTCATATCCAGCAGTACAGGTGTAGTTGTAAATGTGGTGTAAAGGGTTCGGAGACATTTATAATGAGCAAGTCTATGACTTATCAAAACATATAATCAAAGTAGGTTTGAATTCATTCTGTATTTGTATTGATAAATTCAGAATATGTGGAGGACAAGGTGGTTATAATAGAGCGAAGTTATATGATGATGTGCGAGGAAGATATAATATTTGGCGCATTTCCATGAATGTAGGGCGGCTGGACAGCTGGAGCGCGGCGCCGCACATTCCGCGGATATTACTGGATCATTGTGTAAATACGCTACTTGATGAAAACGCGATTCAATTTGGAGTGCAAATTGTCGGCAACTCATCACCGGCCGTCATTTGTTTCACCGTGCGATCCTGGAGAGTGTTGAGTGAGGCACTGAGCTCACCCCGCGCACTCACGTGAATCGCGTTGCCCCGCTATTCTATACACAGTTCCGCGGCGAGCGGCGAGTATTCGGGCGTAAGCTACGTAAATTCTATCTAATAATCCTAATCTAGGTTCAATCACGATTTACTAAAATTTAGCAGGTGCGCCATTTCTTTGGACACCTGTATATCATAATGAAGTGTCAGGAAGAGCTGCGAAAACCTGAGCCTCCCCCAGGCATTTGTACAGGTGACTACTGAGAGTGGCACCATCTTTACTTTGCAAGTAACAAAATATACATGTTAGATACAACTGAAAAGGAGACTGCGAGATAATAACTCAAGCATAAAATCTGATATGAAGCTTAATAAATACATTAAAATAAGTGACGCTCAAGTGAATCGGCATTATTTGTTCGAACACCTGTACCTACACGCGCTTATTATTGGACCGCGGTAAATCGTTTCACCGCTCGGCGCTCACTTTATTTCATTTGAATGGGACGTGTTGATAAACGTCGATCGTCCCAAATAACACTCGCAACCCGGGAACTACGGCCACCATGTAATTCTCCTATAACGAATCTATGAGCACGCTTTGGGGATCTCACTGTGTACTGTCAGTAGCGTAAGTAAGTGTTTTTATAATTGTCTAATGTAGTTACAGTACAGTACAATGTAGTATAGCTGTACAGCTGTAACACTTGGTGCCGTTACATGCCGGTTACATAGTGTATAGTGTTTTAGTTTAACATTATTGTGTAATGTGGAGAGTTATTCGGTGATACGTTGCGCCACGCTCCGCGCCTGCACTCTACATCTATCATTAAACGAGATCCTAATGGCGCAGTAGTGTATGTACGATAGTACGACGTGTGTGAGTGAATATTTTGTTCCATTTGCTAATGAAACCAGTTCCTCGCGCAACCGCCTCGCTCTCGCACAGATTAGAGAGCACGAGTGACGCCGACGGCAGGGCCAGTGCGCAACCATTACCTGTATTCGCAACGGCCTTGCAGCGACTACAGCACTGTATCCGACGTGGTGTTGTGGCTATGCGAGTACTTGCACTTCCATATTATGCCCCATATGTACTGTATGAATAAAATACATGGGACACGGTCCGTCCTGGAATGTGTATGCGTGTGGTGTCGGTGTTGATACATACAGGGAGCGCAGCTGCGGCGCATGCAGGCACAGGTCGGGCGGCAGGCGGGCGAGGCGTGCGCGGTCGGCGCGCACGGTGCGCACGCGCATCGACCCGTTCAGCGACGGCAGCGAGCGCAGCCCGCGCGCCTCCGACAACACCCTGCACAACACACCGCCTACAGTACACAGATACATACCACCAGCCACAACTCATCAGCATGAATACGACACATCCGCGCAGTAATGTGATAAGCAAGCGTTCCTCATCAACATACCTCATCGACTACTTTAAAAGAGAGAGATGCTGTTTAGTTCTACTTTCAGTTAGCCGGGGAAAACCAATGGGGATAAGCTGGAGTCATTGGGCTTGCATTGAGTCAAGTAACCACGTGCCTCCTGGGTGTGGGTGGTAGGTAGCGAGTGCGGACAGTGGTGGCGACCAGTAGAAGCAGTAGCGAAGTGTCGCGACATGTTTTTGTGTCGCTTCCGAGGCGCGGCGCGGCCTGCAGTGTACACCGGCTGCGCGATATTTATGGAAAGCTGTCGTGTCGGTTGTAATGCTGTGGACGTGCGGCGCATCGCGAGCACTCCGCGTGCTAATGTCGGCGGCGTCCTCGATACTACAATATGAAAGGATGTACAACTCTTGTGCCAACATCACACACTCGCCGCACGTCTCGGAAAGGTTGCGCGCCTCTGTGTGTGTGTGTGTCTCACGCGTGCAGTCGATTCGTTACCAAGATATTCCAATAAAGAGTATGTGACAAATCTGTTTCCATATAGGGGAGAAGTGGCATGAAGGAGCCAGGTTTTGAAAGAGCCAATTCTATTATTTTGGTAGTTTAGGAACCGATTTGCTTGGGGATTTTATTTTTAATTAGCAAAACTGATTTCTCGTCACCCACAAACATTTGACAGTTCGCCGATATCAACGGACGCCGGTGTAACGAGTTAAAGCTTTTGGCACTAAAAAGTAAGTATTTTACTTCATTTAAGTTGTTTTTTGGTACTCTACTGTAAACAAATATAGGTACATGAATTGTAGAGTGAGTTTGTGCATATGATTCACTTTGCAGCTGCATAAAAACTGAGCCGCAAAAGTTTTGATATTGTTGTTATTTTTAAGGTTATATTTTTTTTTAGAATAAGTTTTGAAAGAGCCGGGTGAATGGGCCATAAAAGAGCTGGCTCTTTCATAGCCGGCTCCTTCATAAACCCTGCATTTGAATTTTGTAAATAAAATATACTAATAATAAATATGCTTTTTTTTCATATACCATTAAATTATTTGTTTCAGATATTGCATTACGGAGAAGCCTGGTCTAAAAAAACGAATAAGACCCGAAAAATCGGTAATTGAATAAGCCTTCGATCAAATATACACTAGATACACAGTTCCCTGTAAATGTTCCTTTAAAAAGTGGCACCGATGCATTGAAACAAAAACCCAAACAAAAAGATCACATATACCAATTCAATTAACACAAATTCCACCTTATTCCTGGGGCGTAAAGTAGCTTTTCACATAATGTTGTTAAAAGTCTGAATGACACGCCCCCGAAAGTAATAAAATTTTACGACTTTAGTTGGACACCCGAATAAAGGCGCAATGGAGTCGAATGATTACATATTTTTCTATGAATTTACGAGTGTGTAATAATTATATTATCTTAAATATGTTGTCCGAATATGTAGTGCATAGGAATATGGAATAGGAGTCACACACAACAACGCTCGAATTGTTAGGTTTAAAATTGTTAGGTTTATAAGGTTTTCTTCGTCTATTCCTTGCGATATAATTTCACGCCACTTATTCCTTTTTATTGCATTACATGGAAATCTGTAAGAAATGTTTCTGATAATAATTTATAATAAGTATACATTAATTATTACTAGTAATTTAAAAACAATAAAACTATTCCATATATTTTCTGTTCCAAATCATGACACTACTCATCTTTGTCTATTTAAGCGAGTAGAAAGGGACAACTGCGATGCACAGTTTGTTGATTTTAGTTTGCCAAAATTATTTATATTTAATTATTGGTACTCAATTTCACATATTTATTAATGTAGAAAGCAAGTACATGGATTATAATTGTCGAAAATATGAAATCCCATGTATTTTAAGCATTGTAAGTGTTTTGTTTTTGCATTTTTTCACAGAGCATTTAGGCACTGTCACAAGCAACGGTCTGTGCGCGACTAAAGGCGAAAGAGTGCTTACTCGAAATTTAAGCACTCTTTTTCGGTGCCATTTTCTAAGCGCTCATGTTGTATCTAGTGTATATTTGATCGAAGGAATAAGCAGTCAATGAAGTTTGGAGAAAGGTCAAACTCCAAGACAAAGAAAAATAGTGATTGTGTAGTAATTTTTGAGATTTTTATTAATAAAAAATAATCCTTCTTTAATATATTAAAATTATATATATTATAATAGGATTGACTGAATAATATGTTAAGATTAAAGCGCTTGTTAAAATGACTGATAGAATTAAAAAAATGTTAAAAAAGTCATTAGTTTATAAAAAGGATTTGTTAGAATTGTGTTTTTGTTTTTTATAGGGCAATAATTATTATTTTACCTAATTTTCACAGACTGGCTCTTTCATAACTTTTGGTGGCTCTTTCAATACCGAAAAGTTATGAAACAGCCAAAAGACACATTTTTTTGAAATGAATATTTCACTATTTTTTGTAATGTGTTTAAGGTTCTTTCGTATGAAATTACCTAGTTTAATAAATAAATAATAGTTTGACAACAAAATATCAGCATTTCTTTCATTAAAAGTATATTTCTTTGCTCCGTTTAGTAAACTGGCTCTTTCATACCACTTCTCCCCTAAATACATGATTCTTTGTTATGTCAATGTTGTTGGCTTTAAATTACACCACGGCCCGCGAACTCATGGCATAACAACACAATGATGTGGTGTTGCCGCTTATGTCGCCGAAAAAAGTTTCGTACAATGCCTCGTGCATTATACAATGTATTGTGTATTGTGCCGTGAATACACATAAGACAGATTAGTAGGGTAATTGGTAATATTTTAACTTGTTAAAGAAATTGAGGCAAGTCTCTACTTTTACATTTTAAAAAGTAGGGAAACCTGCGCTCGGTTTTTCCTTTCTGCGTCGCAGCGCGGCATTCGAAATGACTTAGTGTTAAGTTTTATGTGCATACAGAATGTTCATAAGACATTGTTGCTACGGCAGCGTGTTATTTGAAGTTCGTCCTGTGCACTGATATTTTGGGAGTGTGGCAGTGACTCCGGCTCGGTGTCGCGTGGTGTCTGTTGCGTGTGTGTCAGTGTGTCGCTCGTCACTCGTTGTCTGTTGACACAGATCTGCGCTTCCGTCCGCCGCCGATCCGACACTCCGCCGAGTATCCGTCGCCTCCGCTTCCGACGCGCGGATCTTTTCCGACGCACCGGCTCTCCCCCGCCTTCCCCGCCCTGTCCCGCGCCGCGCGCCCCGGGGAGGGGGATGAACGAATGACGTCATCGCAGCCAGCTGCCCGCTCTGAAGGAGTGTACGCCGAACAAAAACAAGTAAATTGTGTTTGTACGTCACAATTGCTGTAGAGAGCTGTGTCTTAAAACTGTTAGTTAAAACAACAAATGACGTGTAAGTATGGCGAAATCGTAGATGATGACCATTTACGGCCGATGCCAATAATCAATCGAAAAAAATAGATTGAAGTCAATCTGGATTGTTTTCTATTTTTAGATTTGTCATTTACCATGGTGCCATAGTTTTTCACTACTGAGATTGATTATTGGCAATATAGTATCAGAAAAAAGATTCAGCTGTCAATCTCAAACGGCAAATATTGGATTGGGATTGTTTATTGGCAGCGGCTGTTAGTGTTCTATGTACCGTGTTGACTCTCTAAAATGTGTAATATTGCGATGAAAGGCGGAAAGTAAATGAGTAGAGCGAGAGTGGAGACGAGCAGCACCGCTTGCACTAGGGTTGTGCGCTTGCGGCGAGCGTCGGCAGCTGCTCGGATGTGCGGTGAGTCAGCGGCCTCCGCGTGCGCGCCGCCGAGGTCGCCGCGCCTCCGCGAATGTCAATAACAAATCACAGTGCGACCAGTGTACGTGACGTCACCACTCACCCCGCTCACATGTATCACTTAACGCGTGCCTTTCTTCAATCCTCTGCTCTGCTCTCCTACTCGTAATCTTGCTTAGTATAATTCCACTAACAGCTGTTGTCATAGTTTCCTACGAGACGATGTTTGCTCGATTCTTAGAATGTGGTGCTAGTCAGTTGTTTAACGTTCAGACAGAAGTCCTCGTGGCGAGCATGGGCCAGAGTGTGACACTTGTCACGGGTATTGTCAATAAAGCCGTGAGCTCTGTTTTGTGGTCGTAGTGCGTTCTTTATCGCCTGCTGCTGTCCAACTGATAAGCATATTTATAGGTGCGAGAGCACAGCTGCAACGCGGTATGCGGTGTTGACTGCCGCTGTGTGCTTGATGTTATAGTGAAGTCGCTGCGACCACCGTCATCCTGGTGTCACTCGACACTTCTCTTTCAATGAAGTAATAATCTCGCTTGCAATTCCACACAGATTTCAGTTTCACAACTATAGATTAGCGAATGACGCACAAGCACTTCACAAATTTAAATTCGTCAATCAAAAAAACCTTAATATAGAGCCGAGTGACCGAGCTTCAAACATCAAAATGCTTTTTAAAACACACTTCGACCTCGGAAAACCGGCGCATTTAATGTAGTCGCTGCCGCGTCATAGAGCATAACATATCGTTAGTATATTTTGTCTGAAACTAGATGGATCCACTGTATACTTCTACACACAGCTTCTACATGTTCATCAGAGAATGAAATGTTTTAAACAACAGACGAAAATACGAAATAGAAGCATAAAATGAAGAAATTGTAAAACGAAGCGTCAGAGCCGAGAAAGCACCGACAGGAATGCAATATGGGAAAAGATTTAAGTCCGCTGGACGTAGAATAAATTGAATAATAAAAGTTACAAGTCGCGTGCCAGCAGCGACTGTGTGGTACGCGCAGCGCTAGCTAGCCTCACAAGTCACAACCCGGCCAAAGACATAGCACAATCTTCATTTTTTTAAGACTCAACTTTTAGTCACTTTTTAAGTTTATAGATTAGTTGAGGATTTAAAACAACCAAGATAATTATTTGGCGATGATTTGGTGTGAGGGCCCGGGGATCGTTCAGATGTTGAGCAGTAAAGCGCGGTGTAGCGGTACGTACAACACGACAAACCTCCAAATACTTGCGTGTAAATCGTTTAATCAGCTTGCCGATAAGCTGAACTTAGATTTATTTTTAAACGTTTAATTACTATTACGATGCTTTTTTATGTGTCTTTTTCCTACGTAAAGTGCTATATTTTAATTCTTCTGTTTTTTGTATTTACTTTGTATCTCATTAAGTTAAGACCTAGCCGACTGTTATGCTATTTAAGTACTAACATATTTGTGAAAACTTGTAAATGGCTTTACAAGTATACCTGTATTATCTTGATTTACTATAAGTTTGCTGTAAGTTTTCCGAATAAATAAAAAAAAAATACCACCCACAAAACCATGGAGGTTGGAAATCTACCACAGTACGTTTTTCCCGGCACTTTCTCCCGCGTACTACAAATCTGTGGAACCGGTTGCCAGCGGCATCATTCCCTGACAGATACGACCTGGCGACCTTCAAAAAACGAGCTTATTCCCATCTCAAAGGACGGCATCGCATCTCCTTGCCCAATGGTGTTGCAGATGTCCATGGGCGGCGGTGTTCACTTACCATCAGATGAACCGTATGCTCGTTTCATCATCATCATCATATCAGCCACAGGAAGTCCACTGCTGAACATAGGCCTCCCCCAATGATCTCCACAATGACCTGTTGGAAGCGGCCTGCATCCAGCGACTTCCTGCGACCTTAGTCAGATTGTCCGTCCACCTTGTAGGCGGGCGTCCGACACTTCGCTTGCCTGTACGTGGCCTCCACTCGAGAACCTTTCGGCCCCAACGGCCATCGGTTCTACGAGCTATGTGCCCGGCCCACTGCCACTTCAACTTGCCAATCCTATGGGCTATGTCGGTAACCTTGGTTCTCCTACGGATCTCCTCATTCCTGATTCGATCTCGTAGGGAAACACCGAGCATAGCCCGCTCCATGGCTCGTTGAGTGACTTTGAGCCTTTTAATGAGGCCCACAGTGAGAGGCCACGTCTCCGTGCCGTATGTCATCACTGGTAACACACAACTATCGAAGACTTTCGATTTTAGGCACTGAGGTATTTTGGACGAGAAGACGTCGCGAAGTTTCCCGAACGCTGCCCAACCGAGTTGGATTCGCCGATTGACCTCTCTCTCGAAGTTGGACCTGCCTAACCGGACCACTTGTCCTAAATAGACATATTCGTCTACAACTTCGAGAGTCGAGCCCCCAACTCCAATGGGGGTGGGCACAACATGGATATTCGACATGATCTTCGTTTTATCCATGTTCATTTTAAGACCCACCTGTTGGGAAACTCGATTAAGGTCTTCGAGCATAGTGCTAAGGTCTTCCAGCGATTCTGCCAAGACTACAATATCGTCGGCAAACCGAAGGTGAGTGATATACTCGCCGTTGATGTTGATGCCGAATCCTTTCCACTGCAAGAGCTTGAAGGCATTTTCCAGCGCGGCAGTGAACAGTTTCGGAGATATGACATCTCCTTGTCTCACGCCTCTCTGTAGTGGAATAGCCTTCGTGCTCTGATCCTGTACTCGGACCGACATGGTGGCGTTGTTGTATATACACCTCAACACTTCGATGTACCGATAGTCTATGTGGCACCGCTGAAGAGACTGTAGCACAGCCCAGGTCTCGATCGAATCAAAGGCTTTCTCATAGTCCACAAACGCTAAACAAAGCGGCAAGTTATACTCCTCGGTTTTTTGTATAACCTGCCGTAGCGTATGAATATGGTCTATGGTACTAAAGCCTTTTCGGAAACCGGCTTGTTCGGGAGGCTGGAAGTCATCAAACCTGCCTTCGAGACGATTTGTGATGACCCTTGAAAACAACTTATAGACATGGCTCAGGAGCGAGATGGGCCTGTAGTTCTTCAGCAAAGTGTTATCACCTTTTTTGAAGAACAGTACCACCACGCTCCTGCTCCATGCCTCCGGCGTTGAGCCCTCGAGGAGAACGGAATTGAAGAGCCTCTGAAGGACTTTCAGTACCGGCGTTCCGCCCGCTTTCAGAAGCTCTGAAGTGATTCCGTCCTCACCCGGCGCCTTGTTGTTTTTAAGTTGTTTGAGGGCCATCTCAATCTCAAACAGGCTGATGTCCGGGATATCATCGCTAAAGTGTCGGATTAACTCGGCTCTCGGGTCTTCGGCCGAGCTAACAGTAGGTTCGGCAACCGAGGTGTAAAGCTGTCCGTAGAACCTCTCGATCTCTCTTAATACCTCTGCCCTAGTCGATACCACGCGGCCATCATCCGTTTTCAGCCTAGACAACTGGCTTTGCCCAATAGACAAGTCTCTTGCAAACACTTTGGAGCCTCCGTTCCGCTCAATTGTCTCCTTAATGCTCACAGTATTGTGAGCACGGATATCGTGTCGCAAGGACTTCCAGATCCGTCTATTGAGCCGCCGATATGCTTCGGCGTCAACGGAAGACTGCAGCGTCATTGATCGACGTTCGGCCATGAGGTCAAGAGTTTGGATCGAGAGTTTTTGTGGTCTATCTCTACGGCGAGGTCTAAAATACTTAGATCCCACCGTATGGACAGCTTCTACCAAACCGCTGTTTAACTCGTCCACTGCAAGGTTTTCTTTTAGACAATCAAAGCGGTTTGTCAACTCGAGTTGAAAGCTCTCGGGGTTTTGGATATGGGCGCGAGTAGGTCGGAGCGTAGACTTCATCAAGCGGCGCCTTTCTAATTGGACGTTGATATTCAATGTGCCCCTAACCATTCGGTGATCACTACCGGTTTTCACTCTGTTGATCACAGAGACATCACTGAACATCCGTCTATTTGTCGTCAAGATGAAATCTATCTCATTTCTCGTAGAACCGTCAGGACTCAACCAGGTCCATTTCCTGTGAGGCGGCTTCTGGAAAAAAGAGTTCATCGCGAAGAGTCCCTCTTTTTCCAGAAAGTCGGCCAGCCTCTGACCCCTGAGGTTCCGTTGCCCATGTCCAAATTGCCCCACTTTCAACTCTTCATCGCTTCTCTTGCCCAACTTTGCGTTGAAGTCCCCCATAACAACATTGAAGTAGGTTTTGGAAGTATGTATGGCCCGACTTATGTCCTCATACATCTCCTCTACTTCTTCATCTGGGTGTGTCGAGGTCGGCGCGTATACCTGTATGACCTTCAACGAATATCTTTTAGATATTCTGAGTATAAGGTATACTACCCTGCTCGACACACTTTCGATGGATACGATGTTGTTGATGAGAGACCTGTGGACGAGAAATCCGACACCTCCTCGGGACTGTTGGTCGTCCCCCCGGTAGAAGAGCAGGTTACCAGACTTCAGGGTTATCGTATCCTCCCCGATTCTTCGGACTTCCGATAACCCCAGAATATCCCAGTGTAACCCGCTCAATTCTTCTTCCAGTTCGACAATCTTCTCGTCTGTCCTCAAAGTGCGTATGTTGTGTGTTACCAGGGCCAGTCGTCGGGGGTGGTAGCCGGGGCCAACCCGGGGATTCTTAGCACCCCCTGCCCCACCGTAACCATGGCTGCTACCATCGCCAGGAATAGTGGGGCTGCCGGGGACTGGGGGCCTGGTCCATTTTTGTGTCGCCATTGAGGGGTAATTTGCCAGTACTCGCCACGCTTGGCAGGCGGGTTGGCGAGCGCAGGAGGGGACTCGCGCTGACGACGCTGCTGCCCATCATCAGCGGGGGAAAGGAAATAGGGTTAGTGAGTAAAGGATATAATGGGAAAGGAGAGTATGGCCTGTAGGAGTGGATACTGCAGTCATGGAAGGGAATGTTTGTAGTGACTGCAGTAGCTCGGGGGGGGCCGAGGTCGCGTACTCGTAGCACCTATTCTAGGACAGGCCATGATCACTAGATAGGAGCACCCCTGACCTGTTGCTCGTTCTGATGCTCGTTTGCCTCCTATAATATAAAAAAAATAACGTACAGCGTTGTGAGGTGCGGCAGGTGCGTGAGCGCGCGCGGGTGCAGGCGCGTGAGCGGGTTGGCGCGCAGCTCCAGCCGCGCCAGCCGCCGGCACGCCTGCAGCACGCCCGCGCGCACCTCCTCCACGCGGTTGCTGGCCAGCGACCTGCACACAACACAACACAACACGCGTCACTACAACACACAACACAACAACACCACCACACTACGCGCCGCACTCACAGGTCCTCGAGCGCGGGCAGCAGCTGCACGGCGGCCGGCAGCTCCGACAGCAGGTTCTCCTCCAGCCTCCTGCGACAACACACGCATTCAACTGTTGTGTTACAAGGCGCTATCTATTGGAACGCATACAAATGATAAATATGCTGGCAAATCTCACTGACATTATTAATAAAAAATAATTCATTCATATAGGGGGGAGGTGATGCTGTATGGACTGTGGAAGTGTAAGGGACGGACGGATATAAGGTCGCCGCTTGTGGCGCCGGCACGGCCAGTCTGGCGCACCTGCTACGTCACGGCCCGAAGTCCCGCACATTAAACCAGTTGTCCCGCACTGTACTATCACCGAAAGATAGTCTAGAGATTTTTAGAGATCAACAATTATTTTCATAGACTACCTACATATTTATAATCGACATAAATAACGAGTTGTTAGTTATGGTGACACAACTAAATTTAAAGTAACAAGGAGTTTTGCTTAGTAATTGGAAATACCGGTGTGGTGTTCTGAGTAGTAACGTGGCCTTTCGACCAGGCGATACATAATTTAACACAAATTATTCCGTGTGTTTGCTACGAGTAGTTAAGGAAGTATGTATAATAAGAGGTCGTGAGTCGAACCAGTGCATAAACACAATGATGACGAGCACGACTAATTCATTGAGGCCATTCATGCTTGCGGCTAATTAATGTGGCTAGTTTATGTGTTGTTCCGCGCCGTCACCTCCGCCGAGCGATACAGTAAATATAAGATACGCGCCCGAGAGATGTTTATCACACAAACACGCAAATAAGCCTAGTTTTATGTGTAATTGTAGCGACGTTATCGGCTGCGAGGGCGGCTAGGCGGCGACGGGGCACGAGGGGCGGCGCGGGCGGCGGCGGGGGAGGGGCGGCCTCAGCCCTCAGATAACGTTAGATCAGCACACAAACTGTCCGGTTTATTGGCGTGTAAAAACACACTTAACCTTTCTCGGAACGTAAATACGAGTCGTCGAGCAAAACAAGGTATTAACCGTCGACACGCGCTCGAGCGGCGACCCTCCCGCCCGTGTACTACACTACACACTGTACACGCTGGAACAATTTGCAACGGCTCACACGCATGAACACTTGTGCTGACGACGATGGTTACAAATCAAGGGTTTGTTGGAGTAGTCTGAAACCACGTACCTACGGGCTACGTCGCTTTAAAGGGTGCGTAAGTGGTGAAGTTTCAGTGTGAAGGCCCAGTGTGACTCGAGCGACAGAGATACCAGGTATCTAGGCACTATTGGGAATTGAGCCCGCTATGGTCTGCCGCTGGAGACGGAGCTCAAGGCTTCCAGCGAATTAATTGTAATAAGATACCAATTAGTACTAGTCTAATAATAACGTCTATGTTTAAACAATTCTAAGTAATCTCAGTTGAAGCAAGCGGTAGTCCATACAAATAAATGTTTCTTTCTTTCTGTAGTGTATAGTGTGTAGTGTGTAGTGTGTAGTGTGTAGTGTGTAGTGTGTAGTGTGCAGTGTGTAGTGTGTAGTGTGTAGTGTGCAGTGTGCAGTGTGCAGTGTGCAGTGTGCAGTGTGCAGTGTGCAGTGTGCAGTGTGCAGTGTACAGTGAGGGGTACTCACAGCACTCGCAGGTTGGGCGTGTTGGCGAAGGCGCGGTCCTCGATGTACGCGATGCGGTTGCGCTTCAGCACCCTGCGGGAAACACGTGCTTAATAATAATAAGTAAATACCACTCAACAGTCACATACACAGTTCTGATCCCACACTAACATCGAGTCTTGAGTCGTGGGTATCAGGAACTACCAGAGACTTTTCGGTCTCACAAACACCCACACCCAACACAAATATTTTTCTCTATGCAAGGATCGAACCCGCGGCCTCTCGTTTCATAGGCGACGTCTAACCGACTGCGCCACGGAGGCTGTCTATGTACTTTACTGGCTTACATTTACTGGTATATACAGGTTTAGCAAAAAAAGTTTCCATTTGGCACACTCAACGTATGATTTTGTATTGAACACCTGATTCTTTTTCGCGATTTCAGATGTAGCCCCATAGTATAAGTTATTCATTATAATGAGTGTCATTCTCTTTTCGCCTTAGTAAATATGTAATTTTACCTAACCTTGTACAGTTTTTGTATGCCCAATAAAAATGGTAGAGTCTTATTCAAAGTGGTGGAGCCACACTGTAGTTTTCTTCAGCTACACTTTTCCCATTCACGTCTGTTTCTCTCATATTATGGCGAATATAACTTACATTAAATTAAACAATTCTGTATCAGCCCATATACATGTACATACCACACAGTACATTTGCCATGCTGAGAGTACATACTTATATATTATACTAGCGGCCCGACCCAGCTTCGCCTGGGTGCATATATTTTTTTAATCCACTCCACACCAAATACATGTTGTTTTTCGTATAAACTCTTGTATGCCTAAACTTGACGTAGCTATCCTACTGTCCGGCTCAATCCCGTCTCATCCGCCTGTTCAGTCTCTTCCCAATCCGTCCCGTCCCTTCTCTTTATTATCCATCCCGTTTTATAACGTGCATTTAAATTTCGTCCTAACAAATCTGTGATCTATCCCAGCCCTCTCCCGTACCTTCGATTCTATTTTACTTTATGTCCCTTCTCTCCACAAACATCCATATATATCTTATACAACGGGCCGTGCAGCAGAAATCGTAATATTTTAATTTCACCACAACTTCAAAACCAAACGTCCAATTTTAATCATTCAATGACCAAATATTATTAACATAAACTGTACTTATTGATGAAATAATTTATTTTGATAAGGATTAATAGCATGAGTAAAATAAACGCGTTTAAATGTAGTCCAAAAAAAAATTCAAGATTTTTAAATAAAAATGTGGTTGTTGTGCCTCACTCGGCATAGATAGGTATAGTGTGTCGCGGACTTTTTTGTAGATATTTATAAGATCTACAATTAATTATAACATTTTATGGTTCTATCTTTTGTAGTTTAGGCAGCGTACGCAAAATAAGTAACTTCTTTGGTTGATTTTTTTCAGTTTGTGTCCGAAAAATCCAAATATCTTACGGAACCCTATTTTTTTCCAAAATAAAATATAGTCTATGTTACTCGTGGATAATGTAGCTTTCGAATGGTGAAAGAATTTCTAAAATCGGTCCAGTAGTTTTTGAGCCTATTCATTACAACCAAACAAACAAACAAAGTTTTCCTCTTTATAATATTAGTGTAGACAATCGGGAGTAACTTTAAATTAAAATTATAATTGAACATTACCGAGGATTAAAACTTGATGGGTCGCAGGCAATGCCTGGTGCGTACACATGTCTATATCATGGTAAAGGGGTACAGTAGGCACACGCACCAATGCCTACTTATATTCTTTATTGCCTAACACCAAGATCAGTATTTTAAAAATAATTAAAACTCTTCAGTACAAATGACAAACAATTAATTATAAACATTAATAATAAAAAGATTAACGTGTAAAAATAGAATATTGAATATGGTGTCTTATAAAGAGGACAGCGCGGCGGGAAGAAATGGGTGAAGATAATGAAAATCCCATCAAAAACATCCTGTAAAAAATTCCAAGTCTCGTAGCTCAGGTTTTCTACCGCAAAAAGTTGTGAGATGCATGTAATACCAAGTCGATTAATTTATTTAGTCCTTAAGGGACCTTCTATATAAAGTTATTACGTTAGTTATTACCATATCAATATTAAAGATTCTTTACGTTTTAAATAAATGGATCGACTTGGCCATCGCATGAAAACATAATGTATCGTAAAATTTATACATAATGCTGCTGGCCAAGTCGATCTATTTATTTAAAACGTAAAGAATCTTTAATATTGATATGGTAATAACTAACGTAATAACTTTATATAGAAGGTCCCTTAAGGACTAAATAAATTAATCGACTTGGTATTACATGCATCTCACAACTTTTTGCGGTAGAAAACCTGAGCTGCGAGACTTGGAATTTTTTTACAGGATGTTTTTGATGGGATCTCACGTCTTTTTGTAGAGTCCTACTTTTTTCCTTTTCCGTACTTCTTACTTCTAGAATATCACTAACGATTTTTCTTAAAGCCTCTGTCTTATGGATTTTTCTTATTTTTGTAGGTATCAATTTATCATAAATATAGCGGATTTGCTTATTAATGTTCTTTCTTTCATTGTAATTGATATTTTCGAGCTATTAGTCTATTTATTTGCAAGTTTTTCTTCGTCATGTTTTTCTAGAGGAATGTTATACAGTTTCATGGGCTGAATACACCATTTCCCTCTATATATCCCCTCCTGTTATGCCTCATATATATAGATATCTATCTACAACTATTATTCCATTATATACGGGTACAATAATTCATTAACTGCAAATGTAACTTTGTAATCCTATACATTTATATGGGATTACAAAGTTATTCACGCAGATGGTCTATCTAGAAAGCTAGACACAAATTATGAAATGTTTGAATTTTCCCTTACTTGAGACACTAAACACTAATTATATTCTAAATTTGAAGGTTCTATGTCAGCTAGAAGTGCCTTAGACTTTTGATGATCGGTCAGTCAGTGAGTGACAAAATTAAGAAAGTTTGACTAGTTACAATTCTTGAACTACTGGTTCAAATTGAATGAAATTTTAAATATACCGTGTTTACACAATGCTTGCTTAGTAACTGAAAATTCAGGCTTCATGCTTTAGCCACAACGAAGTTATAGGGGGTTGAAAATGGTGTGAATTGCTTCGAGAAAAGGATGTTACGGCCTATAGCTCGACTTGGAGGGGGCTCGGCCGCGCCCCCAGAAAACTAACATACACGCTTTAATAAAAACCCTACTAAAACAGTAAAAATAATAATATTGAATGAGAAAATGGAGGTAAAAAAATAATTTTATATATATTATGTGCTTATAAAGTAATTGTTGGAAGCACAACTCCATTTTAATTTTAATGTTAATCCAATTAATCTTAAATTCATAAAAAAAAATATAACTTTTTTAGTTGGGTTTTTTTGCTAAAGCGTGATTTTTAGTTTTTTTTTTATTATTATTTATTTATTATACTTACAAATTACGGATATCATATTTTGTTTATTAAAATATTTATACCTTGCATGTCCTGGTAAAGTTAGTATCGATATCTTTTTAAATTATTGTTTTGTCATCATTCTTTGTAAGTGTGCCAAATTTCGAGTCAATTCGAAGTTTTGAAGTGCTAGAACATCGACTTTAAAAATTCAAAGCTAATAAAAGCTTGTTAATAATAAATTAACATGTTTTGACTTTTAAACGCCTCTAGGGATAGCTATTGCAGAACAACTTGAAGAAAACAAAATAGGCAACAATATTAAAAGCTAAAAGGTCTCCCGAGCCCATAAAAAGGTGTTGAATACACAAACATTTTTTTCTTTTAACATTAGTTACTTAAAAATATTGAATTTTCTTATAGCTTCGATCATATATATTCATTTGATCGAAGTACACGCTAGTATAATATGGCGTGAGTAAGTTTTTAATCTGAAATCTCCAGGGTAAACAGCTCAAGACTTTGAAAACACTGGATGTGTATTAATGATGTATCAGTCCTACTGCAGGGCACGGGCCTTCTCTACAATCGAAAGTTCGATTAAGAGTAGTTACACCACATAGTCCACTACGCTGGCCTAGTGCGTGTTGGTGAACTTCACATATCATATAAATTTTACAAATCGCTATGGTATGCAACTTTGCATTGACTATCAATACACACATGACTGAAAAGTCACAGGTGTGCTGTGGGATTTGAACCTGCAACCATCCTAAACATGTTGGCAGCCGCGGTTGGTCCATTACCAGGCCACCACGCACTTTAATGCAATATAGCTAGAATCTAAATTAAATCCCATTTGTCTACGATGCCAGCAGAAAGGAGTTCAGAAATGTAGAACTTGTTTTTACGTCAACGGATAAAAAAATAAGCTGTTGCATCGCTGCGTTGTTATGAATGATGTCCCCGCTCTCCCCCCACCCCCCCGCACCGCGCACCTCCCGCCCCGTACCCCTCCTCGCTCCCCGCTCAGCGACACAACACATTACGATCATTTGTCGTTGCGGCAATGAACAATACTTAGCGTGACCATACGTCTCGCTTTGGGCGGGACAGCCCCGCTTTCAGAAAGTCTGTCCCGGTGTCCCCAGCAAGGCGGACCTAGTCCCGCTTTTGAAAACAGATAAAACGATAATTTAAAATGTATATCCCGCTCGAATGCTTTACCGAACTAAGGCTAAAAACTGTAGGGTCGAATTATTCCAGCACTTTCGTAAATACAATCTTGATTTATAAAACTTATAAAAAAACTTTTCTACAATTATTGAATACGTTATGTGTCTGCCTGGAAGTAACGTACCTATCGAAAGAGTTTTTTCTCACATTAACAAAATATGGACAAGTGATAAAACACGTTCGAGTGCCGCAGTAATTAAAGCTATTTTGATTACGCAAATTGAGATTTTCAGAAAATTCAGAGTTTCACACTTATCTATATAAAAACTTGGAAAAACTTTATTATTATTTCGTTCCACAGATGTCCCGCTCTGGCACAAAAAATAAATGGTCACGTTAACAATACTTACAAACAAAGTTTGATATAGTTGCTCTGCCGCGCTACGACACGTGTAATAAAGTTAGTATGAGGCCGCAATGAGGCGAGCGAAGGATCCTCGGATGTATTCGTTCTACATGGGATTATAATTTATATCTGCTAATGGCTATTGTGGGCATCATGAGCGCATACCGGTAAATTTCGTTTACTTGCTGGAAATATTAGAAAAGTGACTAAATACGTGTACTACTGGTCGCAGCATGCACAGCTATGAAATCCGACGATTATGTCATTAAATTATATACTTTTAGTAACGGTCGTTAAGTGATTAGCAAAATTTTGTAAATTGATGTGTTTTTGTCTATGATTCATAAAGGAATCGATATAATATTTTGCAGGTAAAGTACTTAATAACCAATGAGCTTGTAGGCCGGGAACGTCATGGAATTGGGTTAATCCAGGAGCGATTATAATTTACTAGTAGTGTTAAATATTATCTGAAGCGGTACCTAGGTCCTAGATGATAGCCACCGATCGAATCTGTGGTTCCAACCATTTAACCTTTATTGAGCTATTAGTGTGGTGCTCCCAGAGTGCAGCTCTGTGCCGTTGAGACCACTTGTTTTGCTTTTTCGTGGATTGGTTGAAAGTTGGTGCGTTATTAGTGCGACTGGGGAGAACACATTACACTCTCCTCGCATTGTTATCGATTGTGTGGCTCTCAGACAAAGCCCGCAGCTCGCCATACTTAGTGTTCGCCAAAGAGCGCGAGAGTCGGCGGCGCTTGGTGGCGAGCACACTGGTAAACACGCCGCCATGCTCTTTGCAAGTTACACTCCCGTATGGTAATTTGTAAGCAATAAAGGAAATTCGCGTAAGGGCCTTTTAAACGATCGAGTAAATAAACGATGGTCTCGTGAGCGGGCGCTGTGTGGGGGCTCGGGAGACACCCGCCGGGGGATGCCGCGGCGAGGAGGGAGGGGGATGACGTCTCGAGGCGATGGCTTAAAAGTTTATTTATATAAAATATGAGCCACCACGGAATATCGTTCGGGAAGTAAATGAGATAGTAGCGCATACCCACATGTACACAGCCAACAGATATGTTACTGTACTGTGTTCCGGCAACACATCATCATCACCATCCTGAGGAATAGGAACATAGACCAGAAGCGCTATGACGTCCACAGCGACTCGTCGGGGTGAGTCCGGCCTGGCCGCGCTGTTTGCGCTCAATGCAAGGTACTGCTTGCAGCTTAGAGCGTGCCACGTGTTTAACAGGTGCCTCGTCCTTTGATCCTCACGGTGTAGTGTTGTGTGTTCCGCGTAAGGTGGTGTGCCTCGCAGCGAGCGAGTCGTTCAGCCGCCGCCGCCGCTCAACGAGAAGGCACACGACCGTGTAGTGTGGTACGTGTCACTACTTGCAACGCTCATTGATAATTCTATAGAACTCGTATCGACTATCATTTTGCAATGAGAATGTAGGACGCGCGTCTCACGCACACGCGCAAACAAACGCGTGCGTCGACAGTGCTCTGCGCATTCGCCCCGGCCCGTGTGTAATGCTATCATCATTTACAATATTAGGATGACGCGGCGTATCATAGTAGGTACAGAGCGTTGTGCTGACTCTTGGTTTCTGCACTTTAAATACCCAAACGTTAAGAAACAACTTTCTCTGTGTACTTCTTGCTTTACCTTTTCTGCTTCTTTGTACCATTCCTGACGCGTCCACACAGCGTAGCACCGCGCCTGCGTTTCCTCGCGTGAGTGTCGATGAACGCTGGTGGATTCTATCAGGTGAGCTATTTCTGTTTGATCTCAAACTGTTGACATATCTGTGCTTCCAGTGCCCATCGTCATTTAAGAAATTTATCGACGCGACGTCTAGTAATTCTGTTAGTATATTATTTTGCAACTAATCTGTTTCGTCGATAAATGGGTGATGTAGTTCAGTATATCAAGTAACGCCAGTAGTGATTCCAAAATACAAACGTTTTATCCGTTGCTTTTAAATGTTAACAATAATATTATTTTAATTATCTCCCGTGTGCGTATCAGCGGAGTGTTGGAGTGTACTGTATTGTTCTCCAGTTGCCGCAGTGTGGAGCATCACTCGTTGTGATTAGCAGCACGCTGTTAGGTAGTGGTGCAGCAGTGTCCGCGCTGCATGCAGGAGCGCTCGGCGGCGGGCGGCGCCGGGCGGCGGACATTAGTGCACATAAACATCGCGCCGCGCCGCTTCTCGGTGAGATGTCGCGGCGGGCCAGGGCGAGGCGGGGGCGGCGCTGGGGGGAGGGAGGGGGCGACTCGAGCGGGGTCGCCGACCGCTTATTAAATGGACGGTCTTCAGTCCCTTTGTATTTTTAGTATTTTCTGCATTTCGGACGCGTAACACAATTTTGTGATACCGGCGGATTTGATTGAAGAGGATTCGAATTCCAGAAGCGAACGGTCACGTGTGCGGCAGAATTATATTAGTTCCTTCACGCCTCGGTATTTCGTAGAGGAGGGATACTACGATAGGAGACGCTTTGTATGGAGCTGTGCTCGGAGCCGGGGCTTGCGTGGTGGGTATGATGATATGGCACAGAGACAAATGACGCGATTTTTTGATTGACTGCATACTGAGGCGTGTAATCAACGAATACGATGGTAGTGGTGGTTTGGAGAGTATAACCGTGCTCGTGGTGTGTGTACGCATTACGCAGTGTGCGTTGCTCCGCGAGTGCGGTTATTGATATCAACCTATTCATAGATGATATGATAAAGCGCATGCGGCCCTGACACACACGCACACACACACGCGCATGCGGTGCCAGCGCTGACGTCACCAATCATATATATGCCCTAATAAATAACTACAGCAAGGGGAAACTGGATACAAATAGTGCATACTAAAATAGAAGCTTTCCTTTCCGTGGCGTTATTGATTGTAGCGCGACACAGCGGGCCGCGGACACGGCGCCCTCCCGCCATACACTCTGCTCGAACTTACTTTAGGAGACATAAATAGTTGTCATTTATCATTAAAACTATATTCAGCGGCGAGCGACACCTCTAGCAACGTGCCATGTACGCCACCCGCATACACGTGCACACGCATGGCTACTCCACACGATGCCGCGTCGGTACAGCGTGTCATCAGATGTAGCGCAATCATTTTAAGGAGCCAATTTTATATAACACCAAACCTTCACAAAAAAATACATAAAAAAACATAACATAAGCGTAAGACAAAAGGAAATGATAGCATTTGCTGACGGAAACAGGGTTTAGATCAGCGCTGGTTTTCAGTCACCCATCTGCCTGTGGTCTTGTGCGGGAGGTAGTGTAATTAAAGGAGTTATTGCAACGGAACATTTCAATGAATGAAGTATCATCCGAACATAGTAGATACAAAACAAAAAGTGAAGCAACAACATGAAAGCTACAATAATTTATAAAATACTGATATTAAAGTTTTACATATTGAATAAAAATATATACTTAAATGAAATTGAATTTATAATTAATGACTCTGTGTGGTGTATGTACACTACGCATACACACTGTCACACGCATATATATGCATGCATGTAACAACTGTCTTCTTGAGGTCATATTTATGATACCGTTTTTGTTAGAATAGGCATAATATATTTATTCTCGACGTGAAATATTAAAGCAAAATCGCACACATGCATTTTGTACTCTTTGTATTTCTCTTTTTGTCCCGGAATATAATCCTGTTCATGTATAGAACTGCAGTAGTTACACTCGGATAAACTTCACCTGTATGAATACCCACAAACGGAACAATTGGCCAGTACTCTTCCCGGTACAGACCGAGTCTCCGAGCTTTTTTCACAAAACAACCGCATAGCCAGACGCAATCGTGTCAGAATAACAGTTTAATGTATGAGTTACAAGTACGTAAAAAACGTATTGAGTGCTGACAGCATTAGGAAAACATTACAATCTATTTAGGACAGCGGACGGGGCCTTAGAATTAAATTAGGACAAAATGTGAGGTGCGTCACGACGCGTCGAGTGCCGCTCGTGAGGCCAGCGGCGACCACGACCGGCCGGCACTCCCTGCCGCACTCACTCGGCGGGCAAGGACGCTAGCTTACACCGAGCTGCAAGCAACGGACTTGTGTCGTAGTCAGACGCAACTGAACTTATACAATTGCATTGTAACGTGTTGCCTCGCGGCGTGGGGAGCAGGCGGAGCAGCGTGTTGTGCGTCGCGGAAGGAAGTGTTGGCACGCAGCACGCGCCGCACCGGCGCCTCCGCGTGTGCGTGCGATGTGAGAGCCTATACATTACTATCACATATTTACACACTGCCTGAGTTCTAAGTATGTACTTGAACCGGATATACAGCGAGTATTGACTATGTGGTGTGTGGCGACTAGCGATGGCCTCTCTCAACAAAAAGTAAAACTTTCAATACGCCGCAGGCGCCGTAGCAGCCAGCAGCCACTGTGTCAGTGTGCCACCGCTGTGTCCGGTTGATATCGCGCGCGCTTGTGGGCTTGTGTGTGTGTATCGCGCGAATCTACCTTATAGCTTTTACAACTGTGATTTTCGTATGATATAATCTTGATATAATACTAATAATTTATTGTGAGCGAAAAGTCTCCTGACAGCTTATGACACATCTATATATATAAAAGAAAGTCGTGTTAGTTACTCCATTAATAACTTAAGAAAGGCTGAACTAATTTGACTGAAAATTGGATGGGAAGTAGCTTAGAACCAGAAGAAGAACATAGGATACTAATTATCACGTAGCCGGTTTCCGAAATTTGTATTAGCTTATTAACATTTTCTCATACAAAATGTTCATGGATTTGTAACTGTTAAACATTTAATCCTGCCGATACGGTAAACTCTTCCCTCAAATTAAAGAACGTATTTAAATAAAGGTTTCGAATCGACAACATAATATATCCACAATATTCGATTAATGGCTTATTTTAGATCTTAAAGGTGTAATAAATTAATGACGTTAATGAAAAGGGATTGACATTTAAATTAGTTGTCAAATAATGCGTTAAAAAATTTATTATTTTGACTAAGGAGAATATATCAAGCTGCATAAATATAGGATTATATTTCGTTATTTCATTCGAAGATATATTATTAACTTGGTAGTCCTTTATACCTACAAGGCAGCTCGCACTGTTTAAAAAGTTTTTAATCGATTGGTAAGTCGATTTATATTATTTTTTTACTTTCTCTATGACACCGTCTATGATGTCATTCTTTATTCGTGCGAGGCAGCGATTTCACGTACATTGGAATTTTCCAGAATTTTCTTTGGAATTCATCGCTTCTCGAAGTTCATTTGATCATATATAATTAAATAAATAATTTTCACACGTACGAAGTTGTACTTACTTATTTTCCTTTCCATCGCTATAATTCACTGATAGAAATGTAATATATCGTCTCTGAGTGAAGAAAATCGATACCACTGAAGTTATTTCTATGAAAATTTATATTTCAACTCTTTATTAGTAACAAAAAGTAATGGCTTGCAATATTGCATGGATAATTAAAGCCATTAAAGTTTTTAATGTCAAAAATTCATACGGCACACTATTTGGATATGGAGAGACAGGATATAATACAGTGGGAGGTACGGGAGAGAACTGGGATAGCTGACAGATTCGATATGGATGAAATGTAAATGCACGCTATAAGACGTGATGGATAATGAAGAGAAAGGACGGGACGGATCGAGAAGTGACTGAACAGGCGGGTTGAGACGGGATGAACAGTTAGGATAGCTACGTCAAGTGTAGGCATACAAGTTGTTAAGTTATTATGCTAAATATTTGAATATAATATTAATCCTATGATAACCAAGGCACAGCGAAGTGTGGCCGAGTCAGCTAGTTTATAATTAAAATTTAAAAAGGTGTAAGTGTTCGTCTACTGAACGAGTCGTCAGTTGGCAACACGTGACACATCGCTTTAGATACGCTTTCATAATATAGGAGCGAGTTCGTTTACAGATTCTGTAAGACGCACATTGTGCTTGTGATAGCAACCCCATCTAATGTAAACAATAAACGAGGCGCTTATCTTTAAAATTTCCTAATGTGATAGTAAGAGCACGAACATCTGTAACATAACGTGCACGGGTTCCTCTCTAGCGCTCTTACACTCGGCAATCTAGGCGGTGCACGTGGCGGGCGGTTCCCGTGCAGACTGCACTTTAAGTGCAAAACTTTGTGACAACAACGCGCACTCCGGACACTTCCAAGCGAGCTACAACAAGTTTTAATTAAATACACTAACGAGCCGCGCCCGGCGTACCATCTACCAACTTCCCATCGATATTGCTTTTATAAGATACGTCTTACAAAATCAATTATGTTAGTATAACAACAGGCGCGATGTACCAGCAGGTGGCTGGTGCCAGCGTGTGTGTTAGTGAGCAGACGGCGAATGGTGCAGTACTCACAGCGTGTGCAG
Organism: Hyles lineata; assembly: GCA_030180105.1. Classification (NCBI taxonomy): domain Eukaryota; kingdom Metazoa; phylum Arthropoda; class Insecta; order Lepidoptera; family Sphingidae; genus Hyles; species Hyles lineata. The sequence goes on from JARJEE010000014.1 coordinate 14,145,349, forward strand.
CGCGGGCAGCGGCGGCAGCGCCTGTTCCGACACCTCCGTGATGAGGTTGCCCGCCAGGTTCCTGCGCATACAACCAACCGTTACCCATCAGTCGCCATTGTTCCCTATATAACTACATGCTGCTCAATAAACTTCAGAATGTCTAGGAGTTTGCTTATGATCATTAATTTGAGAGTATGTGTGCGTGTGCATGTGTGTGTACGCACAGCGTCTGTAGGTGCTGCAGGTGCGCGAGCGCGCGCGCGGGCACGGCTCGCAGCAGGTTGCGCGCCAGCAGCAGGGTGCGCAGCGCGCGCACGCCCGCCAGCGCCTCGCTTTCCACCTCCGAGATCAGGTTGTCCTGCGCCGACCTGCCGACACACCGCACTCTCACCATACTATATCTTCAAACTTAAAGCTTTACATCGGTCTTCACCAGTTGTGAGCGTCTTTACAAGTACCTATATCTATACATATAATACATTTGTAACCGAACGGTGTCTGTATATGGAAGATATTTTATAAACACTATTATAGAAGGACTGTAAGAACGTAATAGATCCGAAAATAGTGATTGTTAAACTTTTGCTTTTCTATGCCTTTATGCGCGTTAATCTCAGGGAGGGTAAGACTGATTTCACTTTAATTTAGTATGAAAGTAGCTGACGCCCTGGCTTAATATCTAGGCTATATTTTATCCCGAAAAATAGGGCATTCCCATGGGAAGAGCAAGGAATTCGGATATATTTGTTACTGTTAAACTTAAAAACTTAACTTAACTTAAACTCAATGAGATGGGATGGGATAGGAGACGACAGGATTACATGCCTTGAGCAATGGGACAGAATGAGTCGGGAAGTGACGGGATATATGTATATTATCGAAATACAACATGTCTGCCTCCTGCTTTACTGAGGAGGGGAATGTAAAAATTTTTTACTTTTCGTTTGTATTCTACTTGTTGATGCTAATTAAGGTCAAGTCCCAGTACCTGAAAGCCGGCGTAACAGTGGAATAGTGTGTGGCGCTTTGAGCTGTCGAAGGCGACTAACAGGAGCTGCGGCGATGAGCCGCAAGTGTGTATTGTGTAAGAGTGTGCGTGTGCTCTGTGCTTTATGCAGTTTAAAGTGTTAGTGCGTCTCATAAAGAGGTGACATCATGTGGATCGCTTGCTAATTTGTTTTATTCCTGATAGCTCCGTGTGTTTATTGGCGACGTTGCCCCACCGCGGGTATCATAACTGTGCACTCACAATCATGCGTTGTCGCACGCACACAGTGACGCGACACATGCGAAATTAATGAGTGGTGCGAAAGTGCGGAGCGCGCCGCTCGCACGAGACGCGCAGTGCGGCGCGGCGTGGGAGCCACCGCGCTGTACGTAGCGCATTCCTTTACAAGCTATATTCTGTGAGAGATTTTCATTCAGAGTCCGATAAATCTTAAAACCTCTGAGTCTCTGTCTGTCTCTCTCTCTCTCTCTCTTTTCAGTCATAGGAAAATCTCTGGTAAACATATGCCGCTACAAAAAAAGAAAAAAATATACGCAGGGTACGTTGCTACAGTCGTCAGTGTGCAGTGTCGTGTGTCGTCACGACTCCAGCCTTATTTATGAAATGCCATCATCAACGGGAATATTTGAGAATAATCTGTTTGTTTTCTTAACTCGTGGTTTTGTTGCTTTATAACGGGGATACCTTGTGTATATTCTGCGTGAGGCCCCGCGCGGCGCCGTGAGTGCGCGCGGCTGGTGCGGCGCGGCGCTTGCATCACAGTGCAGCCGGCGGCTGATATTAATCAGTGCCGCTCGGCCTCCGCCAGTGACGACACACTTGTACAGGTTTTTTAATTGAAATCCTTCTCCGAGCTTTATAATAATCATTGCCATGCAACGAGTTCCTATTTGATGGCTGATACCGGTCGTCTCTCGCGCGCATAGTTCGGTGCTGCGGAGTGAGTTAGGTTGCGTGTGTGCGACTCGCTAGCAGGTGTCGTCTAATACGGGAAGGCAACCGCCTCTCTCGTCAATGTCACGGCTCGGCCACGCGCCCAGCTTGCGCCGCGCTCCTCAACATTTTATAGCTCATTTATTACTTCATACATGAGGCGACGTCACTTAATTAGCGGAAGGGCACGCTCCACGACCTACACGCTTATTACCAAGTCTAATGAGAATTGTCCTCTGACGGCGCTTCCTGGTCGGCGCTGTATACGCGTGTGGGTGGTGTAGTGTAGTGTAGTGGCGAGTGGTGGGTACTGACAGGTAGTGCAGGTGTCGCAGGTCGGCGAGCGCGTGCGCGGGCAGGCGGCGCAGCGCACACGAGTCCAGCCACAGCCGCGCCAGCGCCGCGCCCGCACCGTCCAGCGCGCCGCGCGACACCCACTCCAGCCGGTTCGACGACAAGTTCCTAATCACACACACACACACACACACAATATCAACAAATACTCCGCAACTGTCACGCTCTATAACCGGAGCGTGTCTGCTGATAAATATCATCTCTACGAATATCGCACATACTTGGAGCTGTATAAACAATAAACAAAAAACTGATTGTTTCCCGGTGATAATATTTTGTAGTTATTGCGCATTTAGTACCAAATATAATTTAACGGCCTTATTCATAGACAGATTTAAAGATTAATTTAGTAATCAAATGTTTTATCCCTTGCTGACTTTTGAATTCCGTTTGAGGGAAGAAGACAAAACATTCGATTTTAGTAAATAGGTTTTAAAGTTATCTAGGAATAAGGCCGTAAGAGTAGAGCGAAGCGACAACATACATTGGTACATGTGTGGAAGGAGCAGCACATGGCGACCATCAAATATTAATAGTTATTAATGTGGACATGTTGACGCGGAAGTGATTTTTATGTGTTATTGAGAAGGTCGAGGCGACGTTAAAACCGTGCCAAGAGCATCCGGGAAACTTGTCACTTTAAACTAACTTAACAGTAACATTTATGAGAAGTGTGGGGTGCCTTTCACACCAACAATAAATCTAACGCAGCTTACAAAATATTTATGTGCACCAAGAAATCAGATAATATTGTTCCTCAGATTCGCGGGATGAACGTAACCTACCTCAGCAATTTGTATGGAAGTGTGTTCACAAGCTAAGATCGTATGAATAATAAACTTACATTTAAATCATTGCCACAAGGGTTTCGCATATTCTCCAGCGACGCATCAGGCATGGGAATTGATTAATATGGGTCAGCGACGATACTGATACATGACGTGATGATTAAATGTGAAGACTGCTATATTGTAGGTGTTTGTGTGTGGATACATTGAGTGTGCGGTGTGTAGAGTTTCTCGGTTTTGCAATAACAAAGTGCGCACAACAACACGGCGCGCTCGGCCGCAACGCGTCCAATTACACAAATAAACGAGTGTAGGCAACACTCGTTTGATTTTATAATAGTTCCCAACGGAGGGGTTTACTGGGGCTAGAGCCTGTCTTTACATGTCGACAAATAATAATACATACAAGTAGAAATTATCCGGCATAATATGCGAAACAATAAGCAGTTAACTGCCCACTTTGAATGTATTTACTGTATACTTCGGTATCTGCGTGTACGGTGTGGGCTGTGGCAAAGCATGGCACGTGCATGAGAGTCTGAGATGAGAGCAAAACGTGTATTGCTGAATTACTAGTAGAGTTCGATAGAATTTTGCAACAAATAAGTATCACCGAGGTTAACGAATTTACAATGGATTAGTAATTTGCAACGCGATGGCTGAACAGTTATTTCTCGAAAATGCTTGGCATCTACTGCGAGAAAGTACTTTTTTGTGAATAAATACATTTTGGTATTGTTTGTTCGAGTCGGAACACACTACACGCAGCACATTACTCGCAGAAACGCTTTATTTGTGGCGTAATAAAGCACACTCGGGTACAAGTTGCGAGCTCAACAAATTGCGGAGGTTTCCCGCAAAACATCGGCGACGTTCCCCTCCGGCGAGGGCTCGTAAATCACGCGGCGACGACGTCTCCACACTACCGCGCCGCGGCGCGCCACACCACCACGCAGCCACAGTACACAGTACACAGCGGACACACGCTACAGACTACATCCAGCAGCAGACAGGCCGGCGGTGCTGGCGCCTTCCGCCTGGTACTCACAGGTCTCGCAGGGCGGCGGCGGGGTGCAGCGCGTCGCGCGGCAACGAGCTGATGTTGTTGTTGGACACGTCCCTGCAACAAGCACATGCCTACATCTACATGCTTTCTCAAACACCGCGCCTACGTATTGTAGGTATAGTTTACGAGGAGGGGAGACTGCTAGCGCACACTAATAACAGATTGGTAATTTTTCAATATTCTATAGCGGTTTAATTGATTAATTAGACCCATTCGCTTAATAAGTTTATCCGAGTGTGGACTCTGAGACGCGGCGCACGTAGGTACGTACATAGAAGATATGTTTGTATATTAGAAACGATTTGAAATAAAGCTATTGAAATCTCTTCAATGTACAGCCCTAACAGACGAGCGCACCCAGAACTTGGTGCGCTCCGGACAATATTCGATCAACTGGAGGGCAATCCACCGCACATTGTTATTGTTATCAGCGCGGCTGGTTCGACCCATGCGATGGGTTTTCCTCTTGTTTGTCACGAAGAGCTCCGCCCTGTACGACGGTGAGGCCGCTCTAATGGTCACGACGTACGAGAAAGGATTTGAATATTCTGTGGAAATCATTCATACTATACATAATCCCGTACGAAGCTAGAACATTCGGGCTTAGTTTTTTTTTTCTTTGTTTACTAACCCCCCATGCGATCGTCTGTTACGGCCTTAACCGCGACGCATTTAGATCGTCGAGACGATTAGAATTGGTGACTGCGCCTTCTGTACAAACTAGGGTTTTTGTACATAATACGATGCACAACCTAAACCTCAATCGGTTGTTTAACGACAAAAAGGCCATAGATTTGTCGCAGTCTTCAAACGACTCCCACACCACAAAAAATGTGCACGTTCAATCCCTAATTAACTTGAGTATTGAAAATAGGACCTTATTTTGAATTGCCACTGGATTTTTTTTTATTGCTCAGTTCCAGTAATCGAGCAAGCAGCTCCTCGATGTTAAGTGATTTCTGTCGCCCATGAACATTCACAACGTTTGGATCACGGCCGTGTTGCTTGCCCATCAAATGGGAAGGGGAATGGAAAGGATAAAGGTTGGCAAGAAAGAAGGAGTTTTGGGCATTTCGATATCTCACTCACTGGACCAAACGCGATAGCAAACCTGTCTCTTCACCTGGATCTCCTTTGAGACAGTGGTACCGCTCTGAGTGTATTCGATAGTACTTGTATTTATACACAATATTTTAAGGTATAGCACATAGATAAGTACTGGGCGGTCCAGTATACGTGCTGATGAATAAGTAAAGGCACGCAACAAGCTACTGCGCTAGCTATAGCTGCTGACGTATCACTCTCTTGTATCTGCCGTGATGGGGCTGATCGTCCTCACATCGAACTTACTAGATCTGTAATAATTTGCCAAGTTCCTACTTTATTTGCGTCGATGTGACGATGTGCATGTCGTATGTTACATGCGTAAAAGACGTGGGTGTATGAACCACCGTATTTACTCTCGCCAGGATGTTAGATATGCGCCCAAAACACAGTTGAGCTCATTACATCTGATCGGCTTGCTGGTGATGTCGCCACACCACAGTACGCAAAGTATTGAGGAGGCCACAGTACTATTCGCCACAGAGTGCGGGGCCTTAGAGCCTCAGTGTGTACTGTAGACCTTCTTTGCGTCGCTGCGTTGTGTCGCCGATAACGATCCTCGGTGGCGCTCGTTATTGGCGCCATCCATCATCGGCCGCGGTCGCTGACACACGACCCCACCCCGCGACCCCGCCGCCGCCACCTCGCGCCGCGCCGCACGACACCCTCTTCACCATTCTATTCGCCCTTTCGCGTCGCGTTTCTTACAGAATTTTAGCGGAGAGATAGAGGTTTTTTCGGGGCATATTATCACGCTGCTAGTGACAGTGCCCATAGACATAGCCGTATGTAGGCGATCGACGTCGTCATGTCGACGAGACAGTCCCGGACATCAACAACGCGCTGTCGACGCCACCTCCACATGAATGTCGCGGTACATAGTGCTGCATTGAATTGCGCGATTGCTTGTCGCGTGTCTCGCGGCGACAGTGTTGCAGCGACTCAGAAGAGGATGCGAGAAGCGTGGGATGAGGCGGGGGCGGCCGCGGGGTTGTCGGCCGTGCGGCTCCCCCATGCCTACCGTCCGCCGAGTAATTAATTCATTTGGCCACGCTTTATCGCTTAATGCTAGTGAGCCGTTTCACCCCGCTTTTAATAACGGCTCCTTTATATTATTACTTATTATTTTAAAGTAATTTAGTGAGCATCCCGGGCGTTTTTATTTTCTTCGCTCATTAAGCGGCTTGACTCATCTAAATCCTTTGATTGCGTAGAGCACAACATTCTGGTCAGGAAATTCAGGAAACAGCACTATGGTATCAGGAACCAAGCTCTTAATCTTTTGTTCTTCTATTTGAACAATAATGGAAAACTTTCTGGAGGATCTGCGGTCGCTATGGGGGTTTCGCAGGGTTCAATACTGGGACCTTTTCTATTCCTGATCTACATAAATGACTTACCTATCACGTCAGGAATAATCACGAAGCTGTGTTGTTTGCAGATGATACATATTTGATATTTAAATTTAAAAGACAACAATTGAATTTCGAAGAAGTAATCGGTGCCCTTCGTGAAGTTGTGCACTGATTTAATATTAATAAAAATAAATGTATCAAATTCACACTGCCCAATGATAGGCAATTATCTACCACTGTACAAACTATGGTGAAGAATTGGATCCTGTTGAGTCTACTACGTTTCTAGGCATTACGGTGGACGCTTAACTCCAGTATACCGCATATCAATAAAATATCTGGTAGATTAAGTTCTGGGGCATACCCAATTAAAACATTTGGCGTTTAACGGATGAGGTGACGGCAAGAATTGTCTATTTCAGCTAGTTTCATAGTATAATGTCTTATGGGATTGTTCTCTGGGGACATGCTGCGGACATTAATAGTATATTTTTTTTACAATAAAAAAAATTTAAAAAAATTAAACCCACTTCAAAATTGTAATAAAAAGAGAGTATAAATCTAAAACACCTAAATGAGCCAACATGAAAGCAGAATGAAGAATGAAGAACAGCTTTATGACATCACGCTACGAACTATGCGAGTAAAGCCGCGGGGCACAGCTGATCTCAAACATTATGGCTGGCATAGACCTGTTTTTTTTTTATTTTTTTTTTATTTCCGTTAAAGTAATGAAAACTTAGACACCCCTGTTCTATCTCAAAAACTACGAAACCGATTTTAATGAAACTTATACAGCTCCTAAGTTGGACTATATCTAATCGAACGCAAAAATAATTTTTGAAATCCTACTTATACTTTTTGAGATACGCGTGGAAAAACATACAAACATACATACATTTTTTTATTTGAAATTCGTGTTCAGACGCTGGTATAGGCTAACATATCCCAAACCTGTGCAATTGTGACAAAATTACATACATACACATCGAATATATGTGTATAACCTCCTTTTTTGAAGTCTATTAAAAAAGAGCTATTAGGGCCATTTATAAACCTGGTTCTAGATTTATCGCAAGAGAAGAAACTAAAGATGTGGATATTCTTACTGTTACGTCTCCAATATATCTATGAACATTTATTGTATGTTCGTAAAAATATAACTCAATTTAAGCGTAATTGTGACATACATAATAAGAACCCTAGGAACAAACATAATCTTGCCTTACAAGTTACTCGTCTCCACAAGATAAATAGATATTTGTCCTATACAAAGTATACGCTTCTTTAACAAGCTTCTCAATAATATAAGAGATTTTCCAATTAATAAGTTTAAATATAAAATTAAAGTAAAGCTGTGCAAAAAGGCATATTATAGAATCTCCAACTATATAGATAACAAAACTGAGCCTAAAATCATCTTGGATAATATGCATTTATATCTGACAGCCTCCGCGGCGCAGTTGGTTAGATGCCGGCTGTAAAACGAGAGGCCGCGGGTTCAATTCCGGGTCCGAAACAAATATTTGTATGAACCGCTGGTATTTGTTTCGAGTTTGGGTGTTTGTGAGGACAAAAAGTCTCTCGTAGTTCCTGATACCCACGACATAAAACTGGATCTTAGTGTGGGATCACGACTACGTATTGACGAATATGTCGTGACTGTTGCGTGTATTCATTTATATTTTTTAGTAGTGGTAGGTCTCTCATCTGTGTGAGGCCGCCTGGGTGGGTACCACCGCAATGTCTATTTCTGCTGTCAAACAGCAGTATAAATGCACTGTTGATTCACTGACATTGAAGCCAGAGTAACTACTGGACATATTGAGACTTAACATCTTATGTCTCAGGATGGCGAGCGCAGTGGAATGCCAAGCATTGTTTTGTAATTCGAGGTATTGTTTGGTTTTGCTACTGTTCATGGGCGGTCGTATCGCTTTCCATCAGGCGAACAGAATGCTCGTCCCGCCATTCATAGCAATAAAAAAAATATTTAGCTGTTCCTCATTTGTATGAAAATTTTTTATGACAAAAGTATTGAGATGGGTGTGTGTGCAAATACAATTTCTTGTCCAATTCACGCAGCTTCATCTGACCCCACTCTAGTTGCACGCCGCTGGATAGCGTTCTTAGAGCGTCTCCACAGCTGGCTCCGACCGCGCGCGGCGCTGCTTGCCAACCCGTTGCATTACACACACATGACAAAAACACTATCATGGAGCCTCCCCCCCCCTCCTCTCTTCCGCGGCGGGGATGCGCGGCACTGCACATTATGCAGCGCATAGCGCGCGCGCGCGGCTGTGGCGGAGCGCCGGCCTCGACCCACACCGCCCGCCTGGTGAATGGATACACACACACACACATACAGGTGCACATGCGGTGCTATGACTCGTGCACCGCGCATTGAGCTTACGAATCAGCGCCGTGGTGAGGCTCCAGCCACCTCTACTAGAGTTTCGAATTGTGCGTCCGTCACGCGTGTGGCTGTTGCCCCATGTTCTCATGTACGACATGCATCGCCGGTGCCCTCAAGGGGATACGGCAGGCAGCAGAGTGGCGCTGCACTGGCGCACCACGTCGCCGGCGCCGGCCGAGCGTGCGTGCAGCGTGACGCCGCGCCGTGCCGCCCGCCGGGGTCACACTACTGACTACTGCTGCTCACGTCCGCACCCGTTGGCACTGACGCGACGGGAGCGCTCACACTTACACTGTCGTTTGAAATTGTGAGGATTCATTGGAAGCGAGTGAGGAAGCCACTCACATTCCTCATCCTGTTGCCAGTCCAAGCATTCACAATGCAGCTTGTGATGAGTGCAGGCCAGTGCAGACAGAGTATCCATTGACGATCGATACCCTTCTCTCCCCAGTCAAAATAAGTTTCAAGGGTTTATGTATCAGAATATTCAAGATGAAATCAAAACGTGATAAACTTGGATAATTGTTGATGACACTTTCTTTAACAGAGTGTGATACTAATACTCTACCACAAGCACTTGCCACCAGCGTCGCCGACTATCTCACTCACCTCACGAAACGAAGCAGCAAAGCTGTTACTTCTCGTTAGTTTTCTGCCAGACAATAGTTATAGTACCTTCGCGATGCAGACTCGTACTCTAGCTTTATCTATCGTGTATAAATTACCTACTATACTAGACTGTGCGCGTTGTGTAGGTTTTTATCCTAAACAAGCTTAATTGGCGTAAATTCAGGGGCGCCGACTGCAACTTCGGTCATCACAAGTGCACGGATGCGGGAAAAACCGGTCGCTGCGCCGGCGCCTGCAAAAGATTTCAACGCGATCACGCCACCGTCGCGCGCGCGCCTCCACTACCCTTGCACCACTGGATTTGTATCTCACAACTGCAGATGTTTACTGCAACCACTACCAGGTCCCAGTGCGGCATCTGAGTCTCGCCGATGTCGGTGCGTGAGTGTGTGTCGGTGTACTCACAGGTAGAGCAGGCGGTCGTGCAGCGGCGGCAGGCGGCGCAGGCCGGCCCCGCGGCACTGCAGGCGCGCGCCCGCGTCGCCGCACACGCAGCCCGGCGCGCCGCCGCACCCCGCCGCCGCCGCCGCCAACGCCGCCGCCGCCAGCAGCGCCAGCGCCGCGCGCGCCATCACCCGCCTTCACCTGCCGCGCACGCAGCGCCACCGCGCCGCCCGCATCGCACCGCTCCACATCACTACACGCACTGCACGCACGCACCGGGGTCCACGATCACTGCACACCTCACTACGACCAGCGCCGAGCGCGAACAGACGGCACACGTTGGAGCAGCGCGACTATTACACGTGCAGCTACTCACAGAGCGCGCGAGTGACTGCCGCCCGCCGCCCGCCGGCCCGGCGCGGCGCCGGCCCCGCGCCCCCCGCACACCCCGCGTCGCCCGCGCCCGCCGCCACCGGGCCGGCGCCTCCCTGTCTCGCGGCGCCTGGTACACCCACCCAGCGCCTCGCACCCCGCACCCCGCCGCCCCCGCGGTGCACCGCGCCTGCAGCTGCACCGGCAACACCACCGAGCCACACGCGCCGCGCGCCACACTCGACACAACAACCGCTCTACTGTGCCTCTACCTTTTCAAACAAGTATTTTACGGGCTTTTAGCCGAGTACTCAATGAGATATTTCATCTTTTTGAAATATCGGATGAGGCCACATCTCCCTTGTGAGCTTATGGTACGACTATTGGGTCCGTTCCAGTTAGCTGCGCGGCACCTTAAAAACACTTAAATAGAAAGGGCTAATCTTTTTTGAAAATATGCCGGTATTCTAACTATAGATGGGACTTGCAGCTAGGAGAAGTAAACAAGTCACCGATTGCTTGGAGATTCAATTTATTATTGCCTTTCTAATATATTTGCATACCATAGTATTTCTACACAATACACGTCCCATACCCATATTTTACTGGCGGAAAGTCTCTTCATGATATGGATATAGTTTTATTTTAAACTAGCTGTACCCGCGACTTCGTCCGCGTGAAATTTAACAAAAACTTTATTTTTCTAAAATAAACAATTTTTTTTCTAAAATAAATGTAGCCTAAGTTACTCCTTATTACATCAGCTACCTGACATTTTTAGAATATTTTTTGACCAAATAAATCAAAGAAACATAATGAGCTCATCCACCCGCGTGTCATAATACCATATTTAAAAAACAACCTCATAATTTAAGGGTTTATTTTTTTTCTGCGGAACCCTAATTTGTTTTTCAAAATTAAAGTAGCCTATATTACTCCCGCAAAAAATAGCTATCTTTGAGTGAAAGTCCCGTCAAAATCGGACCAGCCATTTCAGAGATTAGCCGGAACAAACAGACAGACAGACAGACAAAAATTTTTTAAAGATCATTTTCGGCACTGGTATCGTGTATATAACGATATGGAGTTGGACATTTTTTTTATTTTCACTTTTAAAACAGACACTTCAATTTTATTTATATGTATAGATTTAACAAAATTACGCGAAAGACGCCTTATCTAAATATTATATACACAATATACACATTTTTTGAATTTTGTCCTATTTCGTCAGCCGTCAATGAAAGACAATGGAAAGATAAATCATTTTACGTTTGGTGGTAGTTGAAGCTTGACCGTCTTTTACGTCTCCGTCAACCAAACAAAGATCATCCTATATTGGCTGGACGTATCACGCTTGAACCATAAAAAATGGCTTTTCCAGCATTTTCCTCGCAATTTTTCCATTTTTTATCATCATTTAGACCTTCCATGGAATTCCACGAATATTTATTTATATTTGTATATATTCCCCCCTCCCCTACGCCCCTTTCCACATTTCCTGTTCCATTCCCCTTTGTAGTAATACATTTATACTGAACCTAATGTAAAAAGAATTATTGCTTTACTGTTCAATTTTGAGAAGATCTGCCCTTCGGTCCGAAAATATTCCAGATGTGTTTTCGATCCAGCCTAACATATAATACTCTCCGTCAAAAAAGTTATTTTTTAAATCGATTAAGTACTGCCGGAGATATTAAGTATTTACAATTGTACCTATTTTCTACCCTCCTCCCATCCCCACCTTTTTCCCAGTTTTATCCACCCTTTATAATAATACACACCAATACAAACTCACGCCTTTTTCCCCGAAGGGGTAGCCAGAGGTTTTTTTTTATTTTATTTCTTTTTATTGCTATGAATGGCGAGACGAGCATGCCGTTCGCCTGATGGTAAGCGATACGACCGCTCATGAACAGGAGCAAAACCAAACAACACCTTGAATTACAAAGCAATGCTTGGCATTTCACTGCGCTCGCCATCCTGAGACATAAGATGTTAAGTCTCAATATGTCCAGTAGTTACTCTGGCTACAATGCCCTTCAACCCGAAATACAACAGTGCGTTAACACTGCTGTTTGACGGGAGAAATAGACACTGCGGTGGTACCCACCCAGATGGCTTCTCACATATGAGAGACCTACCACCAGTAAACCAGAAAGAGGTGCCAGGTGAGTAAAAAGAGGTGCCAGGACATCCACATTTCGCCAGTATGTTCCGTCCTACAATGTGTCATTGACACATTGATTTGACAGCCTCCGTGGCGCAGTTGGTTAGACGCCGCCTGTGAAACGAGAGGCCGCGGGTTCGATCCCCGCACCGAGAGAAATGTTTGTGCGGCCCACAAATATTTCTTCCGGGTCTGGGTGTTTGTGAGACCGAAAAGTCTGTCGTAGTTCCTGATACCCGCGATACAAGACTCGATCTTAGTGTGGGGTCAGGACTATGTATGTGACTGTTGGGTGTTATTTATTATTATTATTATTGTCAAAATTCCTGACTCCGAGCTGATACTGAATAGAAAAATCTAATATCATTTTGCCTGACCTGGGATTCGCACCCGAGACCTCAGCTTTGCAACCAGACCGTAGTACAACTACGCCACCAAGGCACTCGTGAACTAATACACTTATACTTAATCTAACGCAAAAAGAATTGATTCTGAACTGTTCAATTTTTAGGAGTTCTGGTCGGCGGACCCGAACATATTCATCAAGTCTTCACCACAGTGGCGTGCACAGGATTATGATACTGGGTATGCGGCGAAGTACTCGGCACAAAAACTTTTCTTTTATAGATGTTTAGCATAGCCACAGCCACGCGACGGATCTCTAAGTCGGAAACCATGCCAACAGAACAAGTCTTAGATGTACTACTATTCATATACATCTACGGAACGCAGAAAAACCAGCGATCGATTGTCGTGGCCGAAGAAAGTCTAATAAGTAAATGATTAATAAACTAAAATATTATAACTACTCACCGAGTCAGCTTCAATTTTCACATATTCAAGGTTCCGGTTAATTGAGATTACTATAGCCCGATGTAAATAAACGACCACCTCAAATATCTTATCCAAGTGAGTGATGGTTATAGAACACGTCCCTTGCAAGATATCCGATGTGGCCTTTAAAAAGACCGATTTTCATGTGATTCGCAAAATATATAAATAAACTTAATAATAAAATTACGGGTTAGTAAAAAAAAACTACTCATTCATTTATAGATTAAATCTATGCGCCTATCCTTTTTTAAATATGATTTTAGGATATCGTCATAGAAAGTTGGATTGCGTTTTAATTCTATCATTAATGCCTTTTCTATAGAAATCATGGAAAGCTCTGTGAGTCGTTGTTGATTTTGTGTGTTTCTCAAATATGTGTGGATACGTTTTAAACACGAAAATGAACGCTCTGCCGATGCGCTGCTTGCTGGGATAGTCACAATGAATTTCGCTAATCGTAACACTTCAGAAAAAACTTTATTTAAATTGTCCTTATACAAATTTTGAATAATACTAAATACACAACTATTTGCAAATTGAGGTGATCTATAAATACAGCGCAATTCATTTTTCAATTTATCAAAATTAAAATGTGCCTGATAATTATTGGTGAACTCTCTGATTTCATTTTCAGGGAAACGTTCACTATATTTTTTAAAATTCTCACAAGAAAGTAGCTCAATAAACTTTTAATCTTTAATGTTTTTATAACGATTTCTTAATTCACTGACTACATTATCAATTATTTCAACAAAAATTCGCCGATAATGTATTTTTACATCATCGACATTGCGCTTTCTTTTAGGTGGTCCGGTAATGTGAACGGCGGCGTCATAATAGATCTCGTACTTCTCTCTAAAACGTTCTAAAAATGACTCTAACTCTTTTATCTTTGTTACACAATACGCGATGTCACTAGTTTTTTTTTGCAAAATATCGTACAGAATATCCGTTTCTGCAAAAATATCAGCGAAAAATTTTAAAAGAAAATTAAATTCAAATTCTTTCATAATATATAAAAATGAACTGACTTGTGTCAGTGTTTCACCATCCCAGTCTTGTGTATTTTCGTTCATATTTTCAAACAATTCTAGGAGGTGGGTGGACGCATTATTAATAATATTAACCGTGCGCGAATGATATGTCCACCTTGTTTCCGCGACACGAGGCAGCTTTTTCATATCGGCAAAGTTGTTGTAATGGGCCATTCGCTTTGTACTGGTGTGAAAAAAAGCCGCGATTGATTTTATAATACTAAAAAAGCGTTTTGTTTCAGCAACTCGTTCGAACGATTTCGATAAAACTAAATTTAATATATGTGCTGAACACCAAACGTACATAGCTTGTGGACATTTTTGTCTCACCAAAGCCTGCACGCCATTAATTTGTGAGGATAAAACTGCTGCCCCGTCGTAAGTTTGTGCAACTAATTTGGATACACAATCGAACTCTTCTAAAATTTCCAAAATAATAGAACTCAAGGTTACAGCGGTCCGATCCGCGCTGACATCAACATATTTGATAAATCGATCTACTACTTCAAAATCACGAAAATATCTCAAAATTAATACTAATTGTTCACGGCCGCTAACATCAGGAGTCTCATCTACCATGACGGCGACAAAATCGGACTGTTTAATTTCGGCTTTAACGCGATCGATCATCACAGATGCAACGCTCGAGATCAAATCATTCTGCGTACGGTTCGACATGCCCGTGAATGAGGTACTTGCACTCTGTAAATGGGTTTCTAAAATTCCATCATACTTGGCTAATAAATCTACTATTTCTAAATAATTACCTCTATTCAACGACGATACTGACTCATCGTGACCGCGAAAAGCTAATTCTTGTTTTCCCAGAAAGCAAACAACATCGATCAGCCTTTGAAAAATGTTTCTATTGCGATCAACTTTAGCATTATGCCTCTCAATATCTAATCGTAACTGGCTGTTGATACTCATTTCAATACGAGATTTACCAAAAGTATTTAATTTTAAGCAGGCCTCCAGATGTTTTTCTGTATGGTCATGCTTCTTTGCCGCGGCATAGAAATTATTTAAATCTGAATATCCTGAATCAGTCCACACTGTACTAGAATTACTAAACAATATGCAAGGAAAACAATATAATTTAATCGTGTGTACACAACCACACAGCCAGTTATACGTTTCATAACTTTTAACATGAAACTTTCGAGTTACATTCCCTTTTTGTTGATTTAATTGTTGTAACTCGGGTACACACCTACCTTTAGACAAAATTTGAATCTTTTCACTGAATGACAATTGTGAGAACTTGTTATTTTTAATTTTTAATAAACACACACTTTCAACACAAACCTCACAATCAAATAACATTTTAAAAAATCAACAAACGTACTAGTAAAAGCAAATCACTACAATTATTATAGAAACTCAGAAATAAACTGTTAAATGTACACACTTTCAAATATTAAAATGTAAAATATTATAAGAAAACTATAATTAAACTGACGCAAACAAAATAATAAACAATGCTTATCACATGAAAAAAGCAAAATGGCCCCCGCGAAACACAAAAAAATTGTGCTATTTAAAGAAATAAAACCTTACCAAACAAAAATGCATAATGTGCATTTTGCGCAGTTTATTAGATTTCTGTCTATTATTTTTACTCGGATTATAGGCAACGAACATTTCCGATTACTCCCGACAACTGCCGAGCTTCCGAGGCCTGCCGCAGGAGTCGCGGCTTTCAATATTCATGCGTGTGTGCGTTTGCGACTATGCACGGACACCAAAATTACTACACACATGCAAACAAATGTCATGCGGGACGCGGCGGCATTACTTGGTTGATTAGGTACATTATTTTGCTTTGCAGCGCCTTTTGCTTTTCGAGTGGCAAACATAATGTTTGTGCGCTTGCAAATAGGTGCTATTTATAAAATATTAGGCGTTATTAAGTTATTATATTTTGTTTATTCATTTATTTACTGTTAATTAAAGTCATTAAGAAGTACGTACGTTATAATAAAATATCTGTAAATGGCAAGTAAAGCACTGCATTTCTGCCTACAAGGAGCGCACGCCCCTGGTTCTAAGCTACCTCCCCACTAATTTTCAGCCAAATCAGTTTAGCCGTTCTTGAGTTATAAATAGTGTAACTAACACGACTTTCTTTTATACAGGAGTATATAGATATTAACAGCATTATTGGTTTTATCTCCGGAAGGAATAACGAAAAACATTTTTCATTACAATGCAATAAAATATTTATTAAAATTTTTAGAATTTAGACAGTAATGATGGCAAAAAATTTGGCCATACAAAGTTCGCTGGGTCAGCTGTTTTGTTATAAAACTATGTGTAAGGAATTGTCGAGTTTCTGGCGTGATCTTGTTTAACTGAGACGGCCATCTAGACTGATCCCCTTTTAGCAAAACCAGGTCATTATCACCATAAGTTCAAGTCCCTTATAGTGCTTATATTCGCTCCATGAGATATTTATTTATTTATTTAAAAGCTTTAATGTACACCAGTGACAATAAAAAGAAATAACATGAACAAAATTTTACAAAAGAGAAAAGAGTACCACGGCGGTCTTATCGCTCGAGGCGATCTCTTCCAGACAACCAACCATAGGATGGATAAAACAGAGACGACAACTGTGGGGTATTGTGAAATGTACGAAAATAGCAAAGAACAATATATATTAGGATATTAGGTCTGCAGGATTTTTATCTGTTGGCACATGTCGGCGTGTGTAAGTGCGTGGTGGTCTGTTGGTAAACGGATCAGACGCGGCTGCAAACATGTTCATGGTGGTCGCGGGTTCGAATCCCAGGGCACATATGGTATGTAAGTCCGTCAACCCTAGGCCAGCGTGGTGAACTATGTGTTGGCCTATTTCGAGTCGATTGTAGAGAAAGCCCGTACCCTGCAGTGGAACGAATATGGGCTGATACAGGTACAGGTAGATGTCGGCAAGTACAATTACTAGTTTTTTTCTTGAATTTCAACTATGTGATTGCGTACAAATGGCTGGAGTTTTGAAGGTTCACGATAGTAGAGTTGGTCAAACAGAATGTACTATTGATTTTAATCTGAATTGAGTTCAAACCTTTTAGTAAACACGAGCTCCAATCGCAGAATAGTTGTCGGTTATATTGGTGTCGAGTTTTACCCGTTTTTTACCACTCGAGTTTTACCAATTAATAGGCAAACCATAGACCCACCCCTTTGATTCATGCTATGCATATAGGCGCACGCTCTGTATGCTTTTTCAGAGGCGTCTGTGAATATGTGGTGTTATAAATGTTCATGTGTTCACAAATTATGTTGCGTGGAACCAGAAAATTATTTAATTCAGGTAATGATTTTATGATTGACTTCCAAATTACACAAAACTGGACATTTATTTATATATTTATTTTACTTATTATTTATTTAACTACTCGGACAACATGCTCGCAACTATTGCTGTTATATATCTTGACCAAAGCAGTTGACAACCACACTCCACGATGTTTGAAATGAATTTGAATTTGAAATTGGCATTAATTAAAATTGACATTAAAATTCGATATTTGACATTAAAAGAAATTATTCAATTATTATTTATATATATAAAAATGAATGCTAGTCTGTATGTCATCAATGAATTCAAAAACTACTGGACCGATTCGGCTGATATTGGTCTTGAAATATTCGTAGAAGTCCTGGAAAGGTTTTAAGGGCGAGAAAAATTGGAAAATTTCTAAGGAAGATACTAAAAACCTTTTTGAAGTTATACTTATTTTGGCGCGATGGAGAAAAATGATGAGAGTGAATTTTTACGATGCGCGCGCACACCGATAGCGACAACATGAAGTTAGTTCTAAGTGGCATGGTTACTGTCAAACATTTAATGTTCATACCGTCGATACGGTAAACTCTTCCCTCAAATTAAATAACGTATTTAAATAAAGGTTTCGAATCGACAACATATATCCTATAGCTCCAGATTAATCTCAAATATAAACTGGAACCAACTACTATCCGTCTACTGTAATGGCACCTCTATCCCATTTAGCGACACAGTTAAGAATCTAGGTTTAATCATTGATAGATCCTTCACTTGGGGCCCGCAGCTTCGAGAACTTAGTAGAAAGCTGTTTGCCTCGGCAAAGTCCTTGCGAAGGTTAAGCAATCTTCTGCCCATTACCACGAAAATTTCACTTGCGCAAACTCTCCTTCTCCCCATCCTTGATTATGCCGATGTCAGCTATCTAGATCTCACCGAGGACCAACTTAATAAGCTTGAGCGTCTCCAGAATTTTTCTATAAGATTCATATTTGGCCTTCGCAAATATGACTATGTTTCTCAATTTCGTACTAAGCTCAAGTGGTTACCCATCCAGTTTCGTCGGAATACTCATATTCTTTCACTTTTATACAATATTATTATCCATCCCGTTTTATAACGTGCATTTAAATTTCGTCCTAACAAATCTGTGATCTATCCCAGCCCTCTCCCGTACCTTCGATTCTATTTTACTTTATGTCCCTTCTCTCCACAAACATCCATATATATCTTATACAACGGGCCGTGCAGCAGAAATCGTAATATTTTAATTTCACCACAACTTCAAAACCAAACGTCCAATTTTATCATTCAAAGACCAAATATTATCAACATAAACTGTACTTATTGATGAAATAATTTATTTTGATAAGGATTAATAGCATGAGTAAAATAAACGCGTTTAAATGTAGTCCAAAAAAAAATTCAAGATTTTTAAATAAAAATGTGGTTGTTGTGCCTCACTCGACATAGATAGGTATAGTGTGTCGCGGACTTTTTTGTAGATATTTATAAGATCTACAATTAATTATAACATTTTATGGTTCTATCTTTTGTAGTTTAGGCAGCGTACGCAAAATAAGTAACTTCTTTGGTTTATTTTTTTCAGTTTGTGTCCGAAAAATCCAAATATCTTACGGAACCCTATTTTTTTCCAAAATAAAATATAGTCTATGTTACTCGTGGATAATGTAGCTTTCGAATGGTGAAAGAATTTTTAAAATCGGTCCAGTAGTTTTTGAGCCTATTCATTACAACCAAACAAACAAACAAAGTTTTCCTCTTTGTAATAATAGTATAGATAATGTTTAATCCTCTCACGCCACGTTATCTGAAAGAACGATTCATTTTTCTCCACGACTCACATTCAAGATCCTTGAGGTCGTCGGAGAACCTGAAACTGAAAATGCCCATGCACTCCACAGTATTCATGGACAAATCATTTGCAGTCCAAGCTGTCCGACTGTGGAACTCACTTCCAGTCGAAATTACC
This sequence comes from Hyles lineata, assembly GCA_030180105.1. Taxonomy (NCBI): domain Eukaryota; kingdom Metazoa; phylum Arthropoda; class Insecta; order Lepidoptera; family Sphingidae; genus Hyles; species Hyles lineata. The sequence goes on from JARJEE010000014.1 coordinate 14,165,065, forward strand.
TAGTGTGATAAGGCCGCCTCTTGTACTTTTATTATTGTGTTGTTTCTTTACTGTATTTTTATTTTGTGCAATAAAGGATTAAATAAATAAATAAAGAAATATATCCACAATATTCGATTAATGGCGTATTTTAGATTTTAAAGATGTAAATTAATGACAGTAATGAAAAGTGGTTGACATTTAAATTGGTTGTCAAATATTAATGCATGCGTTCAGAAATTTATTTTATGTGAACAAAGAAGAATATATCAAGCTACATAAATAGAGACAATTAAATAAATAATATTCACACTTAAGAAGATTTACTTATTTTCAAGATGTCACTTGAAAATGAAAAATATTTAATAAAATCTATACATATAAATAAAATTGAAGTGTCTGTTTGTAAAATGAAAATAAAAAAAATGTCCAACTACATATCGTTATATACACGATACCTACAACAAAAATGACTTTAGAATTTTTTTTGTCTGTCTGTTTGTTCCGGCTAATCTCTGAAATGGTTGAACCGATTTTGAAAGGTCTTTCACTGAAAGATAGCCATTTTTTGCGGGAGTAACATAGGCTACTTTAATTTTGAAAAACAAATTAGGGTTCCGCAGAAAGAATAAACCCTTAAATTTTGAGTGTGTTTTTTTAAATATGGTATTATGACACGCGGGTGGATGAGCTCATTATGTTTCTTTGATTTATTTGGTCTAAAAAAGAGTAACTTAGCTACATTTATTTTAGAAAAAATCTTTTATTTTAGAAAAATAAAGTTTTTGTTAAATTCCACGCGGACGAAGTCACGGGTACAGCTATAACACATAAAAATAAAAACTGAACTGAACCGAATAACAATTTTAAATAATTATGGAGAATATTGCAGGGATTCTCAAATTAGGCGTTGCCTGTGTCTTGAGAAACCTGTTAAATATAATTGTTACTACATTAATTGTGTATGTGAGTGTGAGTGTTTTTCTATGAAAATTTATATTTCATCTCTTTATTACTAACAAAAAGTAATGGTGTAATATTTTTTACTTAAATAAAATCTTTTTGATTAATTTTTATATTTGTCGTTAGTCACTACAGCATTTTAATTTTTTTTTTCTATACGCCAAAGAAGTATAACTTCTAATGCGTGTACATGAGTACACACACTCTTGTTTTTTTTGGGTATCGTTCAAGCGTGATGCGAACAGCCAATATTGGATGATCTTTGTTTATTTGGCGGGAGACGTGAAAGACGGTCAAGCTACCATCCAACGTAAATTAATCTATCTTTCCATTGTCTTTCATTGACGGCTGACGAAATAGAACAAAATTCCAAAAATGTGTACATCGTGTATATAATATTATCTAAATACGGCGTCTTGCGCGTAATTTTGTTAAATGTAAAATAAAACGATGTCCATGTCTATCAAAATAGCCCATTGTTTTATGAGATTATTGCAACAGTTTTAAACAAGGTATACTCTACCGTTGAATAATACGTTTTGCCGGAGTACACCAAAATAAACTCATTTGCAAAAAAAACGGGCAGCTAAGCAATGAACCATTTCAAATGTTACTATTGGTTTGTTTGATAATTATAGGTAGTTTTACTTTTACAATTTTGTAAATTAATAAGCAAATAATCGTTTTCGTCAGTATTATCATAAAATTTTGATAAAAATTATGGGTTTTAATGCTAAAGTTCACTAGTAGTGCATATGCTCGTGAAGTAAAAGTTAACAAAGATTTTTGTTTGTTTTTTCTTTAATAAAGTAAAAGCAGATAAATATTTAGTATAGAGTGTGACCCCCTCTAGCTGAAATCACAGTTTGAATTCGTTTGGGTATGCTAGCGAGGATATCCCGGATACTTGCTTGAGGAATACGTTCCCACTCCGCGGTAATCACATTCTTCAGCTCTCTGATGGTCTGCGGAGCCGGTTGTACTGATCTCACGCGTCGTTTCAGAACGTCCCAGACATGCTCTATAGGATTGAGCCTGGTTCTGGAAGAAAACCATGTACGCAACCACGGGATGATCGTTACCTTGTGAGTCGCGCATTGAGGAATCGCGTTGTTTTTGTTTTTGTTTTTGTTTTTGTTTTTGTTTTTGTTTTTGTTTTTGTTTTTGTTTTTGTTTTTGTTTTTGTTTTTGTTTTTGTTTTTGTTTTTGTTTTTGTTTTTGTTTTTGTTTTTGTTTTTGTTTTTGTTTTTGTTTTTGTTTTTGTTTTTGTTTTTGTTTTTGTTTTTGTTTTTGTTTTTGTTTTTGTTTTTGTTTTTGTTTTTGTTTTTGTTTTTGTTTTTGTTTTTGTTTTTGTTTTTGTTTTTGTTTTTGTTTTTGTTTTTGTTTTTGTTTTTGTTTTTGTTTTTGTTTTTGTTTTTGTTTTTGTTTTTGTTTTTGTTTTTGTTTTTGTTTTTGTTTTTGTTTTTGTTTTTGTTTTTGTTTTTGTTTTTGTTTTTGTTTTTGTTTTTGTTTTTGTTTTTGTTTTTGTTTTTGTTTTTGTTTTTGTTTTTGTTTTTGTTTTTGTTTTTGTTTTTGTTTTTGTTTTTGTTTTTGTTTTTGTTTTTGTTTTTGTTTTTGTTTTTGTTTTTGTTTTTGTTTTTGTTTTTGTTTTTGTTTTTGTTTTTGTTTTTGTTTTTGTTTTTGTTTTTGTTTTTGTTTTTGTTTTTGTTTTTGTTTTTGTTTTTGTTTTTGTTTTTTTTTTGTTTTTTTTTTGTTTTTGTTTTTGTTTTTGTTTTTGTTTTTGTTTTTGTTTTTGTTTTTGTTTTTGTTTTTGTTTTTGTTTTTGTTTTTGTTTTTGTTTTTGTTTTTGTTTTTGTTTTTGTTTTTGTTTTTGTTTTTGTTTTTGTTTTTGTTTTTGTTTTTGTTTTTGTTTTTGTTTTTGTTTTTGTTTTTGTTTTTGTTTTTGTTTTTGTTTTTGTTTTTGTTTTTGTTTTTGTTTTTGTTTTTGTTTTTGTTTTTGTTTTTGTTTTTGTTTTTGTTTTTGTTTTTGTTTTTGTTTTTGTTTTTGTTTTTGTTTTTGTTTTTGTTTTTGTTTTTGTTTTTGTTTTTGTTTTTGTTTTTGTTTTTGTTTTTGTTTTTGTTTTTGTTTTTGTTTTTGTTTTTGTTTTTGTTTTTGTTTTTGTTTTTGTTTTTGTTTTTGTTTTTGTTTTTGTTTTTGTTTTTGTTTTTGTTTTTGTTTTTTTCAAGAAAATTGTTAATTAATAACAAAAATGACGTGTGGCACTCAGAGATTGCCGCGATTTTTTTATATTTTATTGATGCAGTATTTATTTTTCCTTTCTTTATCTTTGATATTCATTGTACACATATTCACTGTTGTACGTGCGAGCTTCGTAGAGTCATACTATCAAGTCAATATAAAGAGGAGGTGCCCTAACGCCGAAACTCTAAGCAAATATGAGTCACCAGATTGCAGGGCGAAGATGGAGATTACGCATGCGCAGTAAAGCCGATGCAACCAATGCCACCTAGAGGCGAGTTGCTGAACTAAAGAGACAAGCGTGATATTTCAAAAAGTCAATAAAAGTTCTGCTATTCGTCGATAGATGGCAAAACTAAATATCGAAAGAGGTAAGATTACAATTAATCACGCAACAGCTAATTTGCATATAAAAGTACTGGCACTGTAATGTAAATAAAAATATTAAATTTAAATGTCGGTCGGAGTTCGGTTTATTTTCGTTACGGAATTTCTGGATTCGGCCTCCATGCTCAAGGCCCGTGATAGAAGCTATGCAATAGCTTACAATGTTTACGTCAAATTTTCGTTACATAGATTTAGGTTAGGTTTGTGTCGGTTAGGTTAGGTTAGGTTAGGTTAGGTTAGGTTAGGTTAGGTTAGGTTAGGTTAGGTTAGGTTAGGTTAGGTTAGGTTAGGTTAGGTTAGGTTAGGTTAGGTTAGGTTAGGTTAGGTTAGGTTAGGTTAGGTTAGGTTAGGTTAGGTTAGGTTAGGTTAGGTTAGGTTAGGTTAGGTTTTTTTTTTTTTTTTTTTTTGTGGGCGTTTAGCCCTCTGCTTCCCCTAACTATAAGGTCAGAGACATTTTGTACCGATCTTCTGTGTATACTTACACCTATCTATCGTCTATAACCTCCTCTTGGAGGTACTTTGTGTACCTAACTCCTTCTTAGGGAGGTCCTGCTTATGGCCTAGCTCAGAGTTTATTCCTAGGGTTTCTTTATTTTACTTCATTTTTTTACATTTATCTTATTACTACTTACATAATTTCACTTAAGTCTATTTAAAATCTATTTACCTACGTTTCTAAAATTATATAATAGCTATTATATATTTTAGTCAAACTTATTACTACTTATTCCTATTTATTACACTACTTGCTATTTTTTTACAATATACTATAAACTTAAGTCTCTTATTCTTATCACTTATTATCCTACTTATATTACTAACATTCAAATCTATCTCTAACTCTTGCTCGATATTAAATCTGTCCACTATGTGAACGGGACACTCCAATAAGGCGTGCACGATCGACTCGCTCACCGCAGGGTCACAGATGCACGCCGGGCTCTCCTTGCACTTGAATCGGTTCAAGTACTCTGAGAACCCGCCGTGCCCCGTGAATACCTGCGTTGTGATCGGGTCGATCGCGATCTTCCTCACCAGGTTGTAAGCCTCCACAGCGTCGGGGAAGAAGAGCTTTGTGGTAGACGCGGTTTCCCCCGCTACGTAGCGCCCATTCCACTCGTCAATCGACTCCTTGCGGATCTGTCGTCTGACGAATGAAACGGGACACTTGTCATAGTGGGGCCGCGTCTTCAGCTTCAGTGCAGCATCCTTTGCGAGCTCGTCTGCTCGCTCATTTCCCTGCAATCCCGCGTGAGCTTTAATCCAAAATAGTTGAATTTTTTGGTTGCGTTTGGTTGCCAGATGTAGATTTTTGTTCGTCTCAAACGCCAGGGGGTGCAGGGAAACTCCGCTTGCGACTGTTTCCAGCGCTGCCCTCGAGTCGCTCAGGACGCTACACTGCGCCTTTCCACTTTTTACTGCTTCTTCCACGGCCCTGTGGAGGGCCGCCAACTCTGCCTGGTAGACGGTGCAGAAGGGTTCCAGTTTGAGTTTTATAGACTTTTTCTCTGCGGCGTTTTCCCAAAGGGAAACCGCCGCTCCTACTTTACCTTCTATTTTGCTCCCGTCTGTAAACAGACTGAGCCCAGCATTTACAATCTGGTTCACCTCTGCACCATCCACCACGCACTGGTATGGCACCCTTCCTCTTTGCGCCGGATGTTGTAGCTTTTCGAAGGCCACAGGACGTTCCACCTCCCGGTCCCCCACCACTCGCAGGGAGTAACCCCTTTTGACTTCGTACAGGGAAGCATTTTCCCTGGCACGAATGTCGAGGGGCAATATCCCTGCGAGCAGTAGGGCCGAGTTCAGTGAGACTGTCCTGTAGGCCTTCGTAAGCTTTTGCGCAAAGCCCCGCTGTACTACAGCGAGCTGCTTTTTGACGCCGAGCTTTTGCGCGGCTGGAGCCCACACACTTGCGGCGTATAAAATTATAGGCTCTACTACGGCCTTGTAAAGTAATTTTATCACCTCTGACCCCAAGCCCCACTGCAGTCTCGCCGCCCCGGAAAGCCGGTTGTAAAAGGCGAGTGCCTTCCTGCACACCTCATTGATATGCGCCCTAAAAGTGAGTCCACTATCTATTGTGACGCCCAAGATTTTTATTTGTTTTTCCAGGCCAATGTCCACCCCTCCCATGTGAAGGATTGGGGAGTCATACTTAAGTTTCCGAGTCAACACCATAGCCTTCGTTTTGTGTGGCGCGAATTTCAACTTATTTCTGACTCCCCAGTCCCTCACATAGGCGAGGGTTTCGTTGGCCTGGCGTTGAATCTCGGCCATTTTCTCCCCGTCGAACGCGAGCACCACGTCGTCTGCGAATGCTTGGCAGTAACATCCCCTCCCATCCAGTCCAGATAGAAGTGGGTCGAGGAGCAGGTTCCAGAAAGTGGGACCCCCAATGGAGCCTTGGACGCATCCCTTGGAGGTCCATCTCTCTGCTTCCTCTCCTGCGTATCGCACCCTTACTCTCCTGCTCTCGAGATAGCTATCGATCACCCTTCGGACGTTGACTGGGCAGTCTTCCTCCGCCAGCCTGACCCTTATTGCCGGCCACCAGGCGCTATCGAAGGCTCCCTCTATGTCCAATGATATTATAACTACGATCTTTTTATCGTTGATTTTGTTTCGAATGTGTTTCATTAGGACATAGAGGGAGTCCTCGGTGCTCCTCTGGGGCATAAAGCCAAACTGCCGGAGGCTCGTCCTAGGGTGAAGATGCCACCTCACTCGACCCACCACCATCTTCTCCAGTATTTTTCCCATCACCGGCAAAAGGCCTATGGGTCTGTAGGACTTTATGTGTGTATAGTCCTCCTTGGCAGGCTTACGGAGGATGATAACCGTAGCCTCCTTCCAGGTGGTCGGGAAGTGGCCAAGCTCTAGGCATTTATTTGCCAGTGATAGGAACAATCCCGGGTGACTGTCGATGGCTTTTTTGCAGATATCCGCTGTCAGCCCGTCTGCTCCTGGTGCCTTCTTCGGGTTAAAGCTGTTTGTGGCCGCATATAGTTCTTCGATCGTAAATGGTGGGTCATGGGTCTCAGCATTGACTACGTCATTTACTCGAGCGGCTGCTTCTCTTATCCTCTGATGGTCTGAGTTATCTGCCAGCGGATCATCTTCTGGGTAGAACGTTACTGCCAGCAATTCCGCAGACTCTTTTGCGCTGAGGATCCGTCCTCCACTTTGCAATGGCAGGTCTTCATGCTGTTTACTAACTTTTCCTATACACCTGTATAGTCCCTCCCAGATGTTGTCCCTGTTCTGTACCTTGCAGAACTCCTTCCAACTCTCCACTTGTGCCTTCTTGGCTTCTAGTTCATATTTTTCCTTTGCTTGCAGGTACTCAGCGACGACCTTGGGTCTTCGTATCGGCGCTGCACATCGGATTCTTCTCTTCCTGGTGGTGACATCTTTCTTCATTCTGGCGAGCTCTTGGGACCACCATGGTAAGTTCATGTTATTTTTATGTTTAATTGTTGGTATGGTCTCTTTACATGTTTTTGTGATAATATCTATATATTTATTTACTAGTGTATCTATTTCCATTTTGTTTTTTATTTTATTTATGTTTTCCTCTGTTATATTACTGTCTATTGTGTTTTGTTGCAGTTTATTGTTAAATTGATTCCAGTTGGCCTTTTTTGTATTATATTTCCTTGTTGTTTTTGTAATTTTTTGTTCGTATTTTACTTTTGTCCTGTTTATTTTAAACGTTATACCATTGTGGTCAGAGCTCGCCATCGTGGTATCCACTGTCCAGTCCTCCACCAGGTTGAAAAGATCCTCCGAGCATGCCGTGATGTCTATATGGCTCGTGAGGAGCCTTCCTCCTCTGACGGTTTCAAACGTCGGCAGCAGGCCGTCGTTGAGCACCTGCAACCCCTTTTCCTCCAGCATCCCTGCCATCGCTTCCCCCCTGGAGTCAGTGTCCCCGCTGCCCCACCACACGCTTTTGGCGTTGGTGTCGCCCCCCATGAGGATGTCGCGGGACCCCAGTTTTTCGACTATGTTCCCCAGTTGCTCCAAGTATGGCCCTATGGGTTTGTCGGGCTCAAAGTAGAATGAGATGACCGCTATATCTCGGGTCCCGGTCAGGATCTTCACCACTGTGATGTTGGTCGTGGTGAGGGACGGGCATTGGGTCACGGTCAAGTCATCATTGAATACTACAATGGCTGACTTGACCGCGGCCCCCTGCCCGTTTTCTCCCTGGAAGATCCTTACCCCCCGATGGTCCCTCACTCTACCTTGACCCCCCACGTAGGGCTCCTGGAGAAGCGCGAAGTCAACTTTCCGCTGTTTGGCCTCCAGAAGAAACTCCAGCGTTGCTAGTTGCTTCCTCTGGAGGTTGGCTTGCGCCACGGATGTCGGCCCCGCGCTCGCTGGGGAAGGAGTCTGATCTGGGTTCCTGGGATCCACCTTAGCAGTACGCTACGGCGGATCTCGCCAGGACATCCCACTTCTTCCTAACAGGGCACTCCGGGCTAAAAGCATTGTGCTCGGCTCCACCGAGCTTGGCTTTTGCGCAGTTACAGCACTGCGGGGATACCCTCGCCAACCAGTCGGCACACTCCGACCTGTGGTGAGCACCCCCACAGTGACTGCACGCATCTACCTGTTCCCGGCAGAACCGCTTCCCATGCCCGTAGCCCAGGCAGCGGGAGCACTGTATCAGTGGGGACTGATCCTCAACTTTCACCCGTTGCACGTCTATGTGGACCGACCCCGCTTGCGTGAGTCGCTTCCACACGACGGCTGGAACTTGGACCGCAATGTGAGTCGCGTGCGGGTTCCTCGCCCGCCTCCTGAATTTTACTTTCAAGCACGAGCCGTCCCCGCACACGTCTCCCAGCAGGCCTTTGTTCTGGGTTAGCAGTGCCCGGACGACGTCTTCATCAGTATTGTATGATAGGACGTCCCTAATCAGGACCATCGGCTCCTTATTCTGGACATCCTCCATTTTTAATCCATTTCCCGCTGTCCTAATCCTCTCTTTGACCTTCCCCATTTCCTCCTTCGACCTGCACCCTACTATCACCTTCCTGTCCTTCGCCTTCCGGATCCTGTCTATCCTCATACCCTCTTCCCTGGCGTTGAGGGTTGACCTAATTTTGTCAAACACCTCTTCTCCTGACGCGCCCTCATCTGTCGCCGTCACGACTATGGAGTGCATCGGTGTTTGTTCCCCATCTTTGGGGCCTGTCACAACTGCGGCGTAACTTCGCCCTTTTGTCATCTCTTCTCTGTTTAGTTCTATCTCTTCTTTTAACTTGCACATCTCAATCCTATTCTTTTCCAGCAGGTTTATGTGTTCGTCCATTTTTCTTATTAGAACGTCCCGTTTCGTATCTTCGTTTCCTGCTTTCGGGACAGGACCCGGGCTTTGGGTTAGATCGTCTGCCTCCTTTCTCTTCTCCTTTTTCCTATCCGCCTCGCATTCTGTAACTAATTTGTAAAGCCTATCCGTGGCTTCCAGGACTTCGTTTTTAATTTCTGTTTTTAAGTTCCGGCTGTTATTAATTTGGAGTTTTATTTTTAATAGGCAGGCTTTTGCCTCCGCAACTCGACTTATACTCCCGGTGTTCCCAGGCGGCGAGACTGTCGTGGTCATCTTTTTTATTTGTCCCTTTGCGTCCACAAGGGGACCCCTCGACCTCGGCTTCGCAGACACGGCAGGGCCGGCCCCTTCTGGTCTCTCCATCTGGGCTTCCAGACTCTGTCGCGCCTGCGCAACCTTGGTCCCTATGATTTCCTTCGGGCTTTGTGTTTTGTCCGGAGATTTGCTATTCGCTCTGTTATCCTTTGCGGGTGTGCGGAAGCCGAACATTTTGTTGTGAGTCAGAGGTGATAAGTATTTTAGGGGAATGCGTCACTTAATTAAAACTCCTGCAAGTGTATAGGGCTTGCAGGCTTCGGTGTACTTAGGTCTAGTTAGTGAGTGTAAAGCTCACTAGTTGTCAGTATATTATTATTAATTCCTGTTTTCTTTTCCAGGTATCTGCGTCTATTGCAGTTCGCCGTGTACTGCGAGTTTATGTTCCCGATTCCGTTCAGGTAAGTAGTCAGATTCAATATTTTATATTAGCTTAACCTTGTCACTATATATATTTTCCTTATACTAAAATCTTAAAATTATAAACACAATTTGTTAATTTCTTTTTTAGATGTTGACTGGTAGAGCCCTGCGTTGCCAGTCACGAATAACTCCAGTGTAGTGTAAGTAATAGTAAGTATGGGTGTTTTCAGGAAATTTCAAATTTTTTTTTGGTGTGTTGGTTTCTGGGAAAATTCGTATTTTGATTGTTCTCAATTGTCGGGCTCGTCGAGACGATTTCCCTGACACCAAACACAGGGGGCTTATTTTAAAAAATGACAAAGTTATGTTGAGATAAAGTTTATGGGGGAGAAAGGGAGGAATTTGGGGATTTGGTTGGGACCAATGTATAGAGCTCACCGAGCCGGTTCCAAAGATACCAAACTTGGTGGGTCTACGATGGATAGGGAAGGAGTTAGGATTAGGGGGGGTGAGGTAATAATTTTTGGGTGGGGGTTGCGGGGGGGGGGAGGGTTTCGTGGGAAAGCTATTGGGACCTTAATTTGTTTTTGGGGGTATGGGGTTGGGGGGTGATGGGGGGGTGGTATTAGGGAAATCTGTTAGAGCAGGATTGTAGCCCTCACCGAGCCGGTTCTAACGATACCAAACTCGGTGGGCCTACGATGGATAGGGACGGAGTTACGGGTCGGGGGGGTGAGGTAAAAAATTTTTGGGTGGGGGGGGGTGATTTCGTGGGAAGGCTATTGGGACCTTAAATTATTTTTAGGTATAGAGGGTAGTGGGGATGGAATTTGGGAAATCTATTGGGGCAGGATTGTAGCCCTCACCAAGCCGGTTCCAACGATACCAAACTCGGTGGGTCTACGATGGATAGGGACGGAGTTATGCTTAGGGGGGGTGAGGTAAAAATTTTGTGGTGGGGGTTGGGGAGGGGGGGGGGGGAAGGTTTCACGGGAAGACTATAGGACACTACTTTGGTTTGGGGGCGGGGGAGGGCAGGGGGTGATCTGGAGATCAAATCCTGAAAAAGTGGGCGGGGCCTAAAAATGAGTTAAAATTTAATATTATATTATTGGAGAATTTTTCTAAGATGGCGGGGCTCGACAGATTCCGCTGTCGCCAGTAAAAATGTCAATAAATATTTATTGGTCAAAATAATTTAGGTACTTATTTGATCTTCACCAATCTGGATTTATTTGGTTCGTTATTGGCCAATAGGTCCGACCAATCACATGCACAATAAATTGCTATTGGTAGATGTATCCACCAATGAGCGTTGCAATAAATATTAATAGGTTAGACTTCTAACCAATAGTGTCAGATGCACCTTGAGCAAATTCCTCAAAGGTCGATGATTGAGGTCGATCTGTAAGGTCAATGTATACAATTTTTACTACTATTTCTACCTTACTTAGGTTTTTACGTTCTAATTTCTTAACTATTATATATACTTTAATTAGGTTTTAAATATTTGAATTTACATTAATTGGGCTATCGAGCAGAGTTCTTTATATTATTCTAGGTTTAAAATTTAATTACTATTCTTAACATTAAAATCTACTTATATTATTTTAAAATTCTTGACCTTGTTTGTAGTTTTCGGCGTCGATTTGAGGGGGTTCCCGTCGTCCTATCCGGGTGTTTGAGGTGTTGTCTGGTTTGTGAGGTCGTCTTCTTCTATTTTCCTTCTTCAAACAGACATCGTAACCATAAACCTCCCGGGTATTCCCGAGGGAATTAATTTCGAAAATCGACTTTTTTGTCTTTAGTGCGATTCCGCCGAAATTTGGTAAGGGACTTGGGGGGGGGGGTAAAAATGCTTCCTGCACCTTTACCCGGTTCCTGTGGGATGTATTGTTTTGAAAATGCACTGTTTTATGTTTTCCGATTTTAAGACGTTTTCCAATGTTTTGGTTTTTGTCGTATAACTTTTTAGATTTTGTGTATTTTTAAGATTTCTTTTTTGCAATTTATAGAGGATTAGTTTGTTCAATAGTTTCTGCGTTCAAACTAATACGTCAAAGATCTTGTTAAGTTTTTATTGTTCATCAAACTCAGAGGTTAAAAATTTTAAACACTTAAATTGTCCTATTATTTTTGTTTTTGATTTTATTTCAAAATTTCTTTCAGGTTACCCTTGAGTCCCTTATTATTGTTAAATTTTGATAAAAATTTTGGAAAAGTTTTGATTTTTAGAATTTTTTCACCACGTGTTTTCGACGTATTTTATTTATTTCCTCCAAAATTACTGAGCCGAAAAATCTGAATTTTTCGGAGATTGTAGAGGCCACAACACCGCAACTTTGAGCATTTAAAAAAGCACACCTTAAAGATCGCTCCGAGGCAGCGTTTCACTTTTTAATTTTGTGCATGAGATTTTGAGGTTAGGATTATAGTTTTTTGTCTCTAACTCACTCAGTTTTGGTCCGTTTTCACTGAAATTTTTGTATTGTGTCACTTTCACTTAATTTCACTGCATATCCAAAATTCGTTGTTTTCCGAGCACAATTACCAATTTATTTGATTTTTTCACTGCGGAGCGCTCGACTTTCGTGGCGCATTTGAGTGCGGTTGCGTTGTGACTGGTTAGGTTAGGTTAGGTTGGGTTAGGTTGGGTTAGGTTAGGTTAGGTTGGGTTAGGTTGGGTTAGGTTGGGTTAGGTTGGGTTAGGTTGGGTTAGGTTGGGTTAGGTTGGGTTAGGTTGGGTTAGGTTGGGTTAGGTTGGGTTAGGTTGGGTTAGGTTGGGTTAGGTTGGGTTAGGTTGGGTTAGGTTGGGTTAGGTTGGGTTAGGTTGGGTTAGGTTGGGTTAGGTTGGGTTAGGTTGGGTTAGGTTGGGTTAGGTTGGGTTAGGTTGGGTTAGGTTGGGTTAGGTTGGGTTAGGTTGGGTTAGGTTGGGTTAGGTTGGGTTAGGTTGGGTTAGGTTGGGTTAGGTTGGGTTAGGTTGGGTTAGGTTGGGTTAGGTTGGGTTAGGTTGGGTTAGGTTGGGTTAGGTTGGGTTAGGTTGGGTTAGGTTGGGTTAGGTTGGGTTAGGTTGGGTTAGGTTGGGTTAGGTTGGGTTAGGTTGGGTTAGGTTGGGTTAGGTTGGGTTAGGTTGGGTTAGGTTGGGTTAGGTTGGGTTAGGTTGGGTTAGGTTGGGTTAGGTTGGGTTAGGTTGGGTTAGGTTGGGTTAGGTTGGGTTAGGTTGGGTTAGGTTGGGTTAGGTTGGGTTAGGTTGGGTTAGGTTGGGTTAGGTTGGGTTAGGTTGGGTTAGGTTGGGTTAGGTTGGGTTAGGTTGGGTTAGGTTGGGTTAGGTTGGGTTAGGTTGGGTTAGGTTGGGTTAGGTTGGGTTAGGTTGGGTTAGGTTGGGTTAGGTTGGGTTAGGTTGGGTTAGGTTGGGTTAGGTTGGGTTAGGTTGGGTTAGGTTGGGTTAGGTTAGGTTAGGTTAGGTTAGGTTAGGTTAGGTTAGGTTAGGTTAGGTTAGGTTAGGTTAGGTTAGGTTAGGTTAGGTTAGGTTAGGTTAGGTTAGGTTAGGTTAGGTTAGGTTAGGTTAGGTTAGGTTAGGTTAGGTTAGGTTAGGTTAGGTTAGGTTAGGTTAGGTTAGGTTAGGTTAGGTTAGGTTAGGTTAGGTTAGGTTAGGTTAGGTTAGGTTAGGTTAGGTTAGGTTAGGTTAGGTTAGGTTAGGTTAGGTTAGGTTAGGTTAGGTTAGGTTAGGTTAGGTTAGGTTAGGTTAGGTTAGGTTAGGTTAGGTTAGGTTAGGTTAGGTTAGGTTAGGTTAGGTTAGGTTAGGTTAGGTTAGGTTAGGTTAGGTTAGGTTAGGTTAGGTTAGGTTAGGTTAGGTTAGGTTAGGTTAGGTTAGGTTAGGTTAGGTTAGGTTAGGTTAGGTTAGGTTAGGTTAGGTTAGGTTAGGTTAGGTTAGGTTAGGTTAGGTTAGGTTAGGTTAGGTTAGGTTAGGTTAGGTTAGGTTAGGTTAGGTTAGGTTAGGTTAGGTTAGGTTAGGTTAGGTTAGGTTAGGTTAGGTTAGGTTAGGTTAGGTTAGGTTAGGTTAGGTTAGGTTAGGTTAGGTTAGGTTAGGTTAGGTTAGGTTAGGTTAGGTTAGGTTAGGTTAGGTTAGGTTAGGTTAGGTTAGGTTAGGTTAGGTTAGGTTAGGTTAGGTTAGGTTAGGTTAGGTTAGGTTAGGTTAGGTTAGGTTAGGTTAGGTTAGGTTAGGTTAGGTTAGGTTAGGTTAGGTTAGGTTAGGTTAGGTTAGGTTAGGTTAGGTTAGGTTAGGTTAGGTTAGGTTAGGTTAGGTTAGGTTAGGTTAGGTTAGGTTAGGTTAGGTTAGGTTAGGTTAGGTTAGGTTAGGTTAGGTTAGGTTAGGTTAGGTTAGGTTAGGTTAGGTTAGGTTAGGTTAGGTTAGGTTAGGTTAGGTTAGGTTAGGTTAGGTTAGGTTAGGTTAGGTTAGGTTAGGTTAGGTTAGGTTAGGTTAGGTTAGGTTAGGTTAGGTTAGGTTAGGTTAGGTTAGGTTAGGTTAGGTTAGGTTAGGTTAGGTTAGGTTAGGTTAGGTTAGGTTAGGTTAGGTTAGGTTAGGTTAGGTTAGGTTAGGTTAGGTTAGGTTAGGTTAGGTTAGGTTAGGTTAGGTTAGGTTAGGTTAGGTTAGGTTAGGTTAGGTTAGGTTAGGTTAGGTTAGGTTAGGTTAGGTTAGGTTAGGTTAGGTTAGGTTAGGTTAGGTTAGGTTAGGTTAGGTTAGGTTAGGTTAGGTTAGGTTAGGTTAGGTTAGGTTAGGTTAGGTTAGGTTAGGTTAGGTTAGGTTAGGTTAGGTTAGGTTAGGTTAGGTTAGGTTAGGTTAGGTTAGGTTAGGTTAGGTTAGGTTAGGTTAGGTTAGGTTAGGTTAGGTTAGGTTAGGTTAGGTTAGGTTAGGTTAGGTTAGGTTAGGTTAGGTTAGGTTAGGTTAGGTTAGGTTAGGTTAGGTTAGGTTAGGTTAGGTTAGGTTAGGTTAGGTTAGGTTAGGTTAGGTTAGGTTAGGTTAGGTTAGGTTAGGTTAGGTTAGGTTAGGTTAGGTTAGGTTAGGTTAGGTTAGGTTAGGTTAGGTTAGGTTAGGTTAGGTTAGGTTAGGTTAGGTTAGGTTAGGTTAGGTTAGGTTAGGTTAGGTTAGGTTAGGTTAGGTTAGGTTAGGTTAGGTTAGGTTAGGTTAGGTTAGGTTAGGTTAGGTTAGGTTAGGTTAGGTTAGGTTAGGTTAGGTTAGGTTAGGTTAGGTTAGGTTAGGTTAGGTTAGGTTAGGTTAGGTTAGGTTAGGTTAGGTTAGGTTAGGTTAGGTTAGGTTAGGTTAGGTTAGGTTAGGTTAGGTTAGGTTAGGTTAGGTTAGGTTAGGTTAGGTTAGGTTAGGTTAGGTTAGGTTAGGTTAGGTTAGGTTAGGTTAGGTTAGGTTAGGTTAGGTTAGGTTAGGTTAGGTTAGGTTAGGTTAGGTTAGGTTAGGTTAGGTTAGGTTAGGTTAGGTTAGGTTAGGTTAGGTTAGGTTAGGTTAGGTTAGGTTAGGTTAGGTTAGGTTAGGTTAGGTTAGGTTAGGTTAGGTTAGGTTAGGTTAGGTTAGGTTAGGTTAGGTTAGGTTAGGTTAGGTTAGGTTAGGTTAGGTTAGGTTAGGTTAGGTTAGGTTAGGTTAGGTTAGGTTAGGTTAGGTTAGGTTAGGTTAGGTTAGGTTAGGTTAGGTTAGGTTAGGTTAGGTTAGGTTAGGTTAGGTTAGGTTAGGTTAGGTTAGGTTAGGTTAGGTTAGGTTAGGTTAGGTTAGGTTAGGTTAGGTTAGGTTAGGTTAGGTTAGGTTAGGTTAGGTTAGGTTAGGTTAGGTTAGGTTAGGTTAGGTTAGGTTAGGTTAGGTTAGGTTAGGTTAGGTTAGGTTAGGTTAGGTTAGGTTAGGTTAGGTTAGGTTAGGTTAGGTTAGGTTAGGTTAGGTTAGGTTAGGTTAGGTTAGGTTAGGTTAGGTTAGGTTAGGTTAGGTTAGGTTAGGTTAGGTTAGGTTAGGTTAGGTTAGGTTAGGTTAGGTTAGGTTAGGTTAGGTTAGGTTAGGTTAGGTTAGGTTAGGTTAGGTTAGGTTAGGTTAGGTTAGGTTAGGTTAGGTTAGGTTAGGTTAGGTTAGGTTAGGTTAGGTTAGGTTAGGTTAGGTTAGGTTAGGTTAGGTTAGGTTAGGTTAGGTTAGGTTAGGTTAGGTTAGGTTAGGTTAGGTTAGGTTAGGTTAGGTTAGGTTAGGTTAGGTTAGGTTAGGTTAGGTTAGGTTAGGTTAGGTTAGGTTAGGTTAGGTTAGGTTAGGTTAGGTTAGGTTAGGTTAGGTTAGGTTAGGTTAGGTTAGGTTAGGTTAGGTTAGGTTAGGTTAGGTTAGGTTAGGTTAGGTTAGGTTAGGTTAGGTTAGGTTAGGTTAGGTTAGGTTAGGTTAGGTTAGGTTAGGTTAGGTTAGGTTAGGTTAGGTTAGGTTAGGTTAGGTTAGGTTAGGTTAGGTTAGGTTAGGTTAGGTTAGGTTAGGTTAGGTTAGGTTAGGTTAGGTTAGGTTAGGTTAGGTTAGGTTAGGTTAGGTTAGGTTAGGTTAGGTTAGGTTAGGTTAGGTTAGGTTAGGTTAGGTTAGGTTAGGTTAGGTTAGGTTAGGTTAGGTTAGGTTAGGTTAGGTTAGGTTAGGTTAGGTTAGGTTAGGTTAGGTTAGGTTAGGTTAGGTTAGGTTAGGTTAGGTTAGGTTAGGTTAGGTTAGGTTAGGTTAGGTTAGGTTAGGTTAGGTTAGGTTAGGTTAGGTTAGGTTAGGTTAGGTTAGGTTAGGTTAGGTTAGGTTAGGTTAGGTTAGGTTAGGTTAGGTTAGGTTAGGTTAGGTTAGGTTAGGTTAGGTTAGGTTAGGTTAGGTTAGGTTAGGTTAGGTTAGGTTAGGTTAGGTTAGGTTAGGTTAGGTTAGGTTAGGTTAGGTTATGGTTAGGTTAGGTTAGGTTAGGTTAGGTTAGGTTAGGTTAGGTTAGGTTAGGTTAGGTTAGGTTAGGTTAGGTTAGGTTAGGTTAGGTTAGGTTAGGTTAGGTTAGGTTAGGTTAGGTTAGGTTAGGTTAGGTTAGGTTAGGTTAGGTTAGGTTAGGTTAGGTTAGGTTAGGTTAGGTTAGGTTAGGTTAGGTTAGGTTAGGTTAGGTTAGGTTAGGTTAGGTTAGGTTAGGTTAGGTTAGGTTAGGTTAGGTTAGGTTAGGTTAGGTTAGGTTAGGTTAGGTTAGGTTAGGTTAGGTTAGGTTAGGTTAGGTTAGGTTAGGTTAGGTTAGGTTAGGTTAGGTTAGGTTAGGT